>BMAV01020390.1:0-11481 GCA_019973955.1 Trichonephila inaurata madagascariensis | reverse complement strand
AAAAAATTTAGTAACGGTACTATTAAGATTTATATCCAGATGCTTATTATTAATTAATATTTGTTTATAGTTTAACTATTTCCCCTTTTATATTTCGTCGACTGTTTTGGCATTTCCTTTGTTTGGCAACATGGCTCGCGTTTGGTTCACAATTGGTGAAAATTGCGTCCGGCTAACGAAAAATACCGTACTTAAAAACACTTATGCAACATATTTTATATTCGTGACAATAGAAAGAAGGTTACTACTTTCTGTCCAAAACTAAGGCAACTTCTTTGTATTTACTTTACTTATCGGGATCATGCATGAAACAATATTGTTGACTAGTTGCGAGGTTATTTTATACCGCGACATTTCTCCGCTTCTATTTTGACGATTCAATGTAGCGACAAGAGAATCCGCTTCTATTTAAACCTGCCTAGAGAGCCCCACCCGTGATTGCGCCGACCTCCAGAATGCGTAACAAGTTAATTCTTGTAATTTATGTGCCTATCAGTATTGCTTTACTCTAAAATTAATAATTTTATTTAAAAATTTTTAATGAGTTCAAATCCTTCTCGTTTATTTCAAATTTTGTAACAATAGAAATCGATCTCAATTTTCTAAAATTTATATTCAACCTTTCGTGAACCACATATTTTTGTCCACGCTCTCCCAAATTAGTTTTAGTTTGCTATTAACCACTTTGGAAATTTATACCTTATATCAGTGGCTTGCAACCCCCGAGCTGCGGACCCGTACCGGTTCATGGAATAAATAAAACTGGGCAGTGAAAGGGCATTAAATTATTTCCATTTCATTTATTATGGTGTATTTATCTCGGGTAGAGCGACTTTCTATAAAATTATCTTTATATTATCTATGCTAAATCACTCTTAATATTCCTTTTTTAGTGTAATCGTATTTAATTCTGAAGGAATATTTAAATAAATTAAATTTAAATCTTCAGATAAAAATTTGTTTTAAATATAAACAATCAAAATCTCTCTCCCCCCTCAGTGGACCACTGTAAAATTAACAATCGTTGACCGGTCCGTGGTTAACCAACATTGGTTCAGAAGATATTTTATTTACTAAGGCATATTAAAGGATATTTATTTATTATTTTATAAAGTGGTATTTTATAAATTTTATTTTATATAAATGTTTTCTGTTTAACATCTAAAGGGGCTGAAATTAGGTTATAAATTAGCGATACAGAATATAAAATATATTTCAAGCAAAATAATTCAAAAATGTAAAAATATGTGTAATCCAAGCAACATTTTCAGACAGAAAAATGCCTCAATTTTCATGGAAATTTGCATTAATATAACTCATACATTTGTTAACAATATACGGCTCTAAAAAATTTTAAAATATTCCATGAATACTTTCTTTTTCGTTTTAATGCGTGTAGGTATAGCTCATTTAACATTACGGTAAAGGAGAAAAAAACGCAAAACACATTTTATACCAGAAAAAATGAATATCACTCAGTTTAAAATGGGAACTATGACAAAAAAAATGCTAATCTTTAAAGGATAGTGAAGCCAGAATATTATATTAATTCTTTATTTTTTTTTATATATCTGAAATATGTTCCAAATTCGGGTCCTATTCTTTAACATTAACCGAAGACAGCCTTAATAAATAATATTTATAATAAAATATATAATTATACTATTAAGTGATATTTTACATCAAAAGTAGATACATACAGTTTTATAATGTGAAATACACTCACTATAAATAAAATATATTATATACATAATATTAATTAATTTATATAAAATATATTACTATATTTAAATTAATTATTTTATAATTAACATAATAAAAATAATATGTGTCTTTTTATATGTTATTTATTTAATTATTTTATAATTTTATAAAATAATTAATTAGTCCTTCTTAAATAAATTTATTTAATTTTAAAAAAACCATTTAAATAATTTTATTAAAAAACTAATAATAATTTTAACAATACAGTAATATAAATTTTAATAATAAATTAATAATAATTTTAATAATAAATAATAATCGTTTTAATAATAAAGTAATATTAATTTTAATAATAAATTAATAATATTTTTATTAAAATAATTAGTTTGTATTTTTTGATTAATAATAGTTTTAAATAATTTTAATTGATAATAGTTAATAATAATTTTTAATTAATAATAATTTTAAATAATTTTAAATAATAAAAATTTTAAATAATTTTAATAATATATAGATTTATAATAATTTTTTTACTTTATAAAATACAAAATAATTAAATAAAATAGCATTTAAAAAACCTTTGAAATATTAATTTATTTAATTTTAAAAAATAATTAAATGAATTGAAAAAAAGTTGATTCTAAAAGTGGGATTCGAACCTTTTATCCCTCGCATACAAAAGCAGTCTTCCCTATCAAGTGTGCCATTACGTCCCTGGAGTTAATTAAAACTTCATTGTATAAAAGCTAAGCATGAATTTCGAAGGCTATTTTCTTCGAATTGAAGTGTCCATTCGGCAAAATTACATTGAGGGTTCAACGTTCTGAAAGATTACTACTATTACACCATTTCTCGACCCCAAATGAATTTCCTTTAGCCATGCCCCTTGTTAATTGGTTAAAGTGTCTGCCTAGTAAGCAGGAGATCACGAGTTTGAATCCCTTCGTAAGAACGATAGATTTTGTGCAGCTAACCATTTCTAAATTATTTAAATATACGTTAAAGGGAAATAACCATTAAGAGAGAGAGAGAAAATGAAGGTGATTTCTCTTGATTGTTTTGTTTATTATAACCCCGTTAAATAACTTAACTCTGTGGCGGGACAACCCATGAGGGCCAAGGCCTACTGTGCCAAACCCAGTATACGTGACCTTGGGTCCTGAGGTTACTGTCAGGTGGTCTCAGTCTGACACGAAACTCCCAATGTTAAGTTCCCAATTAAGCTTGGTACTCCTTTTATCGACCCACTGAAAGAAAGAAAGCCTGAGTCAATCTTGCCCACCCTAATATTGAACCTTGGACCTGTGGAATGGAAACGCGATGCACTAACCACTGAGCCACTGGGCTGCAAACCCGTTAAGTATTAAAAAAGTATTTTTAAAAAAATGCATAAATTATAATAATTATACTCAGACTAAAATTTGTAACATATTCAAAAGGGATATATTTTTTTCGATTCTTTTTCAATTGTTCTTCTGCAAACAGTCTAAAACATTTTATATTTAATAATTAAAAACACTGGTTATCAAAATTAGAAATTTTGTATAATTCCTCAAATTTTACGAAATTTTTTTAACGAAGTGTAGAGATACTGCTTCGAAAGAAATGTGCATATGTTTTGTGTGGAGTGAGTGAGTGAATATTAACGTCGCACTGCTGAGCTACACAAGAGCTTTTGGCGACGGACCGTACTTTGAATCCATTAGGTCAAGACGTGACGACACCTGAAGGTGGCACCCTCCTCTCCTAACTACCACACCACACCAACGGGAGGACGATTCAGCTCTCGACAGGTTTAACGTGCATCGCTTCCCTACACGGCGGGCCTTTAGTGGTACTGGGATCGAACTCATGACATGCTTGCCATGATCCGATACCTATACCATTGGGCTACCGCAGCCCCTATCTATTGTGTGGAATAGGTAAGCGTGTGCGAATGTGTGAAAACAGTTAGCCGAGTAACAGGATTTATAATCGCCCGTGCCTGAACACGTATTTTGTATCAGCATTCTCACAGACTTTTGCAGTGATTTTTGCAGAAAGATGAATTACAGATGGATTTCCAGACCTCATCCCCTGCAGCCAGCATGTTTGGGGATGCCTCAGGGAGGCAACTCGAAACCCTCCAATAACCATCTAAGACCTGAAACAGAGCTAAGCTAACGAGGTGTATTGATTTCGCTACAAAACTCATAAATTCGATTATTTCCTGCGTAAAATCGCAGTTCGAGGCTTGTATATTTGTAGGAATATACAAGCCCATCATATATTAAACTTTGTTTTTAATATAACTGCTTTATAACTGATTATTAGTTGTTTTATGCATTATATCAAACCTATTTTCCAAACCCACTATATTTTATTAAAATCAGTTCAGGAGTTCTAGGCAATTTAACAAATTTGAAAATTCTTTAAATTTTGAACACCATTGTAAATATAACATATCACAAGTAAAACAAAACTGTCGAATTTTAACTTAGGACTATTTATATTGTTTTTTTTGTAGTGGTTTAAGAATGGTAGAAACTGATTTTATCATTAAAGTTTTTATTAACTTCCTAATTTGGAGCAGAGTGAGGGCGATGGCCCTAGTACTTTCGAACTTCTATCTTGTGACGAGGAGAAACCTGGGCAGATTTAATTTCGAAAAAGGAAAGTCAAGTTGATATTTAGAGGCAACAGGACTGAAAACTCCAAATCAATCAAATTTCGCCATTTGGCAATCATGACCACTGGATTACTTCGGCCACAAAATAATTATCAAACTTAACTATGATAAAATGTGTCAAAAATATTTAACATTTAATATCTCTCTATATATCCCCCCATGCGATCAACGTATTATGTATATATGTGTTAAAACTACACCAAAATTCCTTGAAACACCAAGTTTAGATATGCAACTAACTAAAAATTTTATGATCCATTGTACTGGGTTGTCAAATTAAGCAACATTCATACTCAAGAAATCATTGAAAGAAACAAAGCGAGAGTTGTGTTATCACCGATTATACTGTGTTGAATTTCTTTTTTTTATTGCATATTGGATTTCTGACCTTCTTTAGAATTACAATTGCATGCGAGTACTTTTGAAACAGAGAAGGAAACTGTCATCTTTATTAAACTCTACATCTTGTGTATTGTGCTTGTTTTTCTATAAAGAATATATATATTCACAACTATTTAAATCTTTCCATTTCTTGCTGTTTGTAGGTATTGACTAATCCGTCATCCTTTTTGGATACACATCAGTTATCGTGGATTTGAAATAGATCTCCCCGAACAATGGCTTGCATTGCAATAATATTGACTAATCAGACGGCGTTCGTCGCGTCCTTCGCTAACATAACCCTATGTTCTTTGAAGGCCACGATTAATGGCAAAACCTTTCCAACCCAATACCAAGAAGATAAACGAATATAATATGTAAATGAGATATTCTTAAAAGGATAGAAGCTTCTTTAATGATAAAGGCGGCAAGTTTAGGAGATATTTAGTGTGGAATCTTTCAGGATCAAGAGTTAGTTGTCCTATAGCTTTAGGAAGAAATAGAAGTTCATTATAAAAAAGTTGGAATCGTCGTATATAAGTTACATTATAGATATTACCGGAATCGTTGAAGGAAGAGAGATCTGCAAAAAGGTAATATTTTGTATAGAAGTTGATGAATCGGTTTATTTATTATAATTAAGATAAATTTTCTAGTTGCGATCTGACTTGAATACAAGGTTTAATTGCGTTAACTCTCACTTAAATAAAGTTTGTCAATTGAATTAAGTAATATGTTATTCTTAATAAAAAGTTGTATTAAGAACCAATATGTCTCATCATTTTGATAATCCCACACCTCTAGCTTACGTATCCGGAACGACATAGTCATCACAGGATGGCTATGTCGCAATGGCGCCCGAACGTGTATATAATTCTGGTTAGGGTAATGGTGGAGGTGGAAAAATACCTGGAAATGGCTTTTTCCGGGTCAGAGAACATTGCAGAGTTTATCGAAACACAGAGAATAACATACAGTTACTTGAAATCCCAAGTAATCTGTCATGTGCTTACTTAAAAAAGTCATCTCAGGGGAAGGTCTCAAGATTGGTACTCGATATTTGACTGGTGTTGGTGCAAAAATACAGCCACGATTTCCTCGCGCAGCTCAAGGCTGAATTAGCGAAAGCTTTTCCGCGGTCAAAATAAGAAAGAATTGCGCTAATAATTCTACGCGTCCCAGCAGGGAAGAAATCAGGAACCCCTCTGATTTCGTTTATAAATTATTAAAATCGAAAAGAAGTTTAGAATTAGAATGTCCCAGGTGAGTTGGTGACTGAGCATTTCGTTCGACTCGAACCACAGATCCAGGATTATGTGGAGATGCGTAATCCATTAAAACACGGTACAACTTTTGGAAGTCTTGGCTAAATTCGAAGAGAGAGATATTCTTGCAAATTAAAAAGGGGTTCACAGAATGATAATATAGAAAGACGAGGTCAAAATGCGCATAGGATGCCTAATTTTTATGCTAATGGTAGAAACTGGAGGAATTCTGAAATAGGACGCAGACCAAATAACAATAGAAATAATTTTATGAGAATAGCCGTCAAAAGTAATAGAGGGTTCGAGAGGAATAGGTTTCAGAATAATGATCAGAGATTAAACAATAAGTTACCATTTCGAAATGAGCGAAATGATACTCTTAATAGAGGGAGACCTGCAGAAAATAGGTTCGAGGAAAATTTGTCGAGGCGATAGACAAAGGGGACGATTAAATATTGTAAAAAGTTAAAGATCAACCTCAAGAGGTGTCGACAAGAGAGACAATTAGGCTTTCTCCGATATGTATATCACCCGTAGAACTTCCACACGTTCCTATTTTTATTAAAATACCGGCCACTAAGCGCTATGGGACCACCGGAGCAGATAAATCATTTATATCGGTTAAAGTATATAGAAAATATTTTTATAAGCAAATTAAAAATCGCGAGCCCAGGGTACAACAGCACACAGGGTGCGAAATGCCAAAACATGGGGATCGTAGAATTGAATATTCGCATCAGACAATTTGAAAGAAATTGGTCGGCTTCATGTAAGTTGACGGATTTAGAATACCCATGTATTCTTGGTATTGATTTTATAAGTGGGTCAAAAGATAGTATTAGATTTTGATCAAAAATCGTTGAAAATTCTGGTGATTCTCAAAATAAATAAGGTGGCTGAACCAAATAAAGAGGAAAAAGGTTGCATAGATTTATCTTAAGACAAAATTGGGAGGTATAGAAAAACAAAACTACAAAATTTGTTTATAGTTTTAAAAGGGTTATTTTCAGGACAAACCAGGTCTTGTACTCATGTTTTATACCATGAAATTGGACACGGGAGATAACCCACCAGTAGATTCAAGCAGCCTTGTGTATAGGTATGACCGGACTAAGCAAGCACAATAGATTTTCACATACAAAAATAAGCCAAGAGAAAACGATTGCCCCACTAATCCCCATACGCATCACCTGTTGTGTTAAGTGCAAAGAAAATAATGGGTTACCACCGGATAACTGGCATATAGATTTGCAGTAGACTATAGAAAAATTAAATTCGATCACAAAGTATCCGCGATACCCTTTTACCGTTAATAGATGATTTATTAACGAACATACCATATACAACAATAATGTCATCTCTTGATCTAAGAAGTGGGGTACTTCAAATGGCAGTAAACCCCAGTGATATAGTTAAGACCGCATTTTGGTGTAGTAAAAGTGGCACTTATGTTTCATGATGCCATTCGGTTTATCAGGAGCAGCTTCCAATTTTCAAAAAGGCAATTGACATAATCCCAAAACCGGTGATAGGAAATTTGTGAGTAAGCTTATATGGACGATGTGATAATCGCATTCCATCATTCACTCACCATGTTGAACATTTAAGGAAGTTTTTCGTTGTTAAAGGATGGTACTGACATAAATAAGGAAAGTGCAAATTTGGCTGCGATGAATTGAAATATTTAGGGATTACCATATTAGTAAAGAAGGAATTAAACGGATGAGACAAAGGTTAGAACAATATTAGAGATGAAAACCGCCCCATAACTCAAAAAGAGGTGTCCAAGTTTTGGTATGTCCCAGTGGTACGCGAAATTTATTAAAAAATTATGTGATACTTGTGGTTTCAAATTTCGGTATCTTAAAAGAAAATTCTAAAATTTTGTCTGGTCCAAATGAAGCAACGGCTGCGTCTTCGAAGAGGTCATGTGAGGGCGGTAACAAAAAGCGCCAGTTTTAAATTACCAAACTTTCAGGAGCCATCTGAGTTATTTACAGATGCCAGTTCGATTGGTTTAGGGAGCAGTACTTAATCAACAAACAGACCTGTGGTATTTATGTCACGTACACCGAACAACGCAGAGTAGAATTATACATAAATCGAAAAGAGAATGTCTAGCAGTTGTATGGGCGTTGAACAAATTTTCAGAACATATTTAGAATATTACCCATTAAGTAATAACGGATCAATGGCTCCTAACACGCCTAACACATGGCAAAAATTTGTCGAGTAGGATGATTAGATGGCACCAAGTTAGCAGAATTCAATACAGAATGGGAACATGCACCTGGAACTCAAAATGCAGTGGCTGACATTCTTTCAAGGAATCGCGAAAAGTATAATTGGAGATAAAATTAATTGTGCCATAATCAGGGGATTTAGTACTTACTTTCTGCGGGAACAATTAATAACAGAACAGAAAATGACCCAGAATTAGGCTCATATCTATAGATATTTAGAAAAACCCGGAAGATAACTCGGTTAATGCAACGATATGAGAATTGGTCCCACGATTTCCGTTTAATTGAAGGATTGTTATTTCTTATGCGAAACACGCAACGTCATTAGGTGAATGCGTATACATTCCAAAATCTTTTATGAATGAAATAATGAGAGAATTTCAAGACAAGCCAATTGCTAACACTTAGGCAGATTTAAAACATATCATAAAATTGGACGTTTGTTATTTCCCCGTACATGAGAAAATACCCATTGATCGCAATATGTTCTCTACATGCCATATGTGCCAAGTTAATAACTATAAAAACGCGTTACCAGCTGGTCGATTAAAATCCAAATTATATCGAATTATCCGAATGAGATAGTGACGTTAGATTTGTTAGGCCCGTATCCTATATCGAGAATAAGACGTAACCGCTATATTTTAGTAATAACTGATCATTTCAGCAAATGGGCCGGAAATTATACCTTAAAAAAGGCCTAATCTCGTATAATAAATATGGTTTTTTTGATAACTTTATATCGCGTTATGGAGCCCAATAAAATTAATAAGTGATAATGGTCCCCAATTTATATCCGAAATTTTTGAGCACTTAAGTGAAAGATTAGGCATAAGTGAAGACTGTTGCATATCGACCACAAGCAAATCGGACTGAAAGAGTTAATCGAGATATAGTGCAAATGATTGCAAATTATGTTAATGATCAACACGATACTCTTGGGATCAATTTACGTGAGTTTGCTTTTACATTACGCTATTCGGTACGGCGGTGAATGAAACAACGGAAAATCATCACCTGCTGATCTATTTTTGTCGAAAATTGATTACACCATTTCAAAAACTAGTTATGATCTCGAAAGTTCAAAATCTTCAAAATACAAATATTGAAAAGAGCTTTAAGGAAGCCAGGACTAAGTAATGAAAATTAAACAGGAAAGGTGGGAAAATATTATAATAGACGAAAAGACATAAAATAAAGGTAAATGATTGGGTCTTATTAGAACACACTCTGTAAGTTCAGCAGCCAACAAAGTATAAAAAGCAAATTTAAACAAAAATTTGAAGGACCTTATAGAGTATTAGAAGTTAAAAATTACACACATTGTAATATGGAATCAGGAAAAGATTAACGGTTAACGTAGATCAACAAGAATATATCGTCATAGGAAATGTGACGAGGTCGAATTAGGAACAGGTATCCCAAAATGGTATAAGATCAAGTCAGGAACCGTACTCGGAAAAAGTACATCAACGATTAAAGGAGTCACAATATGGGAAATAAAAATTCAGGAAACGTAAGTTAGAGGCAAAAGGATTGGTAGCCAATCAAATCAATATAAAAAATACAGAGAGGACCCATAAACACAGATCACTGGTCAACTGCTTCCTAGTTCATTTGGGAGTGAAAGTAAAAGTAAAAGGATAAGGTATAATAGAGGTATTAAGAGATCAGGAATATCAGGGGCAAGTGGACCACAAAGAAAGTGGCAGAGAAAGGGACCCAATAATATAAATAAAAGAACTTTTTCATCCAGTACTATTTCTAGAAGACAAAAAGAACAGAAGAGAATCAACAGAAGTTCCAGATGAACCAAACTACAAACCTAAGGCCACGACGGAGAACACAGAACAAGAACCCCTGACCGTGCCAAGGAGACAACAAGGAAATCAAGAAAGGGACGACAAGAGATTACAAGCCCCACAACAGCAAAAACAAGAAATTCCAGTACAACCGAGGAAAGAAAAGTGGTAGCACCTCATCGTTGGACGTAATGGGGGGAAGAACACATATAAAAATCAGGGTTGTATTGTTTCATTTTTTATGATTTTTCCAACAAGTGGTCGGAAGAATTATTGCAAGAAAGAAGTCTCGGCGGTGCTTAAAAGTTATAGAAGCAAAAAGTCAAACACTACAATGAGTGTTTATTTATTTTGGAACTTTTGACTTTTTAAAAAATTTTTTTCTGGAGAAAACATTTGAAATTGCACATTTGTTTGCTTCGATGTATGACTTCGTGAGATGCGAAAATTCCTTTGGTTATTTGTTAAAATTAGTTTATTGAAAAATGTTTGTAATGTATAATATGTGTATATATATATATGTTGTTGTATTGTTACGTATTATAGAGGCATCTGGTTCAGGAAACCGGCATAGTCAGGGCAATAACAATAATAATAACGGCGCGCTTCATTGGGAAGTTTTTGGAACCAGATGTGGGGATGGAGATGAAAATTTATTGTGATATACAAATAATATATAATGAATAAAAATTGTGAAATTAATCGATATTATGTAAACATAAATTGGAAACAATGACTCAGAAAGTTTTCATTCAGGGAGACAGACCCTGAAAATTATCATAAATAGCTTAACAAGAAAGAGCGGAAAATCCAGCTCCATAGGCAGTAATGATAAAGATGAAAAGTATGGGTTCGCACCCAGAAAATTTTTTTGAAATTTAAGTGTATAGTTATTTTTAAGTGATTGTTTGTTAAAAGTGAGAGTGGGCATGAATTAAACAGTAATTATTAATGTTGGCCTAGTTATTGGAGTAAAATTTATTGTCACGAGTTTAAATTTAAATTGAATATTAAATTAAATTCTAAGATGAGTAATGAAAATTAAAGTCAAGATAAATATTGGAAATTATAAAAGTTAAAATGAGGATTTAAGATTAAAATTTAAATAAAACTCAGAAAGCGAAGAAATTCAGAAATAGAGATTTAACGTAATTTATTAAGGGCATTGAGAACCCTTAAGTAAATCACGTTTTTCTTCTTGGAGGGTTGTGACGTTCTCGCGTCCTTCTGCTAACAAACTCCTATGTTCTTTTACGGCCACGATTTGGCAAACCTTTCCAACCATACCAAGAAGATAAACGAATATTATGTAAAAAGAGATATACTTTAAAGGATAGAAGCTTTGATGATAAAGGCGGCAAAATTTAGAGATAGTTTAGTGTGGGAAACTTTCAGATCAAGATTTGTTTTGGGTTTTT
>BMAV01020389.1:459795-470993 GCA_019973955.1 Trichonephila inaurata madagascariensis | reverse complement strand
CTAGTTTTATTGGAGAGAAGTTTGTTTTATTTGAAGGAGATCTGGTGATCGCATTCGAAAAGAAGCATGAAATCAAATAGTAAAATGTTGCGCCATGTGCGACCAAGCATTAACCTGCTAAAATTTAAGTCCAGGGGTTCGTGTAAGGCAAGTCAGGGCTGCAGGACATAGAATATTGTCAACGTATTACCGTGAAGATTACGATTGACAGTAAATAAAATATAGCTGTGCAATGAAATGGTAGCTCAAATTACACCTCTCGGTTCTTAGGATGTGTGGCTAACAACAGTCAGGTGAGTATCTTTCTGCTGTCCCAGAGTTCTTCAGGCATGACTTCGCTAGTTTTCGGTTCGAAGCAAAACTCATAATTGAAAACAATTTGACTCTAATCCATGAGATTCCAAGTTAAAGGCGCTCAGCACCAGTGCAAACAGGCTTGGACATGGGAAACAATACAGCGTCCTCATAGCGATGGAGTCTGTGATTCCATAATTGATATGTAGATATTTCTTTCAAAGTGCTTCAAATTTTTCCATTGATCAGATATTATAAGCGTTTTGTAAGGTTTATATATATTTATTAAAAAAAAGAAAGTAGGAATTTCAGAATAAGTGGGGAGAGAGATGTAATTATAACCAAGCAATTACTTTTTTATTCTTAACTGAATTACCAACCAATGTTACAAAAGTTTTACTAACACTGGGAATTAGCAATTTCTCTGTAATATTAACTTTTCTTATGAGAATTGATTTTATAAGAACTAACAGCATTTTCTTTTATGTTTGATATTATTCTTGTACATGTACAGAACAAATAGGGGTAAGAAAGGAAAAACAAATTATTGATGATATAATTAATTTTGGTTATATTAGGAGCACTGGTGTAGCCATAATGCCCTGAGTGGGCACTTCATCAAAATCCTTGGGGCACTTCACTGGCGCCCCTTAACCTTTTACAATTATTTGCTTTCACATTTTGGGGGTCCTGAAGCGTAGGGACACCTTATCATTGATACGGCTGATACGATGATACCTGATTAATAGCCTCTTTTTTTGCCACAAATGTGTAAAATATATGTACCCTACAATTAAAAGAAACTAAAAAAGTATTGAGAATTTATGATATTAATAATCCTTTATGTCAAAAACTGCAATATATATATATATATATATATATATATGACACCATTTTATATTGCATATGTAACAATTTATCCACAAAAAGTTGTAATTACAGTAGTTAAACACTTTTGATTCCAAGCAAACATAAGTAAGCATACAGCGTAAGCTTTATTTAAGTATATATATATTCAAATTCATCGTATCGATATCGTTTTGATAAAATATTTTATATATTTTCATTAAGGATCTGAAACAAAAATAGCATCCCTTAAAACAGAGACAGTTTACTATAGAAAATATTTTTAAAAAAGAAATGTATTCTAAGAAATAAATAATTTTTCAAATATTATGAAAAGTTCATTTTTGTAAAATATTTTATACCCGGAGTAATAAATTCGATTACCGCACATAATTTGCTTTATTGTGAAAAAAAAGTTATGTTATAGCATTCTACAACGTTTTTTTTTTTTTTTTTAAAGATTTATTTTTGTATCACTTCAAATTACCGCACGAGTAAGTAATGTATTTTAAACTAAGTAGATAAGCAGTTATATTAGATCCAGGACCGATATAATTTTTAAACAATGATATCGGCTGAAAGTGTTTAACCTTTTATTTTCAAAAAATTAATTTTGAAAAATTCAAAGAGTTTGTTAACAAAAATCATGCTAATTTTTAAAATATATTCGCGCTAAAAAATTCTAAATATTTTTTTCAAAAATTTGAATTTCAGATTGCTTTAAAATATTTATTTAATATTGAATTTATATATATTCATATAAATCTAAGAGTAGATTTTTTGCATAGTGACAGTATATTTCCAATTCATTAATACGTTTAGAAAATTCTATTCTTATATTTTGTCAGAGTAAGTAAGCAATAAATTTGTCAGGACTATTGACGTCATTTTCATTATTTTTAGGAGTTGATATATTTTTTCCCCTTTGTGAAATATATTTATTTTATATCCACAATTGTGTGTGTGTGCTAAAATTTTTATTTAATAATGCAGCAATACCATATAAGTAAAATACTTGCATGAAATTTTTTGGTGCTGTAATAAATAACGTTTTAAGTTTTTGTTTTTTTTACTTTTAAAGTTTTATGGCTTTCAAGTGTCATTGCAAAGAAGTGAAATTTTAAGAGGATATTAAAACTTTTGAATAACAGTACAAATAGTAATATTAAACACTTGAGAAATTTTCTATATTTTCAAGTTATAAATTTTAATTTTTCCAACTCAATTCTAGTTTACTTGAAGTTAAATCCTGTAACCTTATTCATCCTGGCCTTCTTTTACTATTTTTACGTTATACGGCATTTTTTTATTATTTTATACGTTATAAATGTGCAGGACAAACAACAAAAATATTTTCCTGTTCATTTAAGAAGCTCTAGAATTCGTAGTTTAATTTTAACAATCAACTTCGTATAAAAATTACAGTCTGCAAAATCATGAGGAATTTCAACAGTACAGGCACAATTCAAATGTTTGACATTTTGACTATAAATTTTATTAAAAAAAACCAGTTAATGTTAAAATTAATGTTAAAAACAATTTTATGTAATCATCATAAAATTATAGGTACCTCAAAGGTAAAAGTGTTGAGTGTAAAAATTTAACGTAATTCACAAAGTTACTTTTCATTTAATTCTTAAAATTGCCTTACCATCAAAGGAATACCTACTTCATCTAAATATATAAAAGAAGTAATATCTTTGAAACTTTTTACCAGTTTCAAACTTTAATAATCTCTTTCCCGTAATTCCAGACTTAGATATGTATTATTTGTTTTACTTTTTCGATATGTGAGAGAACACAAGTTTTCTTGGGAGTCCACTGGCGACACTCCTTTACACCCCACCTTCTCTCGACCATCCTCCCCCACCGAAAACGTTCTTCGATCGAACACAGAGGTTGCGGCAACACTTCGATCGCAGGCGCCCTCAGTTAGAGTCACTACCTCAGATTCGCTCGAGTCGGCCGCGAAAAATCTTCTCTTTCGAAATAGTGAGCATGTGAAGCTGCTTTTTACAGTTCCAACAATGCAGAACGATGAGGCAAAGAACAACAGAGAGGGGACGGATGCTCGTGGCACCCCAAACAGTGGGTACTTGACACCTTCCCCAGAAGATAATCCAAACTTTTTGGTATATAAAAAGGTTAGTTCTTAAGTTTTCTTTTTCTTTTTATTGGGTAGATTTCGGGATCTCTATCATTTAGATCCTCATTAAGTTCGCGTTATTTGAGTAAATAAATATACATATAACAAGTTGTTATATTTATTTCTTGCTTAAGTGAATAATGTTTTAAAAATTGTGATGCATAACTAATTATCATAGTTAAATTAATTTTTTTTTTAATTTCTGTAAATAAAATTTGGTTAATAGAACATTGTTGGAAATCTGTTATAATTTGCGTTGCTTGAAGTTTAAAAAAGTTACCAGGGCAGATGTATCTATGAGAAAAGAATTGATATTTTCTTTGAAAAAGTTAAAGAAAATAAGCATTATAAGAAACTATTGTTTAAGCATTTATTATTTTTAAAATTAGCACTTATGCATGTTCAAATCCATCATGCATTGATTGAAAATGATTTCAAACCAATTCAGTAAACAAAAAACGGCAAATACGACAAGTTAATGTAAATATTTTTCTTACATAGGGAATTTATTTAAAAAGTCTCTAAAACATTTTTTAAATAAATATGGCGAAAGTATTATATGGCACAGATTATATAAAATTCTATAGATTAAATCAGATTTTATTTAAAATTAACCTGTAAACAATCAGCATTTACTTACTCATTTACGTACATGTATGGAATTTTTATACTAGTAAAAAAATATTATTTTCGTTAATTAGTAGAATTTATAAGGTTTGGTCATGTATCTATCTTTGTAAGTAAAAATTATTTAATTAATTCAGTTTCAAGAACAGTTTAAAAATAGTTAAAATTTTCACACACACAAAACTGAATGTAGCTAATCTGTTTTTTTAAAAAAATAACAGAAACATAACATATTTAATATACATAAACATCAAAATATCATGCATTAATTCACTTTTAAAATCTATAACTTTAATTTATATATACTAGAATTTGAGATATTTTTTAAGAAATTATATATATATATACATGGACATCATTAGTTTACTTATGCGTAAAATATCAAAAGTAAATTTCTTTTTTTTAAGCTATTTTAAAAATTTTATTTATGATTTTCAAAGTACTCACACAAATTTAAATCTTCATAGCAGTATTTTATTTAAAGAGAGTATATTTTTCATTTTCGTTTGAAGTAGGAAAAAACCAGTTCTTTTTTTATACTCCGAATAGATATGTTTAAATAATACTTTATCTCGAAATGTTTATTTCAATTTCTTTATTGAAACATGAAATTGAATTCTTAAGAATTCGAAGAAGACGATTTATTTCTTTCAACCTTTTTTTTTAAATTAAAAGATGAATACTTTTCAGAAACTGAAAAATTGCTTTAAATAAGCGCATATTTGATATTCGCGTCTAATTTCTGATGTGGTTACCGCAAATTTCCCTTTGCATTAGAAGAAAGTCTGGAATCTGTTATGATCTTAACGGGAGATCAGTTTCGTAATTGATATAGCAGATAAAGTTCTTATTGATTTATGTCCTGCAGCGCGAAGTATGCTTTGTCAGAATTAATACTTACCCGTTTCTCCCCAATTTGATGTGCCTGTGCGATAAATTGTGAGAATACTTCTCCTTGAAAGTTTTTGAGAGAAGATAAAATTGCGAGCACTAATGATCTAAGACAAGCTCCAATTTGGAGTAGGAAGAGAAATATTTTAAAAAAGAAATTGTTCGTTATGTATTTTAGCAGCATTGCATTCGTTTTGTAAAAGTTTTAACGTCCTGAATAGATTTTTCAGTTTAAGAGGAAAATGTTTAATTCACTTTTTACCAATTAGATATTTGTTATAATGAAAATAATATTTGTATGCACTTTTAAAGAAATATAGACGGAGGAAAAAAAGCAAGGAAATATTATTACACTTGAAAGTATTTTATAGAAAGTATAATTAATAAAACAATGAAAAAATTTATTGATTAATCAGTAAGTTATATAATTTTTTTTAATTGTAACTGAATTTACAAAGCAACATTTTTATGCCATACTTTTTTTTGTACAAGTAAATAGTTATGCATTCGTAATTTCTACCCACACCCTTTCACTCACAAATCTTACACTTTTGCCACAAAAATAAGTTTTTCCCATTTTCAATCAGTGTAAAAAATAATAAATTTATTTTTGAAAGGTCTCTCTTGGGAGCCAAAGAGAACTAGCATTTTTTTGACTTCGTAAATCAAATCCCACAGCTAGCAGCTACATTTATTTTCTTATTTATTACACAAGAAATAACAACAAAAAATAAAGAACAAAATAAATATATCCGCTAAGGGAACTTTTAAAATCATAATATTGTGAACAATAAAGAAATAAACTTATAATAAAAGCTTACATTAATCTACATACTGAATAAAATTTTATGTTAGAATTTGATTTATATTTCTGTACTTTAATGGATCAATTTTGGCATAAAAAGTAAGTGACAAGATCAACAATAACAAACAGTGCAGCTAGTAATACTTAAAATAAGTTAACTTTATACAGTTTATATATTATAACTGGGATATTTGATACAAATAAAATAAGAATTTGATACCTAGTGGCAGAGTGGTAGCGTATCGCAATTCCACGTAACAGGTTTGGGGTTCAAACTCAGGAGTCAGCAGGATCGACTCAGCCTTTCATCTCTTCAGTGGGTCAATAAATGAGTATCAAGCTTGCTTGGGAACTAAGCACTGGGGATTTCTCGTCAGACTGACCAACTGACCTGAACCTCTGCTCATGCACATCAGTGCTCAAAGACATGAAAACAGAAGGGCACATGGGTGCTGTTGCACCACTGAGTTGTAGTTTTTTTTAAAACAACAATTTATACGTGATGCAATACTAACAATAATAATATTTTATATTGTATAAAGTATCAAAGACAATATATTTTTTTAAATATTATAACATATTTATGGAAGATTATTTGTGAAAGAAATAAAAATATTTCAGTATGAATCCAAATGGTTTTGCATGTGTAGATTATTAAATCATAAGATATTTCTTTACATTTATTATAAGATGTGTATGTTTATGGTATTCGACTACGTTCGGAACCGTAATTTTGCAAAATCGTATAAATTAATAATATTTACGATATTTAGTGTCACTTAGATTAGAAAATGTATATAAAATTGTTTTAAGAATAGTATTACATATTTTGACAAAAAATGATCATAGAAAGACACATTTTCAAAATAATCTCTTTTTGTAAATATGCTTCCATTATAATAATATTTTGCCTGTATATAGATCAGACATTTGTACAGAGGCTCAACTAGAATTTTTGAAATATATAACTTTGAAGTAGGTTTATCCATGTCTTACGACACAACAGAGGGGAGAAATTTTAAGAAAAAGACTCCGATAATTATTTCAAATGGTTGTAACTCTGAAAATAATGTGAATTTTTGAAAAAATCATAGATGAGCCTCTGTACAGAGATCTAAGCTGTATACAGGCAAAATATTATCATAATAGAAGCATTTTTCAGAAAAGGAGAACATTTTGAAAAAAGGTTATTCTAAGTTAATTTTTTGCCGCAATATTGTATTTAAATAAAAAATTTTGTCAAAATGTCCTTAAAACAATTTATATATGTAAGTGACACTAAATATCATGAAAATTAACCATTTATGTGCTTTTTTAAAATCACGGTTCCGAACGTAGTCGGATACCTTAAACGAAGCTGATTAGAATTTCCATGCGTTTCAAGAAATACTAATGTTAGTTCTCAAATATCAGGTTAAACGCGGTAATTTTGACCTCTTTCTTTTATTCAAGTGAAAACATTACCACGGGATATTTATCAAATTGATAGTTCAACATATTACATATACATTTTTTTTAAATAAAAGCAGATTTCAGAATGATTTCAAATATAATGATTTTTTTTTATTCCAAAAGCTTAACTTACTAATTTTAGCAGTGTAAGTAATATAAATACAGCAATAAAAGAAAAAAAAATATCGTTGTAACGTATGGCAAAAAGATGGTACCAGAGCGCCCTCTCCTGGCCGTATGGATACTTAACTGGAGTCTGACTGCTACCTCGGTGAAGGAAGGACGTGCCAGAGTCAGCCAGTCACCTTGTTGGAGGGTGGACGTGCCAGTGTCCGCCAGCGCTAAACTCCTTAGCATTTGTATTGTCTTAACTGTTTGTATAACCCAACGTGGTGCGCCATTTTATAACGTGTACTCAAATATAACACCGGCGGCTAGCTCAAATAATTTTAATTGGTTGTACTTTCTAATTGAACACATTTACAAATATATATAAGAAATCCCAGTTAATCTTTATACAAATACTAAGGGGTTTGCGAGGGTGGACATTGGCATATCCTTTCTCCACCGAGGTGGCAGGCTGATTCCGGTTAAGTATCCACACGGCCAGGAGAAGGCGTCTAGTACCATTTTTTGCCATTCGTTACAAAGTGTTATTTGAACAATTTAAAAAAAATTGTTTGAGTAGGTTTGATCAGCAATTTTGAATATGGGAGAAAATATTTACTCTGTTTCTGCGATAGTAATGAATGTGTAAAATAAATATATGTATTTGCTACTTTTGTAGCTTTAATTAAATTTAAAAACCCTTTGCGATGTAAGGTATTTCCGTACGAATGCCCTATTAGCATTCTTAACGAATTAAAAATGCCAGTACTCGTATACTGATTTCGATGAAATAGAAGAGATATATAATAATACATATAAACCTAGTAGAAATTAGCTGACATATCAATTTTTTCGCTTTAAAACATTCCAAGAAAGAGGCTAACCCAAAGAGAAACAATTTAAATATGGTGATCATTATTTAATTGCTTTAAAGTTTTGAAGAACAACATCTTATTTTCTGACATTCCTTAGATTCATGGTTATTTATAATAGTGAATACTTTAATCACTTGAATGAAAAGTAATAATGATTTTTTTTGTTAAATTTTGATTCAATACAGAAAAAAAAAATTTTAAGAGGAATTTTTGCTTTGCTTTTATGTATATATTTGAAAATTACTTGGATTTCTTGTGAAAGAAAACAGGGATGGTGACACATGCTCATGCACAAAAACCGTTTTACGAAATATATGAAATAAATGAACACACAAATCTCAAAACTCACATACTTTCTAACTTATATCAAAAGAAAAAACAATTTCTTTTGAAGTCTGGATCACATACCTCTGAATAAGTAAAATTTTTTGTCCTATTTATCTTTGAAGAGCAGAATAAAGTATCTTTTTTGTTTCAAAAGATTAGGAAATACCAAATGTGAAGAAAATCAATGCTATAACTTGTTTGAAATGTTCTTACTTTTTTACTGTTGGTGTGTTTGTATTTGAGATTTTTCTCTTGGTTCCACTCATGAAAAAGTGTTTGAAGAAGTATTTCAATGATGAGAAGAAATCAACTTCTACCGAAAGAGTTTGTTGATTTTAAAGTTTGATAAACAGATTGGCATCTCATGTTTCTTTATAACTAATCCCCTTTTTCGTTTCCTTTTAATTGAATGCTATTTAAAAATATTACTTTAATTTTTATTAAATGGATTAAAACCACTTTATCCCATTTGTTACACAGTATGTTTTTCCGTATGTTCTAGCAGACAACGTTTAATGAATATTTGAAGCAGTACTTTCATGATTAACGAAAAGTTATTGATTAAAAATAACATATGAGAAAAATTTTATTTCCATGCAAGTCTAATGCAAGTGTATGGAAAGTCTCCGCAAATGAACAGCACTCACCAGTACGGGATTAAGGTAATGCAAAAATATGATTGAACAGAACAAATGTTTTAATTTCCAATCAGAATAGCATAAACTGGTTTAATTCGAACAAATTGAGCTAATTGAATTTTTTTATAATTTTGTCGAAATCATTTTAATGACTATGTAGCAGGAAAGGGATTAAGTTTCCTCACGCTCTATTTCAAAATATTAACTAAATGGCAACACATTCTCGAGCAGAGTAATTGTGTTTTTAAAACAGATATAATATAATAAAAATAGATTTGCCATGATTAACAGATGTTTAATCTTATGAAAACTCGATTTCAGTAATGGTTTGTACCTTGACAGGCTATTTATTAAAAATTGATTTAGAATTTAAAATGGTACTAATGATTCAGCTAATAATATAGCGTTTCAATTGAACCTTATAGCAGATAAATTACTTTAAGGCGATATGGTACCATCTTTAAAAAATTTTTTATTTTTGATATTTGATATTTGGTTTTAATTGTATTTTATAAAGGTTAATATTTAATAATAATTCCATACAAAAAAATTTTAATTTGTTGCAAAATGTTTGTAAAATTTAAAGTTTTTAAATTTTTTTAAACATTTTTTAAACCCCTAAGGCTTTTTTAAATATGTTTCTTTTCTTTCAAAATTTTTTTACAAGTATTTTATAATATACTACATAAAACTGTGCATGGGTTTTTTTCTGCTACTGCTCTTTAATTTTTTATTAATTTTTTTATAGTTAAACTTACAAAAATTCTCGAAAAAACATTATTTTTGATTTTGAAATTTTTTAGAAAAAGTACTAAACATGTTAGAGCTAATTCAATGCACAGTTTTACAAAACATACATTTCAGAACATGTATAAAAAGTTTCAAACCCTTACTTCAATTATCAAAAAAGCCTTAGGGTTTTTAATAACAGTGAATGTACAAAAATTCAACATGGAGAAAAATGAGTTTAAAGTTTTCATTTCTTAAATAGCATGATAAAAAATTCCTCCAAAAATCTGAAACTTTTATGTAATGTTAATTAATTTGTTTCAAACTGCTTACCACAAATTTTTTTAAAAATTTACAAGAATAAAAGAATATACTTGTATAATGAATATATAAACAAAAAGGTCAATATTTCATAAAACATTATCTTAACAATTTTTAAAAAAATTACACACACATTTTAGAGTTTATTTCATGCACAGTTCTATACTACTATAATAAACAACATGTACACAAATATTCATACTCTTTTTTTCCATAATTTTAAAAAGCCTTAATATATTCACAAAATCCATAGGCTCTTCCAAAATTTACTCGCAAAGAAGCATTTTTGCAAGTATTACATAGAGTATTTTTAAAAAGATTTGTTAATGCATTTTTATCAATAATGACGTATGTTGGAGATCTGGATATACCAGTATATTTTTCATCCAAACGAGAAAAAGTATTGCATTCTTCAAGTTTTGCACACCTCAAGTTAGTGTTTTGAGAAACTTCTGAACTTGTCTTAGCATCTGAAAACCACCTCTTCAAAGCTTTCGTTGTGGCAGATTTAGTACGTTTTTTAGGCCTAGACATGTTAACTTTTAAACTGTTTGGAGAAATTACCAAATTCCTTGTCGTAAAGCAACTCTTTTCTTACTCTTCAGAACACAGAGTACAAAAATATAGTTAAATTTGTAGGAACAGAACTTCAAAGAAAACGCAGTAGAATAACTCGCATATAATCAAAACAAAACAATTATTTCATTTCAGTTTAAACACTAATCAGCGTGGAGTAAAAAAAAAATAGTTCCTTATTTATCAGGCTCTTTTCTAGCAGACGATCTGAAAAGTGGGCGTGGCAGCTTTGTTTAGTCAACTGACATGCAGCAAAAATGGATAAATAACTGAATAAAAAATATAGATACAACTCTGAAATTTTGCAGACACATTAAGAAGGATTAAAAGCATCATATAAGCCAATAAAAAAAATTGATAGTTTGATGATTTTTAGGGTACCATATCGCCTTAAGGTATGAAAGAATGATTAAATTAAAAGAAAAGTTACGTGACTTGACATTTTTAGGCACAGTTTTATATTAAAATAGTTTCATTTATTCACTTAAGCCTGTGTTTCTCAAACTTTCAATACTGGCAATCACAATTTTTATCGCGCCCCCCTTATACATTAATAAATTACT
>BMAV01020389.1:428852-454795 GCA_019973955.1 Trichonephila inaurata madagascariensis | reverse complement strand
TAATGAGCGTTCAAAGTAGAATCTTTTATTTTTGATGACCTTTTTTCACCAGATGATACATATAAATCATATCAATGTAAATCTGTATTTTTTTATTATATCAGAAAGTATTTTGTTTTTTTTTTCATTCCAGTAAATTAATTTTTTTTAACCTTTTATTTTCGATATGCTCGCGCCCCCCTTGAAGGGTTATCGCGCCCCCCTGGGGGGGGCGCGCCCCACAGTTTGAGAAACACTGACTTAAGCAAATTATTTTATACATTCTACAAATGTACTTTGAAAAATTTCACTGCAGTTAATAAATATTTTATGCGGATAAATTTGTATGAGTACTGTTTTCCATAATTTAATATGTATATAATTTTTAAGTAAAATTAAATTCCCCAGCAAAAAAAAATAATAATAATAATCTATTTAACAGAAATTAAGGAGAAAACTATCTCAAAAATAAAAACAGAAATAAAGAAATAACATTTAGTCTTATTCATTATTTCTAAATAATATGCACAATTATTTTGGATCCATGGACACCGGTCATCAGAGGTAGAGGTAAGATTTATAGAATAAGGAGATTCCCCTATAAATACTACACAAAATAACAGTACACAGTGCTGTGAATGTTTCATTTGCGGTAAAAGCGTATTTCTTTTGATACAATTGTACCAAACGCTGTGCTTTACGCTAGGTTACTCGTGGCAAGAGCATAATTATAAGATAATGACTTAGAAATCATGCTAGATCCACACAAACAAATGAGTTATTCAAAAAATAAGACTTTTTGAACAGAGAGAGAGTGCTTGTGTAGTTTTCAATCCGTGTAAAAAAGATTTGAATACAACACGAAAATCAAAAATGCGTTAAATATCCTAAGAAAGTGTCTCAGCAAAAATTATCTGAAGGAAATCGGTTCATGTGATGCACATGATTTGAAAAAGAAACTGTAAGTATATAATAGAAACTAAATGTCTTATTCAAGGTATATAGCTGCAAGAGCCCAAAAAGAAGAAAATAATTTGTTGCCTTATCTTAAGACCTGATGCAAACTTTCATCCGACTAGACGTTGACTCGTAGATTTGTCTTATGTTCTCTTGCAGATTTGCTTGCCATGCGTGCTTCAATTGGTTTGATAGGCAAGATCCTGGAATGATCGGAGAAGCCTGCTTAACAAAACTCAAACATGCTCTTTTATTGAAAACCTGACAATTGCACCAACAAGGAAAGTATTGAAGAAACACGAAGCAATAAAAAACACACCGAGTGTTTCTGGGCATTATCTTGTTGAAATTTCAGTCCATGAGCTCAAATATGAAAGAGCAACATTTCGGGTGAAGAGTCTTGTCGGTATTCTAATTTAATGGTGGAATGTTACGAAGACAATTAAACGAGCCTACATATTGAATAAAATTAAAATCCATCCTATAACACATGGTTGTCAGATTTGCGGTAAATGAAGTCAGGTGAATATTTCACCACTGTTCTGGACGTCTGCATACGTCTCTTACCTAGTCATCAGTGATGAATTCAAAAATGAAAACGACAATGACACAATGACTTTTGCGAGTTCAGCCCCTAATATCTGAGTCTCCTACTGATGGTGATTTCCTTCAGTAGCTCTCCAATTATACGTCGAAGTGTTAATAAGGTATGTGAGCGCCGATGGCATGATCATGCTGTTCTCACGCTCTGTCGTCAGTCTGGGGTGACCGCTAACTTCTTAACACTCTGTACGTAATTGGCCCTTCCCATTCTGACCATATCTCCGAGAAGTACCATCTCTTCGATTCAAATGTCTAACAATCCTGGGATGCGTTCAACCTAATAAATTTAATATAACGTCCTTTCTCGAATGGTAAAATCTGTTCATAATTTTCACAGATTCATTTGCTAGAGATTGATAGACTCCAGATGGCACGATGGAATCACATTCGCATGCAAACATACCTCAACTTTAGAATGTTCTCTGTTTATCCCTATTCGAAAGCTTTATAGTGATATGGTGGGGCTTTAACTAGAGACCGTTGGCCGTCAGACCCTAATGCTTTGTATATTCTATCGCTATCCTGTATTTGCATCAGGAGTTTAGTTCCAGCTGTATAGCTCTTTGGTACATTGCTTCTTATATTATACAGATAATGGTACTTTTCATATGAAGGTAGAAAATACGTTTAATTCTTAAGTTCAAAATATATTTCAAGTGCTTAGCACTATTTCGTATGTATGATAAGTATTTTTAGTAAACAAATAAAATTAAAAAGACGTGCTTACATTTCTCTTCTTTGATTCTTTTCCTAATAACATACCTATTAAAAAAATTTTTCCGAGTACTTTCCTGATATATTTATTCCAATTAATCTCGCAATTTATAAATGTTACTCATCTCCAACAGCCCTAATAAAACCTCAGAGAGCGTAAAAATAAAATCGTTGAAAATATTACACACTTTTCTTAGTTTTAGTATTACGGTAAGGTTCTTTATGCAATAATTTGACGAAAATTATTTTCGTTAAGACTATTTTATAGACGAATTATTCTTTGAATACCCATCAAATTTCCAACGGGACGAATTTCCTTCAAAATGTTTGCATATTATTTAAAAAATTTCTAGATACAAAGTTGTACTCGTAATAAATTTTTACAATGAAAATACAACTACATAAAAAATCTAATTAATTATTATGCAAAATTGAAAGAAGATGAATGATAGCACTTTTTAGACTTCATTTCAGAGATGCATATTTATGACATGGTATGAAACTCAAGAAAGTGGAGTGAAAGCTCAAGTATTCTCTTCGTCACTTCTTGGTTCAATATTACGACAATTAAGTATAATGTTAATATACTATTAGTTTTACTACACTAACTAACTTGAACTATAAACATAACAGTAGAGAAAGTCAGGTAACGAACTTAGGAGTCGGTGTTTTTTTTTTCTGATCTCAATATTAGAAATATCTTCATATAACGTTTAAGTGTCACCCATCAGGTACAGTGGTTAGTAACGCTGACTGCTGTGCCTTAGGGCCTGGGTTCGAATACCGGGGAAGACAGTGATGTTCGTAAATGTATAGTGCCTTCGAGGCAGGGGGTTACTCTAAATAGCCGTGTCAAGCGGCAAGTCCTCTCGTGAGGTTGGTGGAAGGGGAAAAGAGGTGAGAGGCCATTGACCCACCCCCAGGGTGCTCTTCCTCAAAATTCGGGTAGAAACGAGCTAAATCGTACTGTCATCTGTATGGTGCTCAAGGTTACGGCTAACGACAGGCGTACATCTAGCCCCTTGTCATGATGAACTTCGTGGGCCTGAATCTGACGCAGTCGAGATCAGGTGGCATAAGAAACAACAACAACATTTAAGTTGAAAATCACATTTTTCTTAATTTAAATAATTTTATTCAGCATCATACAACTGTTTTAACTGTTTTGATTACATTTTACCCATAGTAAAATACATATAAGACGAAATAAACATAATATAAAAAGCAGCAAAAAATATCTGAACTATCAATATTTTATTTCCAATGACAGGCTGCAATAAACAATGAAATAAAAAACCGATAAGGAATAAAAAAAATAAGTAAATGCATAAATAAAAAATAAAAACGAGAAGCGTAAGAAATCACATGGTGACATGTTTAGCCCATAAGGGCCCTAGTTTCCCAGTAACGACCATTCACAGTAGAGGAAATAAGTATAGATGAGACAGGAAAGTGGATTAAATTCATGTCCTCTGCTAGATTGCAGAGCATGCATTTTGAGCTTTCAAATGTCCTCATTCGGTAAATGTGACAGGCCAAACAATCGGTATTTCAATTACAAGGAAAAGAGAGGTCTTCTCCAGTGAATGTAAAGCTTTTGAAAGACTGAATTTCTGTGTAGTTGAGGAACTTTTAACAGCTCTTCTTGCTTTGATAACTTAAAGGTATCATGTACCGTGTATTTCAATTATATCTCTAATGAAAATTACGTGAGCTAGATTTTGGTTCATAAATTTAATGCAGCTCACATTGTAGGTGGTCTTCGACGGACGATCAAGACACATTAAATATCTATAATTTATGACTCGTTCATGAAGATCTCAATCATAAACGCGAAGTCTGTGATAAAACTCCACTGCCATAAAACTAAGTATGATGGAGAATTTCTCTATAAATATAAGAATAAGGTGTTTTTCACTGGGATGAATAAATTCAATAAACCGCTACAAATAATTCAGAAAACTAGATGCAGTCATCCGATAAGATTTGTGTGCAATACTTATTGAATAATGTGGTGTTCCGCCCACAAGCGTTGGATTAATTATTACTGGAAGATAAATGAATAGTAGATGTGTGTAAAATTTTCATAAGTATTTGAAGTACGTGCACAAAACAGTAATGGTGGCTCTAAGCTGAAATGATGTAACTTGTCTCACTCTGAGTTCTACAGTTTTACGATAACACTTTGAAATGCATTTTTGGAAAGGTAGAGAATCCCATCTTACTACAATTATATTTTTGATTCTCTAAATTTGTATTTGTTATTCAACTCAGTATGGTGTCTAATAATTTTCCAAAATCAGCTGAGGGCTGAAAATATAGTGAGTGACGTTTCTTTAAAAGCTCTTTGAGACAAGGGACGATCACGTACAATTCAAGAGATGAAGTCCTTCCCAACAGAAATTCAAAACTTCCAAACAGTACTCTTAGCCATCCCATAAGCTTCTTTGTCTATCACTGCAGTGTACACATTTTAAATTCTTTCACTTGAGTATTTGATTTCTTTCAAGAAGTTTTACCCTCATTTTCTTCTACTTTTCTTGCATCACTATTTTTTTATAGTATCACCTAAGTTGTCTCAGGAATTCATCATTTTTTGTTACAGAGCTTACACATCTTTAGTATTACTGTCTTAAGCAATTACTTCAATTACTACTTGATTCTCCGAATTCTACTCTTGTTCTGTTTTTCTTTCATATACTTTGTCTGTTTGTTAAAAAGTCCTTAACGTGAAATAATTAATTGAAAACACACACAGTGTCAACTTCCATTTTATTCATTCAATACAAAAAAATAAAAAAAGATATTAGAGATAATCGGTTAAGACGAAGGACTCATGAATTTAGAGGAGGAGATTCAATATCCTACCCTCCACTCAAATCGTTTTGTAAGCCAACATTACCATTTTTGCTCTGAAAAACCCTGAAGTATATCGGCTTATCGTTAAAAAATATGCAACACTATGTTTTGATAAGTGCTTTGTGAATAACACATGTATAGAAACAGACGTCAAAAATACTTACCTTAAATTCCGGCGTATAATGCGCACTTTTAACACAAAAAATAAGATGGAAATTTAAGGGTGCGAGGTATACGCCGGGTATAAAAACGATAGCTTTAAAAATAATAAAAGAGATGAACTTAAAAAATTGTTATTCTATTTGTATCGAAATACTGTTCATTTAAAAGAAATTACTTGTTTTATGAACAAAAAGAGATGTAGTTCTAGAAGTATACTATTTTTTTTTCAAAAATATGGAATAATACCTCGAATAAATGACTTCAAAACATAAGAGCAATGTATACTAATGTTCAGATTTCTTCGTAAAAAAGGGGTTGCTCGTTATACGGCGAATATACCTAAAAATTAAAAAATGCAGCTTGATAGTATGGGGGCGCGTTATACACCGGTGCGCGTTATACGCCGGATTTTACGGTACACTGTAGATGCTGTTCCTTAAAAAGAAAGAAACAGAAGTTGTACCAGAATCACCCAAAGGCACATTTTCTTATACTGTGAATCAAACAAACATCTAAATGAATCTTTAAATGTAATATATGTGGTAAGTAGCAGGGTTTACACAAAAATAGATATCTTAAGTAAGTGTGTTTTACCGATTTAACCGGTTCGATTTGATTGCAAATTTTTACTGATGAAAAAATAGGACATACTTACAATTTAAAATAGAAGTTTTTTTTCTTGTTAATAATAGCTCCAAAATTCCAAGAAAACAAATAAATAAAATGTACACATGCATACTTGCCTAAACTTATTAAAATAAAAAAATTAAC
This sequence comes from Trichonephila inaurata madagascariensis, assembly GCA_019973955.1. NCBI lineage: Eukaryota > Metazoa > Arthropoda > Arachnida > Araneae > Nephilidae > Trichonephila > Trichonephila inaurata. The sequence continues at coordinate 448,750 of BMAV01020389.1, read as the reverse complement.
AAAATAAAACCTTTAAAAATCTCGGAACAAACCTAAAAAATGCTTTAATTTAGGCAAATTTTTATTTTACTACTTTCTGTGATTAATAAAAAATGGCAACAAAAGTTAATGAAACTTAATAGATTTATTGCTTAAATGGCCTTATTTTTAGACAAAAAATTATTAGAAATAGAAAAAAAAACACTCACTTGCTACTTAAATCACGTTAATTGTCTTTAAAGGATTAAATAATATATTTAAATTTTTGTTCTTCGATTTGTAGAGTCTACGACTAAAACAAAATACATACTCACACATTTTTTTATGTTTGAGGACTAAGTTTTAGGCCGATATTTATTTATTGCTATTTCCTTAGTACTTTTCCTCATATGTCTGGATTTTCTTCTTCGTTGCTTTATTGATATCAGAATCATCTTCCGTAGAATTATCTATACAATAATACCTGTCAGATAATATAATGTCAGTTTTTCCAACTAATGCAAGAAATCTTCTAGAAAATTTTATGCAAATGGTCTCTGAATTTGTAAATAAAGAAATTTTATTAATCCCTTGTCTCATTTTCTTCACTTCGTGTCTTTACTGTGTGTAATGACTTGTAACTAATTTCACTGTTTTGAATGTTCTTAATGGGCTCAATTCATAAAGGTCACATCATATAGACAAACACATGTTCCCATTGAATTCAAAACAGACATTAAATTAACTGCACTAGTTTTTTCTATTTGTAAAACTTAGATAAAATTTCAGATTTCATAATTGGGTAAAGATCCTCAAATGTTATTAAAAAAATCATTAAAATGAGTTTAAAAATTTAAAAAAAAATTATTTTATGCAAGTACATTTAAATAAGATGCATTTTGTATACCTATGAAGGTGATTATTATTGTTGACAAATATGCACTTTTTAAGAGAAGGTTTCTGCATAGAGTAAACAATGGCAACAATGAAGTGCATGAACTGATTAGCTGGAAACACATGATTGAGTTTGCGTTATGACTATTACGTCTCATGAGTTTTTGAACTGATTGGTTATAGACACGCATGGCTGTCGTTATCACGTAACTAGGACTTCACGTGAATTTAGTCCATTCACTCAAGAAAAATTCAAATATGCTTTCACTTGTTAATAAATTCACGTCTCGTATTTTCAAGGTTTCTATTGCCAGTTTTATCGATCTCGAAATCTTCAGGCTCTCGGCAATTTTGTAATATTCTTCTTCATCTTCATTCCACATGTGAGAAGCATCAAGATGAGTGAGTTAAAGCAACACATTCTGTAAAGTGTACAATTTTCTTTTCGTGGCTTCTAAAGTATTTCATATTGTCTGAAAGTCAAGAATGGTTTTTAATTCCCTTTTCCCATTTCTCTTTCACATAGTTCTGAATAATGCTATTTTTCAAACAGGATATTTTTCTAAAATATTTACAACTTTTTCTTATTTGAGAAATAAATTCCTTGCATTTGCTAAGAATGCAAGAATAAGCAGTCCATGCTCTTCCATGTCAACAAGATCTCATTGTCATCCTGAAATTCATTCTCACTTGTAGCATTTACATCTGTTTCAGCAGGAGTTTTATTTTTATGTAATATGTCAGTAATGAAGTATACTACTTATAACGTACAATTAATTATATATAAAATTGATTAAATATTGGTATATTTGACTAACGTTCTTCGTAATAACAGTACCATCACTTGTTGATGTATTTATATCAGGTTCTAAATCCGAATGAAAAAATTGTTCTCTCTTAAAAAAACAAGTTTTAATGCGATCTTATTATTACAAGAACTTGCTGAAGGAGTTAACCTTAAATTAAGATCTTATTCAAGATGTTAAACGTTGATGTTCTAATATCCACGATTTTTCTTGTTATTCCTTTCATTTAGAGTCATAGAAAAAAAAATTCTATCATTCTTAGTACAAGTAATTCGTTTATATATAGCTTCAATTTTAATAATTTATTATATAAATAAATGAGATTCACTACTCGAGAATTATTAAAAGGTAGTTATAATAATTTCGTTACACACTACAACGAATCTCGCATGAACCAGCTTGTTGCAAAATTATTAATTTATAGTAAATCCAAGGCAGTAAGTCTGGATACAATTTCTTCGAGATAGCTCAATCTTTCAAAAAATTAAAAAAGGTGGATTTGTGTGATTTTTTTGTCTGTAAGTTTTTCGTGGATTGTATTTAAAGGACTTCGGAAGCTGGGTAAAATCCTAGGAGAGCCCACACCCTTGGCGACAAGCCGAAAAAAGCGCCAAGCAAACCCGACAATGGCGGCAAGTGAATATAGCGGGATAAGGTGGATGCGTTATGAAAATAATATAAACAATACAGAAATTAAACATTTAAGATAAAAAATATATAAACAGCACTTGCTTTCTTACTGCTGATCTTTTCCGAGTGAAGGGTACAGTGAAACAGATTTTAAAAAAGCCTTGAAGGCCTCATCGCTAAGCGAATGATCGTGTGAGCACCACCATATATATTCTGTAGGGTAATGGTCGAACATACCTTCGGCGTGGTTGGTACGATTTCGAAGAAAGCGTTTTATTGCCAACCATGTTACATTATGCATTTAGGACATTCATAGCTCGAAGTAATCAATCCTTCCTTCATACACCATTCAATCAATTCTTTCTTACCTTTCGCACTTAAAGTAAAAAATTCTAAAGTATATTCACTCACACACGCAACCATACTTCCAGCCCGGAGACCCAACAACTAAATGAAATTCGAAATACCCGCCGACAAAATACGAAAATTCCAGAAATAGTAAGGGTTACTATATCTAGTGTATCAAAGTAGGGTTACCAAGATGGCACAATTATCGCCGACCAAAATAATTTGAGCCAAGGGTGTGGGCTCTCCTAGGACCGAACACGGAAGCTGCTCATGGATGAACTTTTGCAAGTTCAAAGTTTATTGCTGTATAATTACAATTCACCTTATCTATTCTAACCTTTTTTAAATGATTGCAAACATCTGTCATTTTGAACTAAAATAAATAAATAAAAGAAAATACATAAAAATCGTTACTTTTACCTGTATGAAAATCGCAATAATATCACATGAATGAACACTGAAGTCTGTGCCACGAAATAATTAGTACGGATATTGGTCTTGAAATTCATCCAAGTAATATCAAGGCACATTTATTTATGTAGACACCGAAATAAGTAAATCACTTAACTTATTCACGCCTGAAATTTGATGATCCACTAGACACTCTAATGGGATAGTGCACGCACACACGAACACACGCACGCGCACACTTATTATCTAGTCAGTGTATTAAGTATTCTACTGCTGATTACAGTAATAAACCTTATTGTGTACTTTTTAAGTACGTTAAAATCATGATATCGGTTATAGTTTTTTAATACCTAGTTTCTTTTTAAAGAACCATTTTTAAAAACTTACAAATCCTATTAAATAATCTCTAGAAAAATCTAATGATGCAGCATCAATGCATCCAGTGAAGTTGTTATGAAAAAACAAGTTTATAATCTTACCCTCTTCTCATATTGCCCAAGACATTCCCGAAAAAGAATTACCTTAAAATACCCATATCATCATATGCCGCTAAAAATATGAAGTCTAGGGGCAGAATAAATACCGCATAAGACCTTAACCTTCGCAATTATAAGGTAGCAGCACAAAAACTATTTTTGTTAGATTATAAACACTTTTTTTACCTTTTAGTGTTGGCATAATATAGTTATGTTGCTATATTTAAAGACCTTTTGACTATTCTGAATTAAAACGATTTTTTTTACCAAAAACATAGATTAATATATCTCAGAAAGCTAACACAAGATATTGGTTAATTATAAGAATAAGTTTAACGTGCGTAGAGTTATTAAAAGTCATTAATTAATTGAAGTTAAACATTTTACTACTTTTTCAAGTAGTGCTAGAATGTGGCAATGTGTAATTTCACTTAGCTTGATTAATCACTATTTGAGTTAATTTTAAATATATATTATTTTTTAAGCACTATGTATTTTTAAATTGTATTCAAATGACTATGCTTATATATTGTATTAATTGCTCTTTTATTACACAGAAGCGAGATAAAAAAGTTTAAGAATTTCTAATTAAGATAATTTTTCTCAGAATTGAGTTCAAATTTTATTTGGTAACTCTCTAAAACTGTGGTACTCTTAAATTTAAAGGAAAACAGACTGTGAAAATACAGTATATTTTTACCAAAAATTCGTTATTTTGAAGTAGATAGGGTAAAAGTAAAATAAAAATAATAATAATATCTATTGATTGCCAAGAAGTATAAATTTTTTCATTTCTTTTCGGATTGAAACTTTATTTATATTGAAAAATATTTATGTAGCTTCGTCAAAAAGTACTAGTAATGTTATATTGATTGCAATGTCACCTCAAATGTGTGTGGAACTCAAATAATTTATCACAAACTATTCATCATGTGCTTTTGCTGCTATCCGAAAACAAATTTCATGGTAACAATGGAAATATTACGTGCTATTTTTGATGATGTACCCATTTGATCTCTAGAAAAAGAAGATCATGACATAGAAATTAATAAGGCTTCTTAAAAAAATTAAACATGCATAACTTGGATGGATTAAATAATATCCTTTCGATTATTGCGAGAAAAAACAAAATTAAAATTCTTAAAAATTGGCTAATTATGGTAATTCTTAACACCGCACATATCTACTACAATGTAACATAAATAAACACTACAAGAGCAGTTAATATAAGGGTGATCCGAAATGTAAATTAGCCTTTCAGATTGGTTTATTAAGTTTTTCCTTACTTGTGAGCACTGTGTCAATGGACATTAAAATGATTATTTGGTAAATAATATATTCTCTGTCAGAACCAAACTTTTCACTTGAGAAATTGTTATTGATTAAGGAAAATAAAGAAATGTGTAATATATTTGTCAGGATTTTTACAAACCAAGTATAACTTAAATATTTTTTATTCAAAACAATCTTTTATGGCCAAGAAATATTGAATGTGGAAGACAAATTGTTAGACGTTTTAACTACCTAATTGAGTAAGACTGTTTATATTTAAATATATATACTTCATTATAAAGACTAGTGATGGTATGACCTGAATGATTACATTATATAGATAAGTGTATTTCAGAACTCTTTATTTCTTGTATAATATATCTTTAAAAAATATTTGTTCTTAGATTCAAAGTAAATTACATCTCACTCTTGCTATAAGCTTAGAGTTGAATACTATAATTTTTTTTAAAACATGAATATTGTTTGTGATTGAGAGGCATAAAATAATTCAGAATTGACGAGAGATTGTCAATTTATTGTACAGAGTATTTAGTGAGCGAATCCCAGTGGGCGAGTGGTAGCGTATCCTCTTTCACACCCCGGGTCCGGGGCTCCATCCTCGGGCTGAGAAAGGTCGACTCAGCTTTTCATCCTTTCAGTGGATCGATAAATGAGTACCAAGCTTACTCGGGGACTAAACACTGGGGATTTCGCTTCAGACTGACCACCTTATCGGGACATCTGCTCATGTACCACAATGTCTAAGGTCACGAATACTGAGTTAGGCACAGTAGGCTTTGGCCATCATGGGCTGTTGCGCTCCTGAGTTTAGCATATTTGGTGAGTAGAACAGAATTGCAATTTTTACGTATGACACTATAATTTTTAATTTGTATTAGAAGTTTCAAAAAATCTACGCCTGCCACATTTCCTTGATGGTTTCTTTAGAAAAAAATATCTTTCTTTCTATGCACTGAGATATTCAGATTGGGTTCAGATATTAATAATATTTCGATTTCTTTTAACTGTGAATAAAATTAAGATTATAAGACAATTTAACTCAGTAACTGGAATATGTCAATATATTATTTGAAGTATATTATTGATAGGTTCATGAAATTAAATCTGTATCTCAGTAATGTGTTAATAATAGGCATCTTATATATATATATATATATAAGGAACGTTTATAAAGCCTTTATTAAAAATAGTCTCCAAATTCCTCACTGAAGATTTGTTGAATAATAATACATACCTTAACTATAGTTCTGAATATATATATTGAAAATTCCCTTGATTATAGAATGCATTAGAAATTTTTTTCATTAATATGCGAAGTTATAAGCAATTAGGCTCTCTAGTTGAATTTTCTTTAAATCGTAAATAGACTTTAGAGGGAAACTTTATCGTATTTAGTCAATGCTGGAACACACAACATGGATAACTAGTTTTTTCTATTAAATTATCTATTATTATACTTTACTTTTCCGCTTTCTGTGGTTTCTGTTTCCCGAACTATGTAAAAACCCGAATATATCATTAATATTGAAGGAGCAGGTCACTTGTTGTTCTTTTGGTCATAAGAGAGTCATTTGACATTCCCGTTTTTAACATATCCAATAACACTAAAACATATTTCATAAAAATGTAAAAAAAGCGTCCATTGTCAAAATTCATGAACCTACCTCTATAATATATTTGTAATAAAGATAAACAAAATTTTTTCCAGATCCCTTTTATATTTTACTCATTGATAATGAACTTTATTAATAACTAAGTATTTGTTATCTAGAACCTAATGGACTTCTTGGTAAGGAATTTAATCTGATGCTTTGGTAACAATTCCTTTCTAATTTTTCTAAAGGTTTTTACACTTCAACTCATTTTTTTTGTATCCTACAATTCTAGTATAAATTAATTTTTTATTCTGAAAACAAATAAAAAAACTTAATTTCATTTGACCTGAACTGGTAAAAATAGATATTTATTTACTAATATGTTTACTTTTTTAAGTATGTGATTTGTAAAATTACGTGTGCTTTAAATACAGATACTTATATCAGTGGTCTTCTCAAACTTTTTCAATTCACGGAACCCTTAGAACTATAAGGTGTTATTATGGAACCCCATTCCCCACACACACACTTAGAAGAATATACTCTAAAATTCGGCGTGTAACACTCACTTTTATTACAAAAAATAAGATCGAAATTTAAGGGTACGCGTTATAAGTCGGGTATAAAAACGATAGCTCTAAAAATAACAAAAGAAATGAGCTTAAAAAATTTTGTAATCCTAGGCATATCGAAACACTGATTATTTAAAAGAAATGACACACCTTTTGAACTAAAAGAGTTTAGTTCTAGAAGTATGCCATTTTTTCAAATGTCGGATAATAACTCGAATAAATGACTTCCAAGCATGAGAACATTGCATATAAAAATTTCAGATTTCTTTGTAAAACAGGGATTGCATGTTATATACGGCGAATATACCCCAAAACTAAAAAAAAGTAGCTTGAAAGTGTAGATGTGCATTATACATCGGTGCGAGTTATTCGCTAAACTTTACGGTATCTTAAAATAATACTTAAAGTATATCAGAAAGGTTATATAAACTTTATTAAAGGTAATTGAAAAAGTATTGTATTTATTATTAAAAAAATTTTAAATCTAATTTTAATCTATAATTTATTTATTAATAATATTAATTTGTGATTCAAGTGTTACATACCTTAGTATTATATTTAGTAAATGGGTTATGTGCTTGCCTTTTTTCACGCAAACTGTAGAGGTCTATGTCTATATTGAGATTATCTGCAGTCGCATAACATATTTTACGTTTAATTTGTTTCACACTTTGTATAACCCTTCATGTTGAGAAATATTTTTTGCTTAAATATATTGTTCTGAATGTCATTGAAATGTTTATAGCTGTGTGAGAAATACTGTGTATTTTGTATAAACTTCCATAACACGTTAATACGTGGATAAGTTGTTCACTCTCCTTGGTTATAGGTGTTTTTTTTCCCGAAATGCAAAAAAGAACGCATCTTCCAATAGAAAACTATTTTGTTCTGTACTAACGAGTATAAAATTATTTCGTGGAACCCGGGATAGTAGAATAAAAAATATATATACTCACAATCTAATATGCAGTATATACAAAGTGTCCAGTCTTAAAGTATACAAACGTTTTATCTTATTATTACAGAACTACCGATCAGAATGTAATAAACTGTTCATCTATTGATTGTTAACTCCTCCGGAGGTTTTGGATCTAGTCCGATCGGCCGCACGTGTGCGCGTTATTCGCCTGTCGCAGACGATAAACATGTTACACTGACTTCATAAATAAAGATGTGGACGCCACAGCAAAAGATGCAGTGCGTATTTTGTTTAACTAAATGTAAATCAATCGCGCGTGTACAAAGGAATGGAATGTCAATCCTCCGACATCAAAATCCATCCCCCAGTGGGAAAGAACTTTAAAGGAGACGGAAACTTTGGTATCTGAAACTGGCAAATATCCTTAAGTTTTCTTGATATAAGACAATACTGATCATACGCGTAATTCATTTTATAGGAGTCCTGATGTCTACGATTAGGCCAGCCAGTAACGACATTCCATTCTGTTCGAACACGTCGCTGTACACGCGCGATTCATTTAATTTCCGTTAACCAAAGTACGCACTGCACCTTTTGTTGTGGCTTCCACATTTTTAATAATAAAGTCAGTGTAACAAGTTTATCATCTGCGACTGCCGAATAATGCGTTCACGTACGACCGATTCGGACTAGACGCAAAAATCTCGGACGGTTTTCCAAGCCACAGATGAACAGTTTATTACATTCTAATGGGTAGTTCAGTAATAATAAACCAGAGCGTTTGGATACTTTAAGCTCAGACACCCTGTTTATAACAATAAAATATTTTAATATTATTTTACTATATTGTAATAAAAGTTTAAAAAGTACGGCAAAATAAATTTAGTATGCATAAATATTATTTTCAGTTTTAATGAATAGAATGAGCATGATATTAGCGTATATTTGTAACTATACAAACTTGACTGAGAACAGGAATTCATTTTGCATGCGTATTTATAATTTTCTTTTTTATTTTTTATTTTGCCTCGTGAAACCACAGTGTTCTGTGCAACTCAGTTTGACGACCACTGCTTTATAGTGCTTTGCAGAGATCTTAAAAAGTATTAAATTTGTCTTATACATTATCTGGTCCCATTTACGATTTTTATATAAGGTAAAAAAAACGAATCATCATACGTCTTTGCATCTCTTTAAAATATCAATTTATGGGTATGTGTTTATTTTAAATTAAAATTTTAATTTTATTTTATGCATATAAATGCATGTGCAAATATATAACAGACTGAGTCGCAGATACTTGTAATTGAAGAAATATGAGCTTAAACTTTGTACAAAGAAGAAAGAGTAAATACAAAATTTCAAATACAAAAGAGTAAGCACAAAAGAGTAAATATATTTCGACCTGGTGAACCTTTTTAAATAACGAAAACTGAACTTTCAAAGTTACTGCAACTGATATATATTACACTATCTAATAAACGTTATAAACATTTAGATTCTAAAGAGAAATTTATTTCAAAATTTTTGTGAGAATGTTCTTAGAGTTGATCGAAAATTTTTAACATGTTTTTATTTGTTCAATATTAGATCAAGCTACCACAAATTGTTTTTAAAAACAAGCATCACGGATAAAATTATTTATTGATGTTTACGCTATGTGATCTAAGATTTGATAATAATTTTAGGACTAGGGCTCAAAGACTTCTTAAAAATTAAAAAAAAGTTGTGAATATTATACATCTAATTTAAAGAAATAATGTATCCTTACTTTTGAATATAAATTTTTAGTACATAAAATGTTTGAGTGAAAAATATAACACACTTTGTATTACTTTACATATTCTGTTATTTGATTTTCCAAAATGATGTTTTTCATCTAATATTTACAAATCAATATCTTATAAGCAGGAAAATCTAAATTTGTATACATGAATACAACATAACAATTACAAAGGTGTAAAAGTGAAAAAAGATACATCATCTTTGGTTTTTATGTGCAAAACCGTTTTTAAGGAAATTAAAGACTATGCAGTTTTAGTCGGACCCCGATTTACCGCACTCCTATTTAACGAATTTTTATCTTTCTCTGATTAAAATGAAAGCAAAAAAACCCTTTTTAACGAATAATAAACCGCGGTTTAATGAATTATTTCAACAGCTAAAAAACTTTTTGATTATATAGTCTTTATTATAAAAAATTGAATCCTTTTTTCAAATGACACATTTTTTTTTGTCCAGACAGGAAGTAACTTTTGTTCAGAAAATTTCGACGCAAAATTTCGTGCAACCCATTATTAAACTTTCGACGTGCAGATGAGTTATGAGTGTAATTTAACATAAGGATTGTGTGAATAGTACAGGAACTATCGTTTTATTTTTCTCACCCCATTTCATAACTCTGATAATATTTTAATATTTCAACTTTTGATGACGGAATGTTTATCAATGTTCCTGAAGTTGAGGAAATTGTTGATTTGTCGAAGGCAATGAATAGCGATTCTGATGAAGAAATTGATAATCAAACTCGTATCAAAATCGTATCGTTGCATTTTCTAAGGCCTTACATTATTTAGTGGCAGTGAAAACATATCTCATGCAACATGATATAAATAACACAGTATTCTCTTCTTTGCAGAAAGTCAAAAAATAGCTCTTTTGATTCAGGAATAAGAAAAAGAATGTCAAACATTTATTAGTCAGTATTTTAAAATTTCCAATCTCAACTTGTGCGAAGTAATTCGCTCATAGTATTTTTAGTTGTTGAATAAAAAATATGTAATTTCTATTCTTATTTTTGTGTAGTTGCTTATTATAGAATTTTCAAAAGGTAGCTGCAAACAATTTGTATTTTGTTTGGACTCCTATTTAAAGAATAACCCCGAATTAAAGAGCAAAATGGTTGGTCTCGATTAATTCGGTTCATCGAAGCCTTACTGTATACAAAAAATTGCATCAGCTAACTAAGGGATTGCATAGATGTACACCTGACACCCGATTGACCTCCTTATTGCGGTTCAAGGCTAGTAAACATAAGAGAATCAAAAACAAAGAGATGTTATGTTAGGAAAGAAACAAATGAATTACAATTATGGTTTTCCTTTTTCCAGAACTTTTGATTGTGTGTATTTGATGACTAATATTATATATAAATTTAGATATACATAAGAGAGAGTCAAACTTTTAATATACACTAAACAACTAAATAAATCAATATAAAGCCTGTACACAAAAATTATAATTGTAATAATAATTCAAAGGAAATTAAACTTAAAAATTTTAAATCAACATTATTCTAATAACATTAAAATATGTATAATTAAAATTGTGCGTAATATAAGAAATAGATTGTAGTGCGAAAGCTTTAATAATAGTCTGTATGGTACAAGGCATTATAGGTTAAGAAAGAGAGAATATGATTTAGAATTCTATATATGTGTCTTCCCTATTATTAATTAAAAATACATACAATTTTACATTGAAGGATGCATGGAATTCATAAAACATAAAATTTATGAAATTTCTTAAACCAAACCGAAAACTAAAAATGGGTTAGAAACATGAAAAATAAATTGTGTAAATTGTTGTTGTTGTCGTGTATGAATAAGTGCACACACAGGCAGAAACAGTGATAAAAATTAGACATCGTTAAAGGCGTGAGAATCACTGCCTTGTCAATGTCCTCGGCCTTCTCTGTGTATAATTTGGCCATGTTACAGTCAAAGTCAATTTTGGAAAAGGGCACGAGCAATGGAAGGGCAGCTAAGAAAGTGTTTAGGATCCAGCTGCGTGCCCTTGCAGGGCTTGAACTCCACATATGTTCTTGATCCGTCAGTCATAATCTTCGTGTCTTTGAAATGTTTTGTCCTTAGTCTAGTTATGGTCGTTGAAAATCACGAAAATCTTGTGAAATCCACACTGGATATGATTGATATAATACCAAATCTTTTTACTATTGCTTCTCCAGAAAATTATTAATACTTTAAAACACAGGGCTACAATTTAAAACAGCTTAGAAATTGATTGTCATGAAAAACAAGATATATATATTTTTTATCCGTCTTTTTAACTTTAAACATTCGGTTAACTATTTAGATGTTGATGATATGGTTAGAGGTCTTATACTGATATATGATAAACCTAATTACATCATTCAATAACACAAAACAAAGAAAAAACTTAATACAATAGATATAATTGTATTATAAGAGGATTTCCTTTTCCTTCTAAATTAAAACATTTGTTTAGTAAATTAATGACATGTGTAGATTAATTTATGTCCCCTTTTTCGAAATACACCATGTTGATAATCGATTCCCCTTTTTTCTGTTATACAGAGATAATTTGATTATTTTTACCTCAAAGTATAATGAATTTCAATCCCTTATTTACTTTCTATTCTACCCTGATTGCCTTAACGTATTAAAAAGTTACTATAACACAAAAAAAAATGAATTTTGAGATTTAGTTTTGTTAAGAATTGATATTAAACTACTCACAGCAAATGTTTCTGATATAAGAGATGCATTCATATTTGAATAATAGCTACTGTTGCATTTCGATAAACATTTTTTTTTATATGTGAAAGCAATATTTATAAAGAACATTGAAATGATCAAATTCATCCAGCGTGAAATTTTATGTAAAAAAAAGAAAAGAAAAGAAAGGAATATTTGAACATTACATGTTCATGATTTTTCGATTTATCAAGTAATTAGCAAGCGTAAATATAAAAATATTCTTATTTCAATTAATTTAGCTTTAAAAGTCCTCAAGCAGAATTTAAGATTTGATTCAGACTGATTATAGGGGAATTCCAGAATTTTTAAGGAAACACACACACATTTCACACAAACACGCACGTATGCACACACACACGCACACGCATGCACGCACTCACAACTTCTATTTATGAGCTTACAAATACTTTGTATTCATTTAAGATATAATTAGTTTCATAAACTTATTATCTCAAGGTGTAAGAAAAATAATACCAAAATCGAGAGAAGGATATAATTTTTTCCATTAATCTAATTTATTTATATTCATATTACCTAAATTAAACAAAAACAAACCCAAAAAAAATATTCTGTAAGTTTGTTATTTGTTTCTTCGGAAAAAATATGCCTTCTTTTTTGCGGACAAATTATAATTACTTAATTAATAAATCACAAAGTTTTGATATTTTTATGATTACACTTATTAAAATTTGCATTGAATGATATAACTCTGGCAATAATAGCTATTCATCACTGCGGCTTCTGTTGACACTTGTTTTACTTTTAAATATCTGAATTAGTTACAGCTTTATTGGATATAAGTTTCCATGGAAACGAGAAAGGAAACAAAACGAAATATCTTAAGATAAACTTCTCATTCAAAAAAAGTGATTTATAAAAAGGCCCAAAGCTCTCTAAGTAACATATTATGTTTCATAATATATATACAAAGATAGAGATCTCATTTTTGTTCCTTCAAAAAAATATTAGAGGCATATTTGTTCTATTTTAATTATAATTTCTTTTATATATTGGAGATAAAAAATTTACTTTGCTAAAAGTGCAATAGAAGTTAAAAAAATTCTAAGATATCTATTAACAATTTTCCAGTATCAAATCTTATCATTTAATTTCATTAATGGCTTCAAAAGTAATTTTTATCATCTAATACTAAAAAAAGATAAGTATCTTTTTTAAAAGTTGTATTTAATATAAATTTGCCTGAAAAACTACAGTCTTTTTTCGTCTTTGAAAGTGCTCTAAGATTTCATACTTTATACAAGAACACCGTCTTTTTAGAAGAAACGAAAAATAACATACAAGTATTTTTCATAATACTTGTAATTTTTTTAAGTACTTCTAAAGTAACACTTTAAATGATGTTTGAACACGTGTTAAATATATCAGAAAACTCAAATATTTGCATTTTTCAAATTAAAACCGTTACATTTATATGCGCACCCAATAAGATATTAATTACAAAAAAAATGTATTCAATTACATAATCATTTAAACCATTATCTCTGTCAATTTTTAATGTTCTTTTAATAACAGAAATTTTGTATCCATACAATATAAAATTATAAGTTATATTTATAAATTATCTAAAATTTCAAAATAACTTTGTTGATACGAAAAAGTAATAAGTTTTTTTTTTGTTTTTTTGTTAAAGATTTCATATGCAGAAACAATAACACCTGATCTTTTTGCAGCAGAACTTTGAAGAATTTTCTTAAGAGAATTATCACTAGAAAGACTGAAACTTAGTATATACCTATATTGCCCAAAAGCAGTCAAAATGACTGCATTGTGAAAGAATGATTAAGGTGTAAAGAAATTTGTTTAAAACTAATTTTTAATATTTTTTATACTATTTACAGTCATATAACAAGTTATTAGTAAATATTAACAATAATTTTTTTCTTCACTTGGAAAAAAATATATGTATATTAAAAAGTTCTAAGAAATTGCTCATTATATATGTAATTTTTTTCTAATTAAAATTAAAAAGCAGTCAAAATGTCTTCTTTTGGGCAATCTAGTGTTAAACCTATATAGTTAAATTTTCTACTTTTGAATGAAAAGGTTGTTGCTTTTGAAATTGAGTTTAAGTTTGTACATTGTAGTTTACAACTATTAACCCTAACAATGGCCTTTTGGAAATTTTCTGGGACGTATAATGGGAGAGAACTTGGTTTAAGTACTAAGAAATAACTTTTAACAATACAAGAATCTCTCCAATGCAATAATTTCATATTATAAGAGAATTTAAAGGAGCTCCAGCTGTCATCATAGTCCTTTGTCCCTTTTTAAATTATCAACTGTTAATTTCTCTCTCTCTTTTTTTTCTTTTACAGCAAGTTTGATTTTATCGTTAAGGATATTTCAATATGTTAACTAATTGCAAATATTATTTCTTTATTGACTTTTATGTAAACTTATTAATGATAATTAATTTACTTATGGTGCATTGCAAAATAATTTCTTGTTTTATATTTTACTATGGTGAGTAATATTTTGTGATTACAGTAATTTTCTTCTAAATCCTTCCTCTATTTTCAAAATTTTACTGGATATATATATTTGTTGTTGATGAATACCTTTTTAAATTTTACATCTTATTGTAAAAAGTTAATATGGGTTAATATTGTACAAATAATATTTTTTGCAACCTACTTGGGAAATGTTTATGTTTTATAGTATTATATTACAACAATATTACATTTGCTTATGACACACAAGCACACATTACTAAAACAAAATCCAATATTAGCTCGCATTGATTTTATTGGCAATAATTTCATCTACTTTTTTCTTATCTTTTATATTCATCGTCTTTTTTTTTCTTGTTTCCTAGTAACTAATGATCACTTTATAGAATAAAAATGTCAGTAGAAAAAACATACAATTTATAATAATGTAAGAAATCAGACGATTTAGAAGAGTATGATGTGTGGGTCTTCAAATAAACGTGTTCGATAGCTTTTTTTTTTTCAAGTTGTACTTAGAATTAAAAAAATATTCATCCATGTAAAAATATATATAGACAAGGAAATAAATAACTGAACAGATGTTTTGCATGATTTTGCTTGTTATTCTTTTTAATAATTATTGTAGAACTTTCCAAAACTTATGAGCTTTGTGTATTTTTATCTGATTTTTGTAGTACCAACGCTTATTGCATTAAATTCGTTGAAAGGTTCATCGGTCTGTTCTGATCATCTTAATCTACTAAACTAATTGTCTTCAACCAAAAAAGAAACAATGCGTTGTTACATAAAATTTAAAAACAATGAACCTCTCCATGCTGAAATTTCTATAAAATAAGCTATTTTTTCGAGTGGAAAACACATTGGACCGTATTAAATAACATACTCTTTATGTTGATTACATGTGATTAATTAGCTTCATATCTGTTAACTGATATCTTTGAAACTTAACCAGATGAAATCAATTTATAATACTAAAATAATATTCACTTTTCAATATTTTTGTTTTATTTTATTTTTTATTTAAATTTACTTTCTACAAGATTCTATGTATCTTTTTTTTTAAAAATTTAGCATTTCAATATTTCCTTCAAAATAAAAATGTTATCCATTATTAAGTATAACTTGACAGCAGATAATAAAATTGTGTAAAATTGTATTATTCAAAATTAATATTAAAGAGCTAAAAATTGTTCGCTTCCATGTTAAAAATTCAAATTGCTTTTGAGTATAAAACATTTGCTTTTCTGATAAAATAATCTTACTTAAAAAAAGACTTCAAGGTAAAAGAAGTGTTGGAAGAACATTTGCTACTTAACTTTGCTATGTGAACCAGAAGCAGACTAATACAGTTATTTCTGAACTGAGGATTAGCGCACTATAAAAGCATTGTGTAGATTAGAATTATGATTAATAATTCTTGTTTTGACTTCAATGCAGACCAACATCTTCCAATGTTATTCCTCTAAACCTTAAAATAAAACTTTGCGTTTGGTAGCACAAATTCAAAATAAATTTTTCCTAAAAGATCGAAAGGAAAACAAATCAATTCTTTAGATTTTTACAAATTTATTCCTGATGTCTTAGATATGAGACTCGTAGTTCTATTTATGTTAGTATGAGTAAGTAATCAGATACTCAATACAATCACTTGTAATGTCATTCTGCAAACATTAATTTGTCATATTTAATATGTATGGTAACCATTCAAAGATTTCCACTAACTGTTACAATTGGTCAATTATAAATATCCGTAGAACAAATTTGAATGCTACACGTTTGTAGTTTAAATACTCCATGATCATTTACAGATTTCAGAATATATTTTTTTTAATTCGATATCTTTCTCGAAATTATTGTTCAATTTCCTCGGATAGGAATGGCGATTTCCCTCGTTTAGCATCAAAGGCTGTTGTCAATGCTAGTCTTATGCGGATGTCATATACTACTTGTTCAATTTATTACCATATTTATATGCCATATAAATTTTTTTAACCATGACAAATGATAAGTCTTCCAGTTTTGTTCCATTTCTTCCAAAAAAAAAACTCTTTCTCTCTCATTCTCTGTATATATTTATATATATGACATGATTTTAGAGTCAGAAAAAGACTTAGTTTTAAACAAGGTCTTTATTTGATCAAAGTTAGACATCATCTGACGCAAAAGGCAGAGAGAGAAAAAAGAACACCACCGAATATCTTAAGTGGGTTAAGCACTTAAGACACCGATCGCGGCGTTCATGAGTGCTCTTGAAAATTGATGCTGACATATAGGACTATTAAATATAACGATCTGGAATTATACATGTTTATTGGCTAGGCCATATGTTCGGAAGAAATAAAAAGGTGGTTAATTTGATACTTGAAAGGTGAGGAGAAAATATAAAAGTGAATTGCTAGATAGGGAATTTAATTTTTAATTTAATTTAATTATCCTTACAATTGCTCCCAAATTTTAAAAAGGAGTAATGGCGTGGTTTTTTCTCTCTTTACAAACTTAATCAATTTTCAGCATATAGAAAACAATACATAATATCATTTGGAAACTCATATTACACACAGTAGAAATATTTATGTAAAATGAATACTAAAATCAAATTGCTCTAAAATAAACGAAACTATAACAATAAACACAGCAATGACACTTCCAAAATATTAATTGATAAAAATGAATTTCCCTACATATAACTGAAGATTAGCTTGTTCAAATCTATTCGACATCCAGAATAAGAGCTCGCGTTTCCTCCTCTATTCCTTCATAATAATAGATTTGTATTATAGCTAGCAGATAATGTTTTTTAAAAAATTTTATATTGGAAAATAATATCATATCAAACAATAAGATAGTAGACATAAAAATACATGATATACAAATATTAAAATACTAATTTTGTATAAAAATCTACTCTGGCGCCATCGTAGTAATACTAAACATTTTGCATAGATGAAATACATTTTTTAAAAAGATAAAAAAAATATATAGACACTAATAAAATGAAATTATTAATAATATGAAAACGGTGTGCAACAACTTATATGCACTATACAACACAATAAACTATATTTTATTTCATATGCGTTATAAACTATAAGAATGTAAAAGTATAAAAATTATAAGAATAGAGGAATAAAAGAATATAAGAGTTAAAAGATTAAAAGAGATCTTTAAATAATTGTGAGTCGGAAATGTGGACTCTCTTCTATCATCACTTTTAGTATTTATGTAAAATTTTCACACTATTAATTGTAACTTAATAATATCGCATACAATATTTTGAATCTCTTCGTAACCTTCTAAGTTTTTTTTTTCATTGAGAAAATTCTTTACTTTCTCTTACACACATTCACTAATATAAACTGTATCACACTACTTATTTTAGAACACATCTCTCTGAGAAATCTGCGTGATCAAATCACAGATGTTCAGGGATGCTAATAAGAAAACAATAAGAGGTGTACATATCAAACTAAACACGTTTGTCCTCTTGATGTTTCAAGACATATACAAAATTATAATGATTGTATTCTCCTTTATCCACTGTACAATATCCAAAAAATAAGCTTCAAGTTATTAAATTAATTTTAAATTTAGAAAAGAAGAAAATGTCGAGAAATAGTGAATCCTGATATATGGCCGGTATATCAGAACATACAATTTCAAAATGAAAAAAAAAATTAAATGACATGCAATAAGGTTATTGCTGAATAAAATAATTAACAAAACAATAAAATTCATTGGAGAAAAAAAAATGCAACGTGACTTTACTTTTGTTTCTTATAAAAATCAATATCACTAGTCAATTTTCCAAAAACTTAATTTATATCTTTCAACTTTAAAACACCAATTTCTATCATAAATGTTAATTCATTCGACATCTTAAGATAAAATTATGAGAAGTATATTAAAATTTCTCAAAATTTTGTATGATGAAACCTGTACACATTTTGTTTTCTCAGTTAAAATATAAAGAATATCTGATTTAACACAACTATATTATAAAAATTAAATATCATATATTCTTCTTCTTAAAGTTCTGTTCAGCAAAACTCAATCATATCAATGTTACTAAAGAAATGTATTTCACTGACCTCTATTCCGTATTGGCAGAAACCCTTGGTGAACGGTAATCCAGATGTTGTTGTCAGTTGTGATTTGCACTGGTAAAATTTTATTTATTTACTTTTCTTTCGATGTTGGTACTTCACTATTGTAAATCGATGTTGGTAAAATTCACGATATTATTGTACAGACTTTCTGACGAAGAATACTTTTTTTTCTCTGGCCGAAAAAGCTACCGTCTTTCCTCACGGGGATATTTGAAATCCACGCTTCTCTTCATTTTTTTTCCTCCATTAGAACGTTGTTTCTTTCATTTACGGCAAACTGGTTGGCCTCTTCAGCAAAGACAGAAATTTTCAGCGATAAAAACTTTTTTTATTTCGGGGTTAACATCGCGTTTCTTTCATTCGCGCGATAATCCGGTCCCCTTAGAGTAGAGAGAAATATTGTTCGACGGAGTCCTATAATAGTTATTTATTACACTTCTCTCGATGGTTGGTATACTTGGCGTTCGTTTTTACTTTAAGATTATCTTAAGAATATATTTAAGTTTAAATTCTGAAATGCGTTTTCAGGAATCCTGCAGGCTTTATTTCTGACATGATTTTAGTGTCAGAAACAGACTTAGTTTTAAACAAGGTCTTTATTTGATCAAAGTTAGACATCATCTGACGCAAAAGGCAGAGAGAGAAAAAAGAACACCACCGAATATCTTAATTGGGTTAAACACTTAAAACACCGATCACGGTGTTCATGAGTGCTCTTGAAAGTTGATCCTGACATATAGGACTATTAAGCATAACGATCTGGAATTAAACATGTTTATTGGCTAGGCTATATGTTCGGAAGAAATAAACGGGTGGTTAATTTGATACTTGAAAGAAAATATAAAAGTGAATTGCTAGATAGGGAATTTAATTTTTAATCTAATTTAATTATATATATA
>BMAV01020389.1:383988-428715 GCA_019973955.1 Trichonephila inaurata madagascariensis | reverse complement strand
GCGACATTTCACATGACGAGCACAAAGACAAAAAGAGAAGAATGCGGGATAAACGTCTAAATTCGTTGGCCGGTGTTGCTGTATTTGTTTGTTTACCAGGGTTTTCACAGAAAACATCTTCAGAGTTAAAATTTAATTTGTTTATTTATACACACATAACGTAGGTGGACAATCCACAGTTGTAATTCACAGATATTTGATAAGAACACGAAAACAGATACATGTAACAGAAGCGACCAGCAGCAGCGACATTTCACATGACGAGCACAAAGACAAAAAGAGAAGAGAGCGGGATTTTCAAAGAAATCGGTATTTATACCCGGCAGTGAAAATAGCGTGACTATATTTTTAACAAGATCTCTGATTGGTTACACACACACAATGGGCATTAAAGAGATTTCTGATACTAGTTGATTACGATTAAGATTAGGGCGCTAGTTTTGAACCTAAGAATTAAAAGATTATTTTAATATTATTAAAAAGAGTTGATTAAAAGGATTCTAGGGGGAATTATTACATACATATATACATATATATATATATAAGATATATATATGTATATATATATATATCTTAAAAAATTTACTACTTAATTTTAGGACAGTGAAAAAATAAAGACAGAAGAAACGAAATTTGATGTATTTAGTTTGAATGTCATTGTAATTGAGTGAAACAGTTGAACAACAATCAAAGAATACAAAATAAAAACAGCAAGAAGCTAGTCTACTTTAGCAAGAGAAAAAAATAATGTTGTTTGGATTGGAGTATGATCCCGTAATCCTACAATAAAACCACCCCGTAGATATTTTATGCTATGAATGAATATGAAAAAATGATGTTGACAAATTAGGTCACTTTTTTAGTAGCATGGTTTTAAACTCAACAATGTCTTCTGATAGAGGCTGAAGAAATGAAAACCATTCATCAATTTTGCCAAGTACTGCATAAACATGCTGAAATGTACTTATTTCTAGACCTCTTTCTGATCATTTGCTATATTTGATTATTTCACTTTCAAGGTATTATTCGACACGCTCTGATTGATGTGGCGTCGCATAGTCTTGGCACGCATAATTCTACTACATCACACAAATACAGACAGAAATCGGTCTTGTGTTACAGTTGTCATTCTCCGTCGACTTGTAATAACATGCATATGCGTATTTTCGTTGGTTGTTTATCCTTTCTACAGTTCGGAAATAACATACTCTAAATTTTGCGATGTTAGTCACTTTTACATATAATCCTTCATTTTCTCTCTCTCTAACATTCCAAAAAATTAACTTTCTTAAATTATTTACTTCTTTATTGCTTTCTTTGATCCATAGTTAATATTTTTGTAACAGTTGAAATACACACTAAATCATTGCTAGTGACTGGCAAACAATTAGAATTCCAAATGCACATTCGTATTACTTAACCTGTTTCTTCTATGATTTAATTGCGTCACTTAAAAAAAAATTCCATGAACACAATAGTTGATGAACACTAATAAATTATGTATGCGCAATATCAGGTATACTTATTTCATTTAATACTTTTGTTTCTACAATTTCCTAATAACACTTAACTTTTAGACAGTGTAACAGGCTCGTGCCTCTCTCGCGGGTACCTAAATATGTGGGGGGAAGGGAAGAAACACTCGACATGATCCAATTAATCTATTTATTTCCACACAAAGAACAAACACAATTTCAACTAATAATAGTAAGAGAATTTCTCAATGTTAACCGTGAAAGTGGAACAACGTCAGTAAAACGTGAGTGATTAGGAGACTATCAAACTTGATCCTTTACTTAATTAATCCGATTTAATCTAATTTCAATTCGATCTTAGTGAACAATCGTCACTTTAAAGTTTCTTCCTAATAAGAATCACATCACTATAATTCTAATATTATACCTTCAGTAGCAATCTCACCTGGATCGAGTATATCTTCTCTCCTTCTCTCTCTCAAGCTAGAATACCTCGGCTATTTATAGTAAGTTAATTTGCATATCACGATTCTCTTTTTCAGAAGGGTTGGTTGTGAATAATGCGAATTATCCCAAAGATTTCCCAAGAGGATTAGTTGGAAAAACGCATATAGATCCATCACAACAGTTGTATATTTAAATAAGCCATCATTGTTTTTAATGTTAACAAAAGAACTTTGAATCAAAGACTGTATGACATGTGCATAACAACTAATTATTTATAATCTAGTAAGAAATGTAGCTATGTTCACCAAGTAATGAAAAAGAAAATTTTGCGTTTTAAAATGAAAACACATGTCAAATTTTAAGTATAGTATTGCTGCCCAAAATAAAATGCAAAGCTTACAAAATTAAATTGTATATTTATGGATTTCATAAAACAATACGATATTATATTTTTATTCAAATAATTAGTCATATATATATATTATGTATATAATACAAGTCATGTGAGCAACAATAATAGTTTTAAAGCAATTCTAAAACAAAATACCAAACATTGGTATTTTAGAATATTTTGTTTGGATTTCGTTTATTCTGGTTTTTTTTATAATTAATTAAAAACTGACTACAGTGCGTAGTATTTTACGAAACTATTGAATAAGCAAATATTTTAATTAAATTATAATATCTTATGTATGAACTCTTCGAATTCAAACATAATTGCACTTGATTTTTTTTCTCTCTAACTAATTAGTTGTTTCTTAGAAGAGTCTTATGCTGAAAATTATGGTAAATAAAGTATAAAAATAACGGTATTATCCGCAACAATTTAAATTCTAAGCTATTGGGAGAAATAACTCTGTCTTCAATGTATTTTTAAAAAAGCAAGGTCCATTCAGCTTGAAAGATCAACCCTCCTTTATTGCAGTATGCTATTTAAACTGTATTTAGCACACAAAAAGTTTGATTTTAATGTAAAAATTCCTTAAGTGTTACAACGATTCTCATACAAAAAAAAAATAACCGTTTTTAATCGAAAGACTGGTACTTTACTAAACATATATATAAGCAAAAATCAGGAAATATTCGGAGAATTGCCGAATTAAACAAATGCAAAATATGCAAAACTCTTTTCTTTAGGTTTTTTTTTTTTGTTTTTATTTATTTAGGTGAAAATATATTTGATATATACATAAATTGGAACTTAAAAATATGAGTATATGTTAAATATATGAAATTAGAGAGGTTTACGCGCGCTAGGCATATGCGTCAAAGGCAGGAATTATCTAATCCGAATTTTCTCAGAAAATTCTTTTAATTGATCCAGCAATTTCTCACCTCTTGTCTGAAACAAATTTAATTTTCACGGAGAAACTCTTAAGGCACTCAAAAAATAATTTATCATGGAAAAAGGCAACTATACGAGTACTCACTTGTTCTAACAGAAACAATATGCATTATAAAGGCTGCAGCAAAATTACAATAAAAATATATTTTCGAGGAAAGAATCTAACTAAATACAATTTTTTGAAATTTTCATCAAACAATCAAAGTAATTTCTTACTACTTTCAAGCATAATCGAAACTATTCTCATTTTTCAAACGTTATGTAACTATCCAGATGCATATTTTTACGATGGAGTAGGAAAAACACTAAATCAAATCTCTATTAAAATACTTATCAAATACCTTATTATTTAGCTCCTTATAAAACCTTAAGAAGCATAATTGTCACTTTCTAAAAGTATAAAAAAAAATTTCGATTTCTTATATTTGAAATAATTTTTAAATATAAAAACGAGAAAATAAATAAGATTTTAAGGTGAATGAGGAGTATATAAGCGAAAATATTAGAAGAGAGAGAACTCAATTATGGGCAATTAATACAATTACATTCCAGTTTAAATATCTTTATTGCCTACATGCGCTTATACATATATGTGGATTTATTTACTTTCATTTTCTTATATATTAATACCGTCCCTGGAAGTATGGAATTTGAAACTAATATTTTGGGAATGAATATAAAGAACCAATTTCAAATATTCCAAGAAAATTCGCAATAACTTTCTAAGTATTTTTCCAGTGATCTTTTTCATCATTAAAGTACTTGGATTTATTAATTCTTAAGATAGCGTTTCATTCTACAAGAAATTGAAAGAGAAAACTTTTAGCATTCCGTTTAATCATCGTTAGGATTTCCTTCAATATAATGAGGAAGAAAAACATTCTTTAATAGAAACTGATGTGACCAGTCGCTTTCTTTTGAAAAAGAAAAGAAAAAAAACCTTTGAAAAAAAAAAGTAACCATGGGCGATGGAAAAAGTCAGCTGATACTAATACACTTTAAATTGTTGGTTATAAACGGGAATATATTCAATGTAAAAATATGAATGATTCGTTCTGTATAAAGGGTTTAGAGTAAGCAATACGTAGATTTTAATATTTTTAATTAATATATGTTACCGTTAAAGTGTATAATTCAGTTATTTCATGAAATAACTAGACAATCCAGTTAAAGTATAAAATAAATGAAAAATTTCATACTTTTTTTCTATGAAATAACTAAAAGGGTAGACTGTTAAAGTGAAAAATAAACAGTTTAAAAGTTATTTTATAAATTAATTGACCATAAATACCTGAAATCTCTCAAAAAATCCGTTTTATCCCTATTGTGGATGATTAATTGATAAATAATAAGGAAAAGCAGATGATATAATTTATTATTCCTCATATTGATAACATTAGTAAAACAGAAAGGAAAAAAAAGAATATGCTGGGGAAATGCTTATATTAAAATATTATATATAAAAAACGATGCCTGCTGGAAAGAAAAACTGTTGATTCATAAATTCATTGTGAAAAAATTTTTCAAACAAAATTGTGGGATAATATTAATTTAAATCTTATGAAATACCTTTATTTTACTTTTCATTATTTATTACAGCAAGGATTGTTGTGATGACACTTTGAATTGGTGTTCAAAATTGACTACAAGCAATTAAAAAAAATTTCAAAGAACTTTCGAGTGTCGTATTTCATACTTTAACAATCAAGTAATTGTTATTCTATAAAATACCTAGTTAAATCGTAGAATTCAATAATTTAAAATTCTTTAACTGATTTTTCTAGTTATATCCTGAAATACCTAGTTACTTTATAAAAAAATGGATTTCACACTTTAAAAGTAGCATATATATATAAATATTTCCTATACATTCATTAAATACTGCACAGCATCGCAAAACTGTCTTATTAATGTCGGCATTATCATGTATTTATTTTAATTTGTATCTATAAAAATACATTAAAATAAATATTTCTAGTTCTTAATATGGACAGAAATTTATTTTAAAGCAATAAGTGTTCTTAAAACCTAAGAAAATATCAATAAAATAACTTTTTTTAGTAGGCGGGTTTAGAGAGAGTTAATATCTAATTTTAAATTAATTCGTAACAAACCTCGTATTTTTAAATCAAAGCCAAGTGATGAAGTTATTTCTTTTAGAAGATATATCGTAAAAAAATAGCATTTTAGATCCGTTGAGAGTCAAATGATTTTTTGTGGAATAAGGACTAAATACATGTGAAACTCGCGATCTTAGTTATTAAGTTATTACAAACTTTTATCTGGGAA
The DNA here is from genome assembly GCA_019973955.1 of Trichonephila inaurata madagascariensis. Classification (NCBI taxonomy): domain Eukaryota; kingdom Metazoa; phylum Arthropoda; class Arachnida; order Araneae; family Nephilidae; genus Trichonephila; species Trichonephila inaurata. The sequence continues at coordinate 423,159 of BMAV01020389.1, read as the reverse complement.
AAAACATCTCATAATTGTGGCATTTCTATGAAAATCACGTTATTCTTCAACAACTCTTTTATAATATGCTAACTGATATCCTACTTAAATATAATCAAATGTTTAAGAGTATTATTAGGTAATATATTTGCTTCATCTTGTAACGTGCACATAGAAAAATAACAGGAAAACTTAACAATTGCGTTATATATACTATGCTATTCAAAAATTAACTTGCATTAGATAGACTGTTTTTTTTTAATTAATGCGTGAAATTGCTAAATAGACCTTTTATTTTGTGTGTGTGTTGTGTGTGTGAGATACTATCTCATCTTTTCGTCTTTAAAAAAATCTATTCTACCATAGTATTCTTGAAATTTCTAACGAATGAACATTTCATCTTCCTCATAAAAATTTCAAGTCTTTTAAGATACTACAAATCGAAAAAAATGTCATTTTTATTAGAAATTAGTAATTAGATTTTCATATATTTTCATGTATTCGAATCATTCTGCATTTTGACAGATCTTAGATTTTTTCAATTTCTCTTTTTTTTCTTTGACTGTGTAGATAGAATTCAAGTTCAGTTTGAAAAAAAAAGCTTTTTTTTTTAACATACATGATGTTTTTAAAATTTTCCAAATAAATAAAAAATCTCTGTTGCTGTTATTAAAACTTCTAAACTAGTAATGTTAAATTTAAAATTGTTTCGAATATAGAATATAGAATTTTTCAACATTTTATTTATACTTATGTCTAATAGAAATGCAGCTTATAAATTTATTATTTTATTCATTTATACTCTTGAATTTTAAGACGACTTTTACAACAATTTTTGAATCGCATTAGATGTCAAGAGGACAGTTAAACCATTTTGTTTTAATAGTTTCCCTTCCATGTAGCTTAAGTTTTTTTTTTTTTAATTTCAGATAAATTTCAATTTTTTTCCAACCCCCATTGCTCCACATAAATGTTTCTAATGAAATTAGAGACGAGCCTACCAATTTGTTTGAATGTTTCTAAACATTGAAAACTGATTAGTTACTACAAGTATCATATTAGGCTTTAAGCTTTAACAATTTATGTTTATTTATTGAAAATATTATTAGTGGTACAGAAGTTGCTTTGGTTCGAAATTTTTGTTTCCCAATGATGAAAAACAAGAGATTACATACCAGGTGTATGCATAAGTATTTTCGGGTTTAACTTAGAGATGGCGCCAGCGAAAAGTATGCTGCGTATTAATTTGACACGTACGTCATTTTGTTCGTCTGACATTAAGGGGTCTCAGGGGTGTTAAATTTTTCTAGAGGTCTGAAAATATAAACAATTTTCAAACAGGTATAATTCGTTTAAAATTAAATTTAATGATTCGAATCTTTTGCACATTATTTATAAAAGAATGGGGCTTCAGAAAAGTATAAAATGTTTAAAATATAATCATAATTTTAAAAATCATAAGCATATGAAAATTCTATGATAAACATTAAGTATTTTTTGTGTTGCGCACGCTATTTTCTAAAATAGTAGCATCTGATGTAGAAAAATTTATAGAATTATAAAATGCATCATACTCTTTAAGCCGTGCCTAATTTTAGTATTATATGTCTTTTGTATTTCAAAATATTTGTAAAACATTGCAATTTTTTAAATATTTTTAAAAAATGTATATATTTTATTTATTAAAATATGTAAGTTATTATTCTATTTATATAAAATTAGCTACAGTGTAATGAGAATACATTTAACTTTATTATTCAACTTATAGCTAGTAATTAAAGCTACTATTTTAGAAAATAGCGTGCGCAACACAAAAAATACTTAATATTTATCATAGAATTTTCATATGCTTATGATTTTTAAAATTATGATTATATTTTAAACATTTTATACTTTTCTGAAGCCCCATTCTTTTATAAATAATGTGCAAAAGATTCGAATCATTTAATTTAAATTTAAAAGAATTATACCTGTTTGAAAATTGTTTATATTTTCAGACCTCCAGAAAAATTTAACAGCCCTGAGACCCCTTAAAATACAAACGCACACAAGTTGAGACCACCAAAAACTAATGTCTTTGTTTTATTTTTAAAAATGTCGAATTTTGTGCCTGAAAAAAAAAACATTTGCGGTACGCATTGCTTTTCTTATTTAATAATAAAAAAGGCAGTTGAAAATCATCTTTTGTTGGTAGAAACATATGGTGAACATGCTCCATCGATTAGAATATATCAGACATGGTTCGACAATTTAAAAGTGGTAAAATGTGAAAGACAGAAAGCTGTGGAAGGCCACAAAAGTGCGTAAACGAGCATTTACAGGAGTTATTAGATGATAATCCAACAAACTCAACGGCAAATGCAAAATCATTAAATGTGTCACAAAAAACAATCAGCAGATGTTTAAGAGCAATGGGAAAGATCAATAAATTGGGTAAATGGGTACCACACGATTTGAGTGAACGTCAAATGGAAAATTGTAAAATCACTTGTGAAATGCTGCTTCAACGCCAAGAAAGAAAATCATTTTTGTATCGAATTGTGACGGGTGACAAAAAGTGGATTAATTTTGAAAATCCGAAGTGGAAAAAATCGTTGCTTTCACCTAGCCGATTCTTCATGACCGGGGCCAAATAACTTCGGCAAGAAGACCATGCTTTGTGCCTGGTGGGACTAGAGCGGTATTGTGTATTATGAACTCTTGAAACCGGCGAGACCACGCATTGATTGAAAGATAACCAGAATAGGCCGGAAGACATGGCAAAGTGATTTTGTTACACGACAATGCAGCGTATCACACTGCAAAACCAGTGAAAGGCATCTTAAAATCGCTTACAAGGGACATCTTGCCACATCCACCTAGACACACTCTAGACCTGGCGCCATCTGACTATCACCTTTTCGCATCAATGGGGCACGCGCTCGCACAGTAGAACCAAAAATTTCAAAGAAGGAAAATGGCTTGACAAATGGTTGCCGCAAAAGACAAGCAGTTTTTCTGGCATAGTATTCATAAATTACCTGAAAGATGGGCAAAATGTGTAGAAGCCGAACGCCAATATTTTGAATTAAAAAAAATAATAATTTCCCTTGGAAATTAAGTGTTTTCTTTACCAAAAAATCCGGAAAAAACTTATACATACACCTGGTAAATTATTTACTCTTATACAGATATAGTCAGGGACCCATTTTCTTTAAAAAATCATTATTCGTGTTAAATATTCGAATAGAGGCAATTACTTTCTAAAATATAAAGGGTGGGCCAAATAAGTCCTACTGATGTTAAACATGGATAACTCTTGTAATAATCATTTCTTTTGATTATCTTTTTATATTTAGCATATTTCATGAAAATAAGTATGTAAGAAATATGACATCAGACAAATGTCCACCATTTTTCTCGATACACAGATTGCTCCTCTTATCGCGTTTTGCATTACACCATGTAATGTTTCTGGTTGAAGGATTAGTATTTCTTCTCGAATATTCGGTTTCGGCTGTCTAATAGTCTCTGGTTTATTAACAGACACTTTGTCTTTTTAATATCCCCATAAAAAAGGCTGGCGTAATTGAATCTGGAGAAGGGGGTGGCCAAGGGAAATCTGAATTTTTTGAAATCAGACGTTTTCAAGCAACAGGTACATAGTTGGCCTAGCAGTGTGCGCAGTTGCTTCATCTTGTTGAAACCACAAATTAGGATTATGCTCCGCCATTGGCCGCAAAAAGGTTTCAATCATTGTTCTGTAATAAGCTCCGGAAATCGTTTCCAGCATTCCATCCTCATTCTCGAAGAAATATGGACCGATAACACTATTGGCCATAACACCGCACCAAACAGAACATTTGTTGCCCTCGGATTTTCAGAGCCCTAAAATCTACAATTTTGTTTGTTGACATAACCATTTAAATGAAAATGTGCTTCATCCGACATCAAAACATTATTTAAAAAAATAAATTTCTGTGGCTAATTGTGTAAAACGAAAAGCGTATTGTAGTCGTTGTTGGTGGTCTTGCGGTAGGAGTGTTTGCACAATTGGAATTTTGTATGGGTACATCTTAAGATCCAACTTTAAATTTCTATACAATGTCTTTCTGGAAATGCCCGATTGGCTGGAACGACAGCGAGTTGAGACAGAAGGATCATTTGCAACAATCTGCTGCACAGATTCCACAATGTCGTCAGTGCGAAGGTTTCGATAGGCACCTTTTCTAGGACGGTCGTCCACTAATTCAGTTCTTCAAAACGACCGACCAAACTTCTAATCATGAAGGCTGTGGGAGCTGATCTCGAATTAAAATACTGCCGATATTTATGCTGCGTCATAACAATTGATCGTTGTCAAGAATAGAAAAACTCGATAATTTTAACGCGTTGTTTTCTACTGTATAGTTCCATAATAATTTTCCAAGAATTCAAATATAACCTACAAAAAGAACAAAAATAATTATATCAAAAAATAAGAAAGTTACTTGTGTTTAACATTGGTAGGTATTATTTGGCCAACCCTTTATATATGTTTTCGATGTATCAGTTCTAAAATAAATCAATTCCAACATGTAAAATTGCATTCCAAATCTTAGAAAAGTTATTTAAATTTAGATGAAGGTATTTTATGTGTCTGTATAACTATACCTACGTATTAATTACTATTTCCATTTCCAAAACATCTACCATCAATATATTAAAAAATTCTTAATGAGGAAAAAAAAATTACTGTAAGATTTCATTGACAAAGACTTAGAAAAAATACAGTATCAGAATACACTGAATAAGCCGAACATTCCCTTTATACTCAGATTCTTCAAGCGCTTTCTTTATCTCTTATGAATGTAAGATGCTTTAGATTAAAACTACGATGAAAGACTGTCTTCTATTGTTGATTCCTGAATGCGTCAATCTCTAATACAGAAGTAGAATTAATGCTGAATATGTTGAATTTGGCTGAAGTGGTGGTGGAGTGTAGGTACAGAAATTGATTTTCTTTATCTTTCCCAATTTATCCCTTTTATAGATTTAGGGTACATATGTTAAAAAATGCAACTAAATTTATTTTGATATCAAAACTTACTATTTAAGAATTTAAGAAAGAAGAATGAGGTTACGTATTTTGTAGGTAAAACTATTTTATTTAAAAGTTCCACCTCTCTTAATATGATATTTCTATTGTGTGAATAATGCTATATAATTGCTATTAGGGTTTAAAACCTATTGTTAAATTTTTATTTTTGTGACAATTGTTTGTTTTCTTTTTCAATGTAAACATGAATAGTTAAAAAATAGCTTTGAGCGAACTTCAAGTTTTTTTTTACTTTTCTATGACTAAAAATATCCAAAGTGTGCCACTGTTCAAATCTCACAAGAAAATTATAATAAAATAAGCGGTTTATTAAAAATCTGGAAAAAAATTAGACCTCTGAGACCAAAAGTTGGCAAACAACGGTACTTGAGAAAATACTATAATATAATTCATGTAATAAAATGCATAACTCATGCTTTGTCATTTAAAATAATTACACTTTTTTTTCATATGTTATCAAAATCTTCTGTTTCCTGGCATAGTTTGTTTTCTAAAAATTCCAAGTTACGAAAGTTCTTTCTTAATTTTAGTTTTTTAAATTATTGTTTTACAATATTTATGTGAGAATTTAATATCATTTTAAAAATACAATACTGGTTTCATAATAAAACTGATGAAACATTATTTTTATGAACATAGATTAATGCTGATATGTCAAAATATTTTAATACAAACTGATTGGCAGGAAGAAATGGAATAGTATCTATATAGTTTTAGTAATATTCTATAAAACCACATGCACACACATTATTCATTGCTGTTAGAAAATATTTCAAATTGAAGGAAATTCCTCCAAAATTATACTACTCAATAGCCATTTCAGATTTAATCAGCATAAAATATTTTATACTCAAATCTCGTTATAAATACAAATTTCAATGTATTATGCAATAAATTATTAACCCTCTAAGCGGTCTGCACTGAAAGTCTTGCCATTCTGGAGAGACTTCAAAAATGCACTGCACATATTTTTTGGCTTTCAGGTGGGGTTCTCAAAAGCGGTTGAGCCGTATTTTTAAGAATGTGGCTCGCCCGCTTTTGGAAATCTTGCTTGAAGGCAGAAAAAGCATCTCTGGAATGGCGGAATTTTACGCTTGGAGACCTCTTGGAGGGTTAAAATACAGTATACTTTATAGCAATAAAAATATTTAAAACATGTAACCAAAGCTATGCTTTCATATGCCAGCAGCCAGCCAGTTAAATGTCTGTACCAATGTTTTTTTTTAATTTTCGACTCTTTTCATTCTGACTTCAATTTTTTTTTGAAACTTTACTTCTGTTTAAATAAACTAATTATCCAACTTGAGTGATAAAATTTAAGCTAAGTTACGGAAAATATATGGTTTACGTTACTATGTTTTAAAAATTTTATTTATTTGTTTTTTAAAATATTCATTTTTATTTGGATGTAAATCTGAAACGTATGTAATCTTATAATACCTATGAATAAAATTTGCCATAGTAAGGTTGTAATGATGTGTATATATAACATTATTATAAGAAGTAACAAATTTCCAATAATTAATTATTTGATGTACTATAAATTCCGGCATATAACGCGCACCTATACTTTCAAGCAGCTGTTTTTAATTTTTAGGTATATTCGCCATTTAACGTGATCCCCCTTTTTTACGAAGAAACCTGAAATGTAAGTGCGCAATTCTCTTGTATTTTTCAGTCAATTATTCTTGGTATTAGTCCAAGTTTTAGAAAAAAAATACTATATTACTAGAATAAAAACCCTTAAGTTCGTAAGGAATGACATTTCTTTTAAATAAAAAGAATTTAGATATATGTAGATATCTATGTTTTTCCTATGCTCATCATTTTTAGTTTTAAGACTCTCTCATTTTTTTATCCAGTGTAAAACGTGAACGCGAAAATTTCGATCTTATTTTTTGTGTTAAAAGTGATCATTATACGCCAGATTTAGCGGTATTTAGTATTAATCGAAAAGGTAATAGAAAAAACATGCAATTAATTGGAATTTCTCATAAATGTAAATAAAATGTATGAAAATTATCTTAAAAGTTTCGATTTTTAATTACTAATATTAGGATGCTTTGTTATGTCTAATCCGAGTTTAATAGATTTCAGAAGCTATGTAATGTTACATACATGTTACCTAATATTGGTTAACTTTCCTTTTAGCTGAAACAGATGCTTGATTTGGAGTACTAATTTATTCTTCCTTTATTTCTAATAAAATATTTCTAAGTGCATTTACCTCCTACACATCAACTTTTTTCTAAATACATATTGTAACACCAGGATCTTTATTTTCTGAGGTGTTAGTATAATATTTACTTAAATGCGAAATGCTTCATGAGACATCATTTTATATAACTCGTTTTAAATAGATATTTCTTCAATTAGGCATGGCTTTGTTCTCGTAAGGATTGGTTAATGAAATTTCTTCTATTCTTGGCTATTAATTCATGCATTCATCACAAAATGTAAATAAATAACATACAGAGTATGGCTACACATGATAAAAAGAATCTTCCATTTAGGTGCAACCATTCGCGTATAAGTTAAATGCTTATTTTAAAATTTCCGATAATGATATTTTAGATAACTCAGTAGAATAATTTGATCTTTTTGTCACAGGTACTTATGGAGACTTGATATGTTATTAATTAATAATACATATACATTAAAAAATTAAGAGAGTTTAAATAAAATTATATTAGTCAATATAATTAGTAGCATCATTTATAAATGTTTTTAGAGAATATCCTTAAAATTCTACTTAAGTAACAAGTAAAAATTGTTTTTTTAAACCAAGAAAAGTGATATTTAATAAAACTATTTATTAAATAAAAATGACATTGATATAAATATTTATAGTTTTCTCGCAAAATAATTAAAAAAATATTAAAATTAAATTCGATAGATAAGTGTTATTCGGAATGATTTACTGTCAAAACTCTCAGGAAACATATTTATTATCTGAAAAATTTTAATCAATTATGATAAAAGGATGTCTTCTTCATAAACGTTTGTTCTATATAGTTAACCTTAGTATAATGTTAAATGATGTGATCCTTTTTTCTCTTGGGTTTAGATGATTTATTTAGTTAACTTTGATTTATTTTTACGAGTTTTAAGTACGAGAGTAAGAAATTTATAAAGAATAAATATCTTATTTTGAGTAATATTAAGCGTGAGTAACTATTATTGCATTTCTTAAGATTTAAACTTTAACAATTTTGTCCTGTTTTTCTGCTAAGAAACATAAGCAGATTTTCTTTCTCATGCAATATTAATAAGCAACATAAACTTCACCTTATCAGAAAGTAAAGCTCCTGTTTCGGGAGAACACGCTTTTAAAAACTAAAATTAATCAAATTAAATACATGAAGAGTGCTAATTAGCAACCATTTACTCGTTTTTTTTATTTTCATGGAAAGAAAAAAAAACAATACTGGTTTAAAAATTATGTTAAGATGACCCTAAATGGTAATTGGGCGCATTTGAAAAATAAACATCCCACCTCCGATTTTTAAAAGAAGCAATAAAAATAATCGTTAAATGCAGAGAGTGCCTCATTTTCACGTAACTTAATTTAAATCTCTTGGGAAAAGCATGGTATCAAAAAACTGTCACATCAAATACGTTTTTCAAATAAACTTGTTTAATGTTTAAAACTCAGATTAGTCAGAACAGTAATTATTGATGGATATTCAAATCAAAACTCGATGGAAGCAAATAAAAAATGTTCAGTTAATTGAAAACAGAAAAAAGATAATATATATATATATACTAATTATTTTACGAGGTAATATAATTAAAGTTTTGATAGAATTTCGTGATCTGACTTTAGGTTTCTTTTTTTCTTTTGAAAAAAAGCAACATGAGCTGATACTTTCTCAATAATAAATATTAAATTAAATTTCATCACCATCGGTTTAAGCTTTCAGGTAAGAAATGCTTCTATAAAATGTACAGTAAAACCTGTTTTTGTGTGGTCTTTTTTATGCAATTTTCCTTTTGTGCGATTAGTTCTGTGTGATTTTATTTTTGAGTGATTTTTTTATGTACGATCTTTTTTTTTATGCGATGTATGAATTCCAATGGCTTTGGCGCTACTGTAATGTTTTATATCTATTTACTAGTGGCGTAATGGCGAATGTTTGTACCCCTCTTCCCCCTGAAATTCAGGTTTCTCTTTTAATATTTTGTAAATCAGGTAAATACGTATTTAGCGTTAGTCAAGTCTTGGACCCCTAGAGTCTTGCCCCCTTCCCGTGGCAGGGCTCAATGGCTTTAGCTCCACTGCAATGTTTTCTATCTGTTTACCACTGGTGTAACGGAGAATATTAGGACACCCTCTGAAAATCAGATTTTGCCTTTAACATTTTATAAATTGGGTAAATACGCATTTAGCATAAGTCAGGCTTGGGCCCCTAAAGTCCTTCCCGTCCCCCCAGTGATGCGAGGGTGTACGTTACGCCTCTGAAAGTCTCTAAGACACTCTCTTCAATTGTTATAAGCAGTCTCCCGACAATGCGCATTCAGTTGCTTTCTCTCAACGCTCCAAGAGCCCACGCTTGATCGAAGACGCAACTTTCAATGACAGTGACATTGAATAATTTGATAGATTATGAAAAAGGACAAGAAGAACCGGATTCCTTGAGAGTGGATAAAAATATGCAGGGATCCAACTTTCCAACAAATTGGAAAAGCATTTTCTTCAAATAGATACCAATTAAGAAAGGAGTATAGAATTCCAAAAAGGGCTTCAAGCATGTATATCTGGTTATCGTGTGACCACTTGACCTTCGTCACAAAAACTTATCTCTTACTTTATATTGCCAAAAAATAAATCAAATGAAATTGTATCTTCAATTGACGAAAGCGATTTTGAACTCATTCATTACATGGCTTTGGATTACAATGAGTAGCAATGAATTATGTATGTGCATTTTGAAAACATATCCGTGTATACAATGAGAAACTATATGTTTTTAAAATGTTTCCATGTGTAATATTTAATTATTTATTTGGTTATGGAATTACTCTTACATAAATTTCCTAAATAATTGGCATACTTTATATATGCGACGTTTTTTATGCGCTCCCTATCCACCGCATAAAAAAAATTCTTTGTAGTATTTCAACGGTTTGTTTTATGTAAGAATTTATGAAATTTTTAAATATTTTTTTGTGTGCATTTATTTTATGTGGTCCCTATCACTGCACAAAAACAGGTTCAACTGTATTATCTAATGGAAATCTATCTATCATAAGTTATCATTTATTGAATAGTTATTCCTATATTATTTAATGTGTGATTTTATTCTATTAGCAAATTTTCTTCAATGTCCCTTCTTTCCTCATAAGAAAGTTCTGCACTAATGAAAAATCCATCATCGAGAAACTGACATGCCGTTTGAATACATTCCACGACATCGCAGCATTTAGCACCTAAATCCTGCTTTAGTTTCACAACATCTGCTGATTTTCCTTACTCATTTATTATAAATGTGTTAAAGAAGTATATTATATGTAATAACTTAAAAAAAGACCGAAACATGGGGCGTGAATCAGATGCATGATTAACCATTGCACACGCAATGAGGCTATCATAAAAACTGAAGGTTAGTTATCTGTGTGTGTGTGTTATAGTATCCAGCTTTTCTCTTGATGATTGAGTGTGTATACGCTGTGGTGTAGTTATGCATCCAAAGGTTCTAGTGCAAAAACAAAAAAACAAAAAAGGGTCCTATCTTGGTTGAATTTTATCAAGCAAAAAAGTAAAAGTATATGAATATTTTAAACATACAAAACTATAGAATTTTTGCTTCCTATCTTCTATTTCTTGGTGTTGTTTGCTCTTAAACGCACTAATGGGTTTTTTATCCATAATTTTAGTTTTATAATTTATGCAATTCAATTCGTACGCGTTCGAGTGCTTGCAGACGTTAAAATGAAGTAAAAACGAAATACTGGACCACGAAACGTCGTTGAAGAATCCCTGACAATTTATTTATTTATTCATGAGTCATGAGGATCAAACTTACCCCTTCCCCCTCCCATAGGGCTTAGAGCTTCAAAAATATCCACCGAGATAAAAAAAGAAAATGTACAAAAAATATGCATAGACAAGAAACAAGAATACGATATTATTAAATATATAATTTTAAAAAAAATACCTCTGCAAAAGGACAGAGAAAGGAAGGACAAATCTACATCAGTCTATTGCAGATATGAGAAGATTGTGAAATACTGAAACAGAAAACTAGCTTATTATGAATCACATTGTTATTAAAAATACAATTAAGCCAGGAAAGAATTGCTTCTTGTGTAGGTGTTTTAAGATGTAATAATAAGTAGGGTAAGATTTTTCATGGAACTTTATTTTCAAATAACAGTTCATAGAAAAATGAAAATAACAAACTTTTCAAAAAGTAAATTTCACAACACTGAGCAAACAACGGAATGAATTAAGAGCAATAACCTACTAGTTCGAAATTACATTCAACTGAATTACCATGATTGGAGTTTTATATTAAATTTAGCAAAAACAAAATTTTTGTCCCAAATTTGCTTAAATTTGGGAGAAATTATCACAAGTTCGCTAGCTTGGTGGTCTGGATTTGAGGAGCCCCCTGAGCTTGAGGGACCCCATGCATGGTACCACTTAGCCCATTGGTAACTACACCACTGTGTACGCATGCACGCTCAAATCATCATACTTGAATTTGGTAAATAAGCTCCGTTCAGTTTTTCAAAATTATGTTAGAAGAGTTTTGCTGCAATATTTAGGTTGAATTAGGTAATAACGAATCAATCAGTTCTAATTTAAATTTATTACTCAAATTACTAGGCTTATTATGGCTGGTTTCGCACTGAGAGAAACCGCACTAAGCGATGTACTCCTGTATTTAATTTTAATCATTTTAATCACAATATATTATTTGTTAAAATGCTTTGTAAGTTCGTGCAATTCATCATTTGAAGTAATAAGGGAATTGAAATATTTAGTTTCAAAAATAACTTGTGACGCTTTTTAAGTACATATTACAGCATTGTTTTATAACTTCATTAATTTTTAAGCATGGAATATTCGATTTTTAATTTATTTACCATTTTAAACAGCATTGGCGGTTTTAGTATGGTATTATGAGTTTTAATAGTTCATCATTTATACTTTTTTGGAATTCCTTATTTATATCAGCCGTATTTGTGTTTCAATAATGCTGCTTGCTTTAGTATTAAATTTCTTTAATATGCAGTACATTTCAACTATTCCAGTTTTGTAAATATTCCAATTCTTTTCTCAGAAAATAACTTCTCTCTCTATATATTTTCTTTTTTATTCCTGTATCATCAGTACACAACCGTACTTCTATTGAAATGAATATAAAATACATTATGATGCTATACAATTTAATTTATTAACCGAAATTATTTTCAAAATCAGTTCTTTCATCCTCACTGGTATTACAAACGTATTACAATGTCACTTCTCTTTACTTTTTTACTGACTTCCAATAAAAAAATAAGTTTTTTCTTTGAAAATGTTCGATTATTTATTTGTACGTCACTTGTATACAGTGAAATATGTTTAAGGTGAACACGTTTAAAACTAAGTATCGGTTAACACAAAATTCTACAATAATCCTATACTGCTATGTATTTTCATGCATTTTTTCCTCTTAACACGAAACAAAAATCACTTAACACGAAAAGATTTCCATTCTGGGAATGAACAAGGTACGGAAAACACCAGCTGGACTGTACTTTCCTATTGTATTATCGGAAGAATTCATTGCACAGTATATGAGGATAATGTGTATACAGCGCCAATTATGACAGACTATGACATTTTTTAGAGTTTGTTCAAAGCTAAAAAAAAAAAAAAAACAACTTTGATGCAGATTTCTACAATAAAAATGGAATGAATAATGCAGCTCCTCTTTCCACATCATCCGAAATGGGGAACCCCATGAAAAATATGCACATTTACTTATAAGCACATTCCAATGGTGAAACGAATAACAAAATGGACGATATCGAAGAATTAGTTGACAATTTGACGCTAGAAACAATGCAAAGAAAAATATTAAATTATTTTCCAAAAACTTAATATATGTTTTGTTTTTCGAAAAAAAAATTATGATATAAATATCTTTACGTTCTTGTGATAACTTTAGTTTCATTGATTCTTTTTATTAGATATATGCATATATATACCCATCTGTGTAAATAAAATAAACACTAATAAACTTAATTTTGTTGATGTATGTTTTTTTTTTCTTATTCTGCAATATTATTTAGCGCGAAACTTAACACAAAAATATTTCTGTCCCTTCAATTTCGTGTAAAGCGATTTTCACTGTATGTGGAATCCTCAATCGCTACTGTGTCCTTGGAAAAATTCGGAAACTTGGACTTTTGAAAATTTATGTTTAGAATGATCAGAAAGAATTTAACCACCAATGTGACCCGTCACAAGTCTGAAAACAGAAATGTAGACTGAAAAGAATTATTTGAAACACTAAATGGGATCATTTAACTGGTTTTGCTTGAGATAAGTATGTATAGTAATGAGCAATTAAAGTACTTTTTCGCAATTATTTCTTTTAAATAGAAAATTAATTCAAACGGAATTGAAATGAATTCCTCGCTTAGAATTTAGTTTTCAAAAATATTGAGTGAGTTTCAAACTTAAATAGTTTTCTTAAGAAAATCACACTAAAGGGAACTGTTAATGATTTTTCACGCGAACTCATTTATTTGAGAGAAAATGTTCAATGATTTCATCTTTGAATTAATCCAGGTTTTTGATAATATATCACGCGAAACGTTATATTTTCCTGTTAATTGTTAAAAAAGGGGATTTATGCTTGATTAACAATGTGTGGGTTTTTCAGTTGAGCTAAAAAAAAAAAGTAAGGAATTGAATCTTCCTCATCCTCTAAGTAATTATATAAGCCCTGCAATTTAAAAAAATGAATGGTTTTTTTTTATCATTTTCAATTTGTTTTCCATCGAATTGATGATATTAAAGTACAAATTAATGACTTCTTATATCCAAAAGAGTCCAATAATTCATAATTGTATTCTATTTATCCGACAAAACATCTAGTTAATTTAAATGAATCATTTTTGATGTTTCTATTGGAGTGATTGATATACAAAGTAAAAGTATGTTTAATTTGTGAGGTGATTTTAAAATTTAACCTTGTTTAAAATTTAATCATTTTTACTAATTTTAAAACAAATCCCAACTAAAAACTTACTTTTAGGTACTACATCTTTATTTGAACTAAAAAGTGAATAGGTATCTTAAAAGATATAATAAAAAATCTGAATAAAATTAAGTGAAATACACTGCAGGGAAAACCAAAATATTGAATAGAATAATACGTGCCCAGAATATATAGTTTCTTATTAAAATAAGCAAATTCCTTATTTTTAAAGCAAGTACTGCTTGAATTTATATGTGTTTTAATCTAATAATAGAGTCATAATTAACTAAATAAATAAGTCTTGTCTGAAAACTGAAGTACATCTACACATACTTCTTGTATTTATTTAGAAATTATGTATATCTTTTGAATAAATAGGTTTTCTCAAAATAAATATTTTCTGTTAAATCGGAGCATAAAATGAAGTGATTAACTTATGTAAAATTCTATATATTACTTAAATGTACGCAGAATGGAAAACTGAACACGGACAACACGGACGGGAATACATTAATTATGCAATTATTGGAACAATTAAAAGCCTCCATTCAATAATTGACTTTGCAATTACAGCATCAGTGTGTTTTGTAATTTTATTGGTACTGGGATATTATTCAATAACTTATAATAATATGTAATATTAAATAAGTTTATTTAAGTTAAAATGCATTACGTTTGTACACACTTTGGATGGATGCATATGAATACACATAACTTCAGAATTACAGCGATATAACTTTTTGTTGGAAAGTTTTGATTGGCTAAAATGCCTCTTCATGAAAAATTTCTTTTTTTATTTTTCTGCATTTGTGCTGTGTTTCTTTGGGTTGAATTCATTTGTTGAATACCAAATATTCTTTGTTGAATTCATTTCCTCTTGCATTAATGTTAGCTAAGTATTAATTTTTGTAATCTAGTCACGCTTTTAATATTTTTCCTTTAATTTAATCCAATTTTTCTAAAGAATATCATGCTACCCATTGTGCAACAAGAGAAGGCTTGCTTCTGAATAATGATAATAAATTTACAAAACAAGAATTTTAAAATTCACTAGATTTCAATGAAGGTTTGCTTGTCTACCCTAATGTACAGAAAATGCGTTTCGAAACTTTTTGACATCTAATTAGATTTAATAAACGCGTTTAATTTCAAGAGTATGCTTTCTTCAGTCAAATTACTCCCCTGTTATTACTTTATTCAAAAAATTTAAGTTATTTATTTTTTGTCTCTATTTATTTAATTAATTCTGAGTTCGAAATGTTGAATTCTCTTTTTACGCTTTTACTTTCTTTTTCTAAGATTATAATAGTGATGGAAAAACCCTTTTTTTTCAGATCTCAGAGACTTATTCATGTGTACTTTTCTATTTTTAACTTCTTAATTATGTATTATATATATATACCTTATTAAGAAAATTTTTAACCAAAAGAAACTTTGAAAGATAAGTTAAAAGTTAAAGCATAAGTTAAACTTTGGAACGAATTAGAGTCTATGATAACTTCTTTTACCTAAGTATTAAAATTTCAAACAGATTGTGATAATTTGTTTTATCAAAGTATTAAAGTTTTTATCAGACTAGAGTCGATTATAGTTTCTTTTTTAATTTAAATCTTAAGAAACGTGTAGTTCAATATCAAAAAATATTTTTTAGATATATTAATATATAATATTAAGTTTTAATTGCATCAATTTTTATCAGTAGCTTTTTTTTAATGTATAGTTCCTGAAGATAGTATAGTTTTTCCTCTTCGGTTTAAAATTCTTGCAATGTTTAAAGGAGTATAACCTTTTTAATTTTTTAAGTACTAAGCAATTTTGCAAATAATATTGTCTTACAATTTTTTAACTCATTATCACTTTGACGGGAAGAAAGAAAATTTAAAATGAAACAAGGCAAAAACTATTTAAATGAAGTAATTTAGCTTAGAAGGTTTTATAAAGTATGGCGCAATATAGGTTTTATTAAATTTACGAGTCTTCATTATTCTACAACATTTGTGAAACCAATGATTTCATTACTTTCTCAGAATTTAAAATCCAGAAATAGGTATAATGAGAAATATTGTATAAAAAAGTGTATAATTTTCTATGTATAATGAAAAACTATCAAGAACGGAACGAAGGCTTAGAAATGCTTCCTATACTTAAAAAATGAAAAAAATTATCTAGATTGCTTAAAGTAGTATTCGCACACATATCTGTTGAATTTAATTGCTTGCTGTGTATTTCAAATTTTGAATAGCATTTGAAATTTTTTGCAGGAAAATAAAAGAATACCAAAGAAATTTCGTAGAAAGACTAGGTTACAGCTTTCTATAACTTTGCATCATTTTTCATTCATGTTCAAAAGAAAAATATAATAATTTTTAGCTAAAAATATTATTAATACAAAACATTGACGTTAGAGGCATCTAAAATTGTAACTTTCATATCAAATAAATATTTTTTATTGTTCTTTAATTGTTAAATCCACATTCAACTAATTTTTCTTTCTTTTCTTTTTAATTAAACGAATGCTGCAGCAATATTCTTTCTGTTTCAGTAATTAAGCTACGTAGCTCTAATTGTAATTTCTATGTATTTAATCATACGTCTTCCATTTAAGAATTTGGTGTAGTTTTGTAGGTTTCTTTAATGTATTTGCGTAATGTTAAAGAATAGATATGAGACACTTTTTCAGATAGTGTCCTTAACTTCCTAACTACAACTTTAGTATTAAAATAAAGAGGCTCAAATATATCAATATCTTAAATAAGATGCTCTATTTATATAATACTCCTTTGTGTTGCAATCAATTAATTTTTTCTGCTTTCTATATCCATATTCGATCTCTAAAATAGTATTGTTAAACCTGTATTTTGTTTTAAATGTAAAAGAAATATTGCTTATTAACGACATTTTTTTAAATTTTAGATTTCGTCTATTAAAGTAGTGTATTTATAATATTCAAGAATTTAGATGAATATTGGAAAAATCATGCGCAAAATATTTAATTTATGTTTTTATAAAAGAGATTTTCTTAAATTTTGCCGCAGGTTGAATTGCATAAATTCATTAAACAGGTTTTTATTTATTTTTTATTGTTCATTGAAAAACGAAAAAATTGAAACTAGAAACTAGTACATTAGTAGACTAGTACAGTAATGGTGATGCCATCCAATACTGTGAATGAATGAAGTTAAGCTTTGTCTGAAATTCAAAGTAAAATTTCCAGTACATGTGAACAGAAGTATTTTTTGACTGATTATACCTAAATTCAGAACTCTGCATAAGCTGAAGTTCCCCCAAAAAGTGAAAATACTACCTCTCTGTCACTTAAATTAAAGTTCAAAAGCTTACGTCAAAACAAGTTCCTGAAGCCGTTATCAGAGAGAATTTTATAACACATATAATCAGTATGAAATAAAATATTTTCATCCACTAAAGTTTAAATATTGACTATTATCCTAATTATTCTGAAAAAGAAACTACTTAACCAGATGAAGATTCGAAATAGTAAGAATGTAAATAATAGAATATATACGATTTTCTTTAAAAGTTTTCATTTTTTTTTCTTATTAATTCATTAAATTTTAGTATCGATATGTCACCATTCCTTTACCAAACATTTTGAATTCTTACTCTTATGGAGTTTTTACTTTCTTCTCTGTATTTATTTGAATCCAGAAAAATGTTTTTGAAGGCAAAAGAATGAAATTTTCTGTTAAATTGTACACTTTGTCCAGAATTTGAAAATATTTTCTCTCTGTCTCTCTCTTTCTCTCATAGACCCTAAAATCTATAAAATCTACGAAAGCATAAAAAGCATCTTAAAACAATTGAATGGATATTGTAACTCTATGTAAACCTTTACGATATCATTTTCTCTCTTCCATATGTATTTTATTGTAGTCAAAAATAGTATTTTGCATAATAATTTGCATTGTAAAATACACGTTTATTGTAAGAAAACAATAATATTCATTCTGAATCTACACGTATCAACATTATTCCTTTGAATTAAAATAAAATAATAATGATTGTGAAATATATGAGTAATACTGTTTTTATTTAACAATTTGAAATATTTGAAAGCCAACAATATGAATCAGAGCTGGAGTACACGCATATGCTGATAAGATAGTTTGTGAAGAAATGTCTTTTTTACTTAAAATTACTTAAAAAATTCTCAGCATGAAAAGTCAGTCCCAAAAATAATCCATGATCTGAGACAATTATTTAGAAGGGAAGTGTAAATGCGAGATGTAGGCATAACTTATAAGTTAATCTTTACAAACCTTTGATGAAACCCAATTAAATCTGCATTTAGATATTATAATAAAAAATACTTACGTGTAAGGAAGGGAGATAGACAGAGACCTTTTCTTCACTTCTAAGCCTGTTATATTTAAAATAGAAGTCCAATTCCTTTCATTTCTTAATATATATGCGAAGGATTCATTTTTGGAAGTAAGCCTAGCTGAAAGAGATGGAATTGACAAATTACAATACATAGATATTTAAGTGTAATATAAAGGTAATACAGCTTAGCAGTAAAAAAACCTTTATTTTTCTATTAAATTGAACTCCTCTGAGAAACAGACTCGAAATGAAAAAATTAGATTGGGCATCAAAGTTATATTAATTTCTTTTATTCCTGAGACTTATGCATTTCTTAGAAATTTCTTCAGCTTTTGTAAAACTCTTAATTTTATCTACTTAGTTGCTAGTAAAAAATACAAAAGAACATTTTAAATAAATAAGTATTCTTAAATTTCTTTTTATTTAAAAAAAAACTACACACATTTTTTCCCCTTAAAAACCCTCTCTAATCTAACGAAATATAACCTTTTTAGCTTTGTGAAAAAAATAGTATTATTCTTTTTTATACGACAGGAAATCCTTATTTCTTCACTTATATCTCACTGTCTCAGAGGTCATTACGATTCCCCAAATCTGGCAGTCACCAAATCTAGCAATTACTCTTGCGCTTAAGAATTAATTAAAATGGATAGATTGCATCGTCAGGGTATTTCAAAGGATACTACTAGATTCATTACCAAGCTCCATCCAGATTGAGAAAGATTTAACGATAAATATTAGGGAAATTCATTATCAATGAATACCTGTGACAGCTTCAATTACATTTGACTAATGTTCCGTGAAGGTAAAATCTTGCGTTGCATTTCAAAAAGGATCGCAAAACAGCTAATTTCACTAAAGTACTGAATATATATTTACGTTTAAGGAAATTATCCTTAGAAGTTGGTTTTAAAATGCGTGTTATTTAATTGAATTCAAAACAAGAAATAAGTGCTTGTTAAAGTGGAGTATTTTTGAAATTCTTTCACCTTTTTAGCTATTAAAGGGAAAATTACTAATTTTTAGTAACTTTGATGACAGTAATGAAATAAATATATAAAAAAATGGTTGAACTGAAATATATAATAAAATTCAAATTTCTATAAATATGTGGCAAATTATTAGAATGAGAAGAACAAGCACAACCCGTTTCTGTGAAAATATTCATAATATATCAAACCATATGTTTCTATGCAAAAAATTCTAAGAAAATCTGACATGTCGATTTTAAATTTCCGCTAACTTTATGCGGCTAGTATTATAGAAAAAGTCTCTTATAATTGTCTCTCATCTTCAGCAAAAGTGATACAAAACAATATGTGAATTTTATTACACTTAATTGGAATCTCATAGTGTTCCTATTAAAGAAACTGTTGCACTTTAGTTTCAACCACATCTAGATCATGACACTTATACAAATTTGTGATCGTACATATATATATATATATGCAGGGGTCGCCAAAATTGTGGACATTATTTAAAACTGTTATGTTTTTAAGTTTGTCTGTGTGTGCTTTAAAGTTTATATCTACCTCTTAGTCTAATATCTGCTAAACTTCTAATTATTTTTGAAAACTGAGAGAAAAACTATCATGATTCATATAACTTCTGATGACCGTTGATAACATTCTTTTATCTTGGAGATATATTAGTTTTGTTCCTCTGTCATCAACAGATGTGGTGCAACTTTTTCTGCCTTTTCCTTCTTTGTTTTTTATTAAATTTGTCTACTGACATCTTAAACAAAACTTTTTTCTCCAGTTGTAGTTGCTGATCTGCCCACCTGTCTTGCAATTTTATCATAGTAAAGACCACTTTCTCACCACACTTCTCTTTCTACGTGCCCAATCTACTCTTTTTATTTAATGACATTGCTTCTTGACTAAATATCATTGATGCCTCGGCCAGGAAACAGTTCTGATCTCAATACTATCGAAAACCTGTGGCACCGTTTGAAAACTTTTATCCGAATGAGGTACGCATGGAATAAGAAGAAACTAATTGAGGATATAATTGTTTTCTGGTATCATGTAATAACGAAGGAAGAGCTCTAAATCTTAAACTATTTTCAGCTCAAGTTGTAACATAACTTTTTTTTGCGTTGCAAATATTTTAATTTTGTTCTTTTGAATTCAATTTAGTATTAAATTTCCTCCAAAATTATATCAAAGACTTTGCATTTTTTGCAACGTAACGTTTTCTGTAAGTATGCAAACTTAAAAACGCAACTTTATAATGTGTCCACGGTACTTATATACTATGTATATACTACTGTATATATATTATATATATATATATATATGTGTGTGTGTGTGTGTGTGTAGAGAGAAATACATAGACAGAGATAGAGATAGATATACATGCGTGTATATATATATAATAATCAGATAATCATTAAATAATAGATTAGTATTAAATCTATCCTGCAAATCAGATTAAGTATAAATATTTCGGAGCTCTCAATATTAGAAGAAATCCTATTATAGAAAAAAAATTAATGCATCCCCACAAAATTAAAAAGCTATTTCTAAACCTGTCATCCATTTATAGGGCTTTGATGTATCAGGATGTTCCATAATTACTGGCCGAAAATGAAAAAGGAAAGAAAAATAGCCACAAAGAATGAAATATATTTTATTCAGTAAGGTATCCACAATCGGCAGAAATACACTTCGTCCAACGAGATTTGAGAGTAAAAATGCCACGTTGGCAAAAGTTGGTGTCACATTGGTCAAAGAAAATACGAACCCCTTGAATCAAGACACCCTGGTTCGGTAATAGTTCCTTCCCCTCAAACTTATCCAACTGGCGAAATATGTGATAGTCTGGATAATAAGTTGGATGCGGCAGGAGCTCACAACCACACCCAGGTTCCTGGATCTTCTGCCGGCTACCAAATGAGACAAGGAGTCAAACTCCATCATGCAAAATTGTGAGACATGACTTATTGATCAGTGATAGTTGTTTGTTTGATGAAATGTTTTCTGTGGTCTTCATCCAAATGACGAGGTACACGTCCGTGCTATTGGTTTGGCTTCTCGGAAGAAATTCATAACAGACCATGGTTTTGGAGTTCCACCAAATGGAAACAAGAATTTTCTGTGGAAGAAGGTGGTTTGGTTTGAGGATCTGTTTCATAGGTTTGGTTTTGCAGAGTCACTATGCTCTGCAATATCATTTGTCATTCAACACATTTTTTCCATCCAAATTCAGGATACGATGCAAGAATGCCTATAGAGATTTCCAGATTTCCAGGTGCCGTAGACATTTCCCCTCCGTTAGGGTATGTGGTACCCATGTTTCAAGTTTCGTCACCATACCCATTGTCCCCAGATGCAGGAAGATTGTCTGTAGTGCTATAGAGAGTTCGACTCTTGGCTGTCGTACCGTTGACGCTAATCGAGCCTCGACCTTCTGTCGTAAATTGTCCTTATCACACCTCACTGGACGACTGGTTCGAGTGTTTTGGTCAATCTTTACAAAACTTTGCAAACAATTTACGGACTGTCCGTTTACTTTTCGTGCCCTCACCTATGCTTTGTTGACGTTAGCTACTTTTGCCACTTCCGAATGTCAACACCGGAATTCATGCTGAATGACGATTCACATCTCATATTGCTCCATAACGTCCTTAAATGTTTCAAGTGCTCCGCCTGCCATTTATATAGCGTGTGAACTTTTCCACTTCACGTTGCAGGGATGGTTATTGGTGTATCACTACTGTCCCTCCCGGAACGATCTATAGAAGTTGTCTATATCGACTGGGACCAATAGTTATGGAACAAAATAATAGGTTGATGATTGCTTTATAGAATCATGACATTCCCCTTTTAACAGAAAATTTACATGTAATTGTAAAAGAAAAATAATGAACACAACCCAAAATTTAATAGCAATTAATTTACATATGTATTCAAACAGTATTCAATACATAAGTATGAATAGTTTGAAGGTATATTTTATCAAATGAAAGAGAAAGTACCATTTGAGAAAGGAATAATAAATATTCAAAAACAAATTATTCAAAATTTCCAAAAATTAAAACTAAAAATTGGAATGTATTACTAGATGGTAGAATAATGTGATCTTGAGATTGAAGTGACAATATTAACAGGATATACACTATATAACAATAGTCGAAACTGAAGAAAATGTTTAGAACTAATAAAATATATTTATAAATACAGAGAAATGGAAATAATTTTAAAAGAAAAATATTTAAAATAAAATATAATCTAGTATAATATCAATATATTTGGAATTATATGAATGTATGATTATAGAAGCGTATCATGTTCTAAACAGTATTTGTAAACCTTTTTATAATTATTGAAATTTCTGTGTGATTAGAACCATATCATTATTTCTATGTAAATAATGAACTATAAAATTTCTTAAAATTGAAGTGTGAATATTGCTATTTCAAAAAAGCACTTTTTAAAGGTAAAATTAAAAACATCTCTTTTATTACAAACGTTACACTTTAAAATAGGATTATAAATATTTAATTGTAATAAAAAAATCTCTTTTGTTTGTTTTAGGGGTTTTATTAAATTCAAATAATAAGGATACAAATTTAAAAATAGGAATACGTTCTATCATGTTACCTTTAAAAAAAATCAAATTATATAATTATATATATATGGAATCTATTATATAACAAATATGTGTTAAAAGATTAATTAAAATTTAAATGTTTTGATAAAAAGCGTTTTTTTTATCATTTAAAAGTAATTGACAATTTTGTCAATAAACTTACTTGGTAATTGAAAAATCGATCTGCTCTGTAATGGTACTTTTTCATTTCTAATTAAACCTCTATTTTTCAACGTAACTTGAGTATCCAAAACATAAGACAACATTGAAATTTTGTAATTAAGTGAAGCTATATGCATTAGCTAATTAACTTGTCAAAAACATGTAATTATAAGCTTTGATTTACTTATTTCTGAAACTTCGGAAATTAATTATATTTCCTTTAAAAAGAAATTGTTAATTTTTATATATGAATATATTGCATATTTTTATAAGTGAGGAAATATGTAATACGGAAGGTTATAAACTGAATTAGCTAATATTTTCAAAAATATTTAAGAAAAATCACTCTTAATATATTTTCTTGCTCACTTCTGTGTATACTTATCCTCAAAAGATAACGTCTAAAATGAGTTTGAGAGTAACTACAAAATAATGCTATTTTTTGTGTTATGCTATCTTTTGTTTTTATCAGTTATTAAATGAAAGTAACTTAATTTAAATATATACCGTTTTAACCCTAATATAACGTGATATCTTTTACTTATGATTTAGCGTTAAAAAATTGACTCGCGCTAAATTCAAGGTCTAGGAAGTTAAATGCTCTTTTTTCAGTTTTATTCTTGTTACTTCCCTAATCTTATTTACTCTTGGCTTATGTTACTCTTTTTGTCATGAATATAAATAAATGCTTACCTGACAAAAACCTTTGATTTTCTTTTAATTTTTTTGTGGAAAACGAATGAACCTCATTAAATTCTGATTAGTTCTTTTTCCAAGTATCTTAAGGAAAAATTTCGAAATCATGTGAAAATTGTAGTCGCATTACTTTTAGGCTAATACGGCAAATTAAAGTCTTCTGCTTTAAATAATATTCTACTTCAGTTAAATTCTCCTTTATTTACTCTCTCCCGAACCAATTTTTATAATTCTTAATAAAAATTTAACTTTACAAAAAAGAAAGAAGACTAAAAAGTACTTATTTTAATCTAGATTTAATTTCTAACTAAACTGAATCTGAATTTAAAGTATTTTTTTTCAAAAAATAGGAAATTGAATAAAACACACTTATGTTCATGTTGAATCAATTTGTTTGAAATTGCTTGTATGTAGATCAGGAGTAGGCCAACTTTTCCAGGGTACGAGCTACTTCTAATTTTTTCAAGATATTGCGGTCCTCCCATTGGAGTAAGTGTAAGAGCTAAGAAAAAGGTCTGCAATATTAGTTATAACTTAATAATAAATACAGAATATGCACTTGCCTTTATTACAATAAAATAAACTTACACTTTTAACTTTCAACTTAATACCCACCCCTGATGTAGGTCATTCAAAAATAATTTACACTTGTCCTTTAAGACAGATGTCGCCAAAGTGGTGGTCCACGAAAAAATTTCGCTGTTCTCCAGAAAAAAATTGTGGAATATATTTACTCATCGCATTAAATTATGTTTTATGATGCATTGTGAAACATAATTCAATTCATTACAATACGTGAAAAGTTATAAAAACGATACTTCACAGAGTTACGCCATTTCATACAGGAATGTATAATGCAAAAAGTTTGATATACTTAAACCATTTTTTAATTATTTTGTTTTGACAGAGTTTTTGTTTACCTTATTACGGTTTATTTATAAAGCTTTTATAATTTGGTTACAATTGATAGTTTCATTTTATTAACTAGATATATTTTATGTGTGTGCTCTTAGATCTCAATTTTTTTATAAATATATTTAACACTTAAAAATTCCTATTAGTGGTCCGCGGGATTTAAATTAT
This sequence comes from Trichonephila inaurata madagascariensis, assembly GCA_019973955.1. NCBI lineage: Eukaryota > Metazoa > Arthropoda > Arachnida > Araneae > Nephilidae > Trichonephila > Trichonephila inaurata. The sequence goes on along the minus strand of BMAV01020389.1, from coordinate 398,025 downwards.
GAATGTACTGGTCCGTAAGGTCAAAAAGTTTGGTGACTGCTGCTTTAAGAGATGGCAACACCAGATAACAACAGTCGTCTTTCTTAGTTTAGGGGAGGGGAGAGGGAATGATTTCTGATGCTAGCATTTTCATTCGAGTATCGAAGATTGTTGCGTGGTACACAAGCAAAATGACATGTTAGCTGAAAATTTTCTCCGACATAGATGTAAGAGAAGCTGTGATTTCTATGAATAGGGAGACAAACCTGTATGGAAATTCATTGTGAAATATCAGTCGAAATGATTTATCTGTTTACGTTAAAATGCAGCACCTCGCAAGGAATGTGCAACATGACATTTGCTTCAACGTCTTAGCTTCGATAGCATCATCCTTTAGCGTATCCAATCCTAAGCTGAGACGAATTGCAATTTCCTTGTGTTGGACAAGCTGGAAAAATATCAGGGATTATACTCCATTTTGCCAATGATGCTAAGGCTGAGACAACTTTTTAAGTTAGCTCAGGGACTAAGTACGGTATTTGTATTGCTTTGGCACTGAATGTTCAGTGCTGAGCTGTGACAAATATTTACAATGACATGGTACTTTGTATAGAAATGGTTTGTTATATGTTGAATTTTATGTGTGGTATCGTTTGTCTCAATAAACTTACAGTAGTCTGCAGTATTTTAATATAATTCATTTATCACCTCTAACCCCTGATACCCTCTTAAAGTGGGAGCGAATATTTTAGTCTTTGTTGAATGGAAACAAATTTATGATTAGGTTATTTAACACATTATAATATTTTGCAATATTTTATTCAGGTCATTTAAGTTTAAAGTAGTATTTATTCAAATATCCTATTCCTAATCCTATTTTTCTGTAATCAATAAGCAATTCTAAATTTTGTTACTTTACTAAGCAAATGGTTTTAAGATAAGTAAATAATATAGTATGAAGATTAAAAATATTTTTATGTTTGATCAAGCAAAATGGTTTAACGGGGCAATTATCTGAAACTTCTCTTTTTTTGAGAAATCGTATATTCGTAGCAACTACCTAGTTTTAAAATCACAAAAATTACTTACAATAGATCATTTTAAAAAAAAATGTGTGTAAATTATAACCACATGAACAACATTATCAGGATTTCTATACTAGGAAAATCTATAGTATATATGGATTATAATTAAGGCAAACTGAAAAACAAAGAATGAATTTTTTTGAATTTATACATAGAAATACTATTTATGTGAAGCATTACACAAAACAAAAATTATCTACTTTTCTCTTTCTTAAAATATATTTCACGTCATATATCTAAATATTTAACTATGTAATTTATACCATATACACTAAACTTAATGTTTCACTTTCATCCATTTTACCTTAGCCTTAAAGGTAAGTTTTTATATATAATAAATACTATATATATATATATATATATATATATATAATTATAAGATTATGTGAGTGTGTGTGTGGACTAATATTTTTTTACCTCTCATTAAATATAAGAAGGAACTTTTTCAATTTCTTTGACTTTATTTTGCAATTTTTTATCGATCTTAATACCAAAAAGATATATTTTGCAATAAGAACAATACTAGTTCTTAAAAATGAAATAAATATCAGCTTATTGAATATCTTTTTCTTAGAAGCTACTAGAAGTTTAGTTTTACTTTCCATGTAAAACCAGAAAATACCAATACAGGCCATATATTTCCTGAGAAATCTGCATCGATTTCTCGGGGGGAAAAAGCTTTTGCAATTTCTTGGTAACAATCTGAGCAGATGAAGACGGAGGGATCGGTGAAACTGGTTTCTGATGTGATAGGATTACAACTCCTGCAACTTTTCCAACGATAAAATTGTTGGAATTGTTTCTTACAAAATAGTATACTTTATCAAAAAAAAAAAAAATTAGTTTATTTTCTAAAACTAATCTGTATGAATTGTATATGTAATAAATGATGAATTCTCCAATTTTTTTAAAAATTTTAGCCTAAGCGAATTATTAGCGTTCCTCAATATAGGTAAATGGTTTGAACGAAAAATATTAATAAAATTGAAAAAAAAAAGTTCTACTTGGAAATGTTACAATTTTATAATATGTTGGTACAAATAGCTGTGGTGTATACAAAGAACTAGATTTAATAGCCGAAGCTTAAAAGACCAGGCAGTTACCATATAAGGTGAACACACAAACCACCATTTATTCAACGAAGACTTTATGACTATAGGAACGAAACTATGAAATGTTTTCTCTTTCAAGAATAAAAATAAGAATGAGGTAATTCATATAGATGGCATCCATATAGGTTTCACACGGACAAATATTCTGAAAAATGGGGGGGGGGGGTATAGTTGTTATGATCTCCTGAAACTTCTGAAGAATATGTTTCGGATACAATTGAGAAGATGGTTTTAACTCATTTTCTTTATTTAAAGTTATCCAGGAACTGAAAAAAAAAACATTTTTGAAGGATGAGATTTACTGCGACAGAGATTCATGAACTGTTTTACTTTTAGAATAAAATGAATTAGCGACAGTTAACCAATTGTAAGATGAGGCTATACTCCATATAAACCTATTTTTGTTCTATTTTGCAACAGCTGTTTGAGACTTTTGTACCCTGATGAGGCGTACACATGATCATTCGTGTATACTATAACTGTTGTATCATATATTTTTGTATTTTATTAATGTATGTGTTTACCTAACTTCATGAAAATATGTCCAGTGTTTCTGGAGATTTCTTTTTAAAACTTTAAATGCAAAGAATATGTTTCCGAAAGTAATAAAAATATTTCTTATACTGCTTAAAATAATATATATGATTCTAACATATAGCTCACTTTTGCTTTAAATAAAATAATCTACAGTTAATATTGCTCAAATTTGTTTGAGAATGGTACGAATAGGCAATAGGTATTCCAAATTTTTTCAGAATGGTAAGAATAGACAATAGGTATTCCAAATTTTTTCAGCTATTTCTATTTAAAAACTGTTTTAAAAACGTATACCACAAATATCACCTTATCGAAGGCATTATATTCAATTTTTAATATGATTTCTAAATATCACTTTATGTTGTACATTTTTCATAAAAATATCAAAATTTCTAAGAATGATGAATCATCTCTTTCGAAAAGTATGGAAAAAATATCTCCAAGAGTTCGATACATTTTTGACTAGTTTATCATTCACATTTTGAGGGAGTAGCTCGTTTTTCTATATAAGAAAAGAGAAATTCTTTCCCCTAAAATTGACAAGATAAAATCCACTTTATGTGCAAAACATATTTTCTTTAAGAAAATAAGTCAATCTAGTATTAAATTATTTTGTATGTGACAAAATAGGATACAAGATGGGAAAGGAAAGTGCTTTTTCAATGTTATCTTAGTATACTCTGTGTGACATGTTTAAAAAATAAATAAAAATCCTAAATTGAAGGGAATTACAAAGCATGTTTTTCAAGATGGTGTATATTTAAGACTCAAAAAAATAGATAGGTAGAAAAATTTTAACTCTGAAAAGTAGAATTTCATTAAATTTAGACATTTCTTTACACAAATTTACAAATTTTTCATATTTTATCTTTTACACAATGTTTCCTTCGTAGAAAAAGGGCAGTAAGATAAAACATTTATATATGTTAAATTTTGAGTGTGTCTTAGTCCATATTATTTCAGTATATGTATTCTTTAAGTACTTGTATTTTAAAATAGTTCATAAGTTTTTGCACAGGCTGTTTTAATCCAAGGTAAAACAGTCTTCAAAAATATTTTATAATTTAAAATTAAAAGGACATGGAAAGAATATTTCATAATTAAAAAAAAAATTAGAAAATAAGACAAGAAACCTAGAAATGCATCATTTAATGGGATCTGTTTAAAACAGGGGTTATTAAACCCGTATCTGCGGGTGCCAATGTGCATGCAAAGGCAATTTTGTGCACTCGTGACTATATCAAATACTATATCAAAGTATTTGAAATCTAGCTGAAGATAAAAAAAAATACCCCCTTCTTTTTTGTGAAAAAAGCTGCTTACAAATTAAGATCATGTTTCGGTTCCACATATTTGTGTGAATCACTGATTACAACAATGAATGCAATTAAATCAACAATCAGATCTCGACTTAATGATAGCAATCTCGAATATGCTATAAGATTTGTAAGATCATCTATTATGCTTGATTTTGAAAAATTGGTGACTAATATGCAATGCCAAAAATCGCTTTAAATGTAAATGTTTTAAGTGTTTTGTTACTTTTTTAGTGTAGGATATTGTTTATGACGCTTATGATTGCAATAAAAAGAAGAAATATTAGGAATCGATATAGTTCTGTGTTTAAATGCACCCGCCAGCAATTTCCTGTTTGTTAGATGTGCCCAGACAGTGAAAAAGATTAAGAATGCCTGGTTTGGGAAAAGGAAACAATCATTTAAGGAAATCATTTTATCCATATAGGAAAAAACTGGTTTTAATTTTTTACTTTAAAATAATTTAAAAAACCCTGTGAAATAAAAAATACCTCTGTACTTTTATTGTTGCCTGTTCTAAGATGTTTTTTTCCCTGTACTACAATTACCATTAGATTATATCTAAAATGAAAGACAGACGGTAGTTATTTGTTTCAAAGTGAAAACAAACTGTTACACATATATCTGATAGCAAAAAGATAAAAATAAAACGAAAAAATTTGATTTAATTTTCGTTTTCTATTTCTAATAACAATAGCTTGTATCCATGGTTTATATTGCCACTTTTTTGAGATTCATATTAAAAATAAAATGTTCATGACAACTTTTATATTTTACTGTCGCAATAAAAATTAATGAGTATACTCAATATGATAACTTACGAGAATAAAAGTTATCGCTATTTTAAAATCTAAAGTGTGATTGTATTCTTCTCAACAGACCCGCGGATCAAGACTGATTTAAGTTATTTGTTAGGAGGTATTCACATTTAGAAAATAAATTATAAATATCAAAATCACCATTATGGCATGCAGTGTGAAGTTATATAATTTTTGAGTTGGTCTAAAGCAAATTCGGTGATTTCCTTGCATCGTTAGTGACAGCGATAGTCTAGTGGTCAAGTTATCGAATCGTGGCTGGTTTGTCACGAGTTCGAGCCCTGTCCCACTAAAGACCCGCCATGTAGGGCAGTGGGGCACGTTAAATTTGTTGAGAGCTCAAACGTCCTCCCGTTGGTGTGGTGTGTAGTTAGGAGAGGGGGTACCAACTCAGGTGTAGTCCTCATCACTTGACCATGGTTCAAAATTACGAGGTCCGTCGCCAAACGCCCTGTTGTAGCTGAACAGTGCGACGTCAATATTCACTCACTCCTTGTATTTTTAATCGAGGTTTACGTTCATGCAGTGAGTATTAATATTTCTTTCACGCCACATCACCTTCTAGGACCCAAATGATTCTTGGACCTAATTCCTTCAAGGACCAGGTCGTGATTTGGACACTTCTGTTTTAAATAATCTTCCAATTGTAATCGTTCAGTTTGCAAAATTTTTTTAATATGACAAATTGAAAGTCTGTATTAGACTTCGAGAGAAGCAAAATATTTACTTAAATGAACTTCAGAGGATTTTTATAAAGGGCTTCTGATCAAACAAAATGTTAAGTGGCACACACATAGTCACTTTAATTTATTACATAACCTAACTACAGTTTTGCTAATTTATTGAAAACTCAAAAATTATTTCCAAATGAAGCGGATGATTGATAGTTCACATGGTTAAAAATAAAAGAATAAGGGAAATTGAAAGTCAGGTAAAGTCGCCAGAATTAATATGGGTGATTAGAAAATCTATAAAACGGTCGGAATTCTTAAAAATATAGAGCCACAGAAAACACTCACCCATAAGGAAGCCCGCATTCAATTTTCTGAGAAATATCCGAAATAACAAAGGAAGTTGTCAATTAGTTTTAGTGACGAAAAGGAGCTGAATTACGAAAGCCCGGATGGTGTTCGTTTACACTGGAGGGCATCCAAAAGGAAAGAACCATAATTACCATCTCATCAATAAGGTGAAATTTCTCTAATGGCTTGGAAGACTTTTTTTTTACTGTAGAAATTCAGTTGAGTATTATACTTTTCTTAATGTATCCAAAGACGTTCGGAGTATATTTTTTAAAAAGTAGCGTACTAAAACAGTATACATACCTTTTTAGGAATAAATACCCCAATAAATATCAATTTTTAACCAACAATATTTTTAAAAATATCTAAATTTTACATAAATCACAGTTATATGTGAAATTTTCGCAATATTTTTGAAAAAACTTCAAAACAATTAGAGAAAAAAGTAATAAACTTATATCAGTAAAAGTATTACTAAAACAAATTAGATACATTTATCTAAAGAATATAATAAATTTTTGATGTTTTATGAAAATTTCAAAATTTTAGAGCTGATCCAGTAAACATATTAAGAAATGTAACATTCTTTATGAGATCATTATTTATATAACAGGCCCTAACTCCAAAAAAAAAAAATTTACAATAATAAATATTTTAGTACATTCTCTGAAAAATAATATAAACATCATTTTGAATAAGTTTCATAGAACTATATTCATAATATTTTGAATTACCAGATTCGCCATGATAGATTTTGAGCAATTTAAATGCCGAATTCTGCTAGATTGAGGATCCACTTGCAGTTTTTCTTTTTTTTATAAAATTGATTGTAACTTGGCCTCTAGGTAACGTAGAAACAAAGTATGTTTGTAAAACCAGAAGAAAGCTCTATTCAAAAACGTTTTTAAAAAATATGTGTTATGAACAAATTTGATCATTGCAACTTGTTGTTATACTTTAAAGTAGAGAAAATATATTTGTGTATATTTAGCTGTTAAAACTGTACAATTGCCTATCACACTTATGTTTTCAACAAGGCAACGTATAAATCCACTCTGCAAAGATTTCTGCAAAAGATAAGATTTCTACGTTCAATTGTTCACTCAATAGTCTGACCTTAATTCTCTGGTAAAAATCTGGGCTTTAATCTGTGCAACATTTACGGGAAATAAAAAAAAAGTGGAATGATATATCATTTAAAAAACTGACTGAAAGATAATTCTCAGTGAGCCATGATGCTATGTATTTCGACTCTGTTCGTGAGTGTCACGAGTTTGAATAATTTGACGAACCAAGTCTTTCGACTAAAATTTAAATAAAAACAAAAAGGTAACATAAATTATTGTGGATTACGATGTAAAGCAGTTATTACACACGTCAGCAACACCGAACAATCCTTCAGCTTTTCCGAATATACCATCCGGCTGGCAGGTGGCGCACGCAGGCTTCTTCAGGCATGCGTCATATACGCAAGCGTCATACTTGCAGTCGTTATTAGGCGGGCGTCATACACGCAGTCGTCATTACGCAGGCGTCAACAGACTCCATATCGAATACATTGCAGAATGTGATAAGCTTTGGAGGTTTTGGTAGTGAAATTAATTAAACATGAATAATAAAAAAAATTATATTTTAGGAGTTTGAAAAACAGGCAAAAGAAAAGTAAGTACTCTACGTGGTGAAATGTTACGAAATATTTTTCTGCTTCAATAAGTATATTAATGATCTAAAAATATTACGCGTAATTAACAACAGATGTTGATGAATTTAATCATTATAGGGGTATTTAATCATTATAGTCTTAAAAATGAAACTGATATCACCAAATTAACAACACTCTCAGTTTGTGATAACTGAGCATTTTAGTTGTTCTACCATCCTCTGATTATTTAAAATCCAGCTTGTATTTTTTAATTTTTCAAAACTTCTTCAAAGTTGAAGCTAATATCAATGGATTTTTGAAGAATAATTTTATTTCAAATACATTTTTTTCTAATTTTTCAATGTACAAAAAGTGAAGATTAATGATGAGCTATAGAAATGTTTAATAATTTTGCCTTAGGAAATATAAATATAAGTTCAACATTTACCACCCTGGAAAAAAAATACATATGATCTTTTAAGGTATCCGACTACTTGCGACGACATTTTTTTTGAAAAAATGAAGACGTGGGGACTTTTTTGTGGTTTTTAGATTTATTTAGTATATTTTAAGAAAAAAATTCTAAAATTAAAAACAGAAAAAAAAAAATTATAGCTATTAAAATGGAAAGAAACTGGTGAAAATGTACAAAGAATTACACAAACGGGGCCCGTTCTGTACAAAAATTTTATGAACAAATTCTCAATTTTTCAATTTTGATGTGTTTCCTTACTATTCATGTTTGAAATGACCTTCACGATAAGAGATATTTTAATTTTTACAAGAACTAGAACACTTTATCTTAGTGACTATACGAAATTGCTTAAAAAACTGATTTTATTTACATAAAGAATTGTAAATCTTGAAATAAAACAGTCAGTGATTGATAGACCTGGAAATAAAAACACTTCCACTGCTGTGCAAAACATATACAAAAAATTTCAGCAATTGTTTTTCAAAACTTTTTGAGCAATCACTGTCCCCGTTTGAGTTTTTTGAAAAAAACACATTTCGAGTAAAACGCATTTTAATGTTTGGCATCTTGTGTAAAGTTATGGTATCTGCTTTTACTGAAAGACGTGTAGTTTTTGTTCTAATGAATGGAAAATAAAAAACTTAGTATTTTTATTAAGCTAATAAGATGGCCTATAAAATGAAATCATAAAAAAACTTGGTCAATTTTGAAAAAAATCGTGATTTAAAGGTAGTCGGCTACCTTAAATAAATATCCAAAATGTGTCTTAACACATAGTATCATGTGTAACGATTTATGTATGTAAGTGAGTTATTTACTAATAAAAATTTTCCAAAAAATAACAATTGTAAGACTTTATTAATGTATCTCAAAACTTTTCAAAATTCTGGTTATTGAAAATCTTAACAGTTTTAGTTTTTCATATCTGCAACTCTCAAACTCTAATTAGTTTTTTGGAAAGTCGAATGGGATGTTTTAAATGTATCATAATATGTAAGGCGGAAATTTAGGTTTAAAATTTACAGTTAATAATTTAGAAATTACTGCCACTTTTGACAACTGAACATTTGTTTCCAGCAAATCTACAAGTTTTGCAGTAATATCATGGAGATAAATATAAAAATTCTTAACAATATTACTACTAATATAATTTAAAAAATATTATAATAACAACATGAATTAAGATGTTTTGTGTGGGAAAAGAATTTGTATGAGTATACTTAGAAAAAAGTAATTAACTTATTTTGATTTTAAATAGTTTAATCGAATTTATATTGACAAGTTCTATATCCACACAAATAAAATTTGTTGAAATTATATTTTATTTCTATAACACATGCAGTAATGAATGAAATGTTTAGAAAAAAAAATATATTGATAGCAATCAAAAACATTCTCCATGGGCGTATATTAGTTCACGTTTTCCAAACGCCGTCACTTTGTTATTAATACTTACATTGAAAGATACTAAATGTAAGACAAAATTACTGATATATAATGGATTATTTTGAGACATATAATGGTATTCGACAGGAGATTCCATCTTCTGTTTACTTTTTAATAACTCAAGGGAGAGAGTTGTTTTTAAAATTCAAATTTCACAACGCCAGAGGTCATGATCTTTCTAGATCTGTACAACTGCTTGCTTATGCAGATGACATTGATGTAATTGCTCGAAGTCTTCCCGCTTTGAAAGAGACATTTCTTACCCTTGAAGTAGATTCAAGAGGAATGGGCTCGATTATAAATGAAGATAAAACAAAATAAGGTTCTTATCAATAAACAGAGAGTATCATACCCCTATCTTGAAACAGGCTTCTATAGATTTGAAACAGTAGAGAATTTTACTGACTGGGGTTCAATTCTTACGAACGACAACATAATTTGTTCTGAAACAAAAAATCGATTATATCTGGCAAATAGGGTTGTCCATGGGATAAAAAATTATTTTTAACACTAGAATGTCTATCGGTGTCAATTTGACACCGGAACCTGTTCAGTGTGTTCTCCTTTCTACATTTTTGCAGGGTATTTCAAAATATTTCGTGACTTTTAACTATTTCCCATGATAATTACACAGTAAAAGTTTTGTGAAATTGTTAAAGTTAATAAGGAGAAATTTTACAACTAAAAATACCTGGAATGTCCGCTGGTGTCATTTCGACACTAAGGAAATTTATCATCATAAATAGCTGTCGCTCATCATTACTATTAATAAAACAAACTTCCCAAAGTACTATCACACATTTACTTGACCTTGAATGCAGTGTTAGTGGATTAACAACGAAGACGAATCTTATTTTTCTAAAATTGTCGTGTCTAAGGGGTTCGTTACATAGCATTTGATTATATGCTCATAAAAAAAATTCATTCGATTTTCAAACCTTGTGCAGAGCAAACACTCTGAAATGATGGCTCATAGAAAAAGTCTGAGAGAATTAATCGGCTCTAATTTAAATTCCAATAAAAACATAAGATTGAGTAAAAGTGACTGTGAAGAATCTGAAGAAAATCAGATATAATTGATAATATTCCAGTATATCCTGTTATATATGTCGCTTGGGATGACACAGAATGGATACCGCATAATAGTAATGTTCCTGGCAGATTTGCGACAAAGCAGTGGTTCAACAAGCTTCACGAAACATAATGGCAACATCAGTTTCTTATGATACACACAAAAGGCCATAAAATATGGTATTTACATGAAATAATATTAAAAAGTTTTAAAACTAAACCCGACTGAACAGTAGTCCTACAATTATTTAGTTGAAACAGTTATTTTACATATTTTATGTCACGGTGTCAAAATGAGACCGGTGGACGTTGAAGGGTAACCGAAATCCCGGACGTTCTAGTGTTAAATTTAGGTTCCTTTCTAGAAAGACAGAGTTTTTAAATTACAAAAGCTGGTCAAACCTGTTTTTACATATGAATCTGAAACTTGAACAATGAAAAAACTGAAGGAAAACATAATCATAATTTTTGAAAGGAAAATTCTGCGGAGTATACTTGGTGGTATAAATGAAAATAGTAATTGGAGAAGGAGATTCAATTTTGCACTATACTAGATATACAAAAAACCTTACATTATTAAATATATTAAGATAAATAGAATAAACTGCATGTCCCATGTAATCCGAATGCATAATGACAACACGACAAAAAAAATGTATTGCTTTTCAGACCTATTAGAACAGAAGGCGGGGAATACCACGGATGATATTGACTCTGATTCGGTGGAATATGATTTTCTCGCTATTAAGGCATCCGACTACGTTCGGAACAATGATTTTAAAAAAGCGCATAAATGGATAATTTTCATGATATTTAGTGTCACTTAGATTAGAATACATGTATAAGATTCTTTTAAGGACATTTTGACAAAAAAAAATATTTAAATGCAATATTTTGGTAAAAAATTAACTTAGAATATTCTTTTTTTCAAAATGTTCTCTTTTTGTAAAAAATGCTTCTTTTATAATAATATTTTTCCTGTATATAGCTCAGACCTCTTTACAGAGGCTCAACTATGATTTTTGAAAAATTCACATTATTTTCAGAGTTACAACCAACTGAAACAATTATCGGCGTTTTTTTCTTAAAATTGCTCCTCTCTGTTGTCGTAAAATATGGATAAACCCACTTATAAGTTATATGTTTCAAAAATTCTAGTTGAGCCTCTGTAGAGAGGTCTGAGCTATATACAGACAAAATATTATTATAATTCAAGCAGTTTTTGCAAAAAGAGAATATTTTGAAAATGGCTCTTTCTATGTCCAATTTTTCTCAAAATATTGTCTTAAACAATTTTTTATTGTAATACTATTCATAAAACAATTTTATATACATTTCCTAATCTAAGTGACACTAAATATCATGAAAATTATTCATTTATGCGCTTTTACAAAATCACGGTTCCGAACATAGTCGGAGACCTTAATGAAAAGAACTGGAGGTCAAAAATGAATCAGAAGTCATTATGAAGAAATCGTTAGAGGAAGGCACTGTCTTCTAACTGATATGTTTAGCCATTTATGATGATGATGATCATACTTTTGCTGTTATATAGGTTCAGTTCCATATTAATAGTTTTTCTTTGAAATTCTCAGTTCGTTAGAATCTGTTTGTACATCTTATGTGTGTGCGATTGTATATAAATATACATATTTTATTCATTTCAATACACACTTCCTTCTTTATTTCTTTTCTTATATTCTTTATTTCTATACTTCATTTGAAATAGTAATTTACATTCAATTAATCTCTCTAAGTATATTCAACTTTATCTAAACATTTATTCAATCTTAGTTTGGCTTTTGATTTTACAAACGGAGAAATTGTTCCATAGGATTTGAAATGATCGAATATTGTCGCAAATATGGGTTCAACTGTGGAATTTCTTTCTCAGAAACTTTAAGAAGGAATTTTATTAGGAAGTGAAGAATTGTCTTAGAACTTTTTTCTCTACTTGCCACTCAGCCAGAAATTGATTTTTTGAAAGGATGTTGGGACTTTGTTTTCGAGAACTTGTACACATTAACTGAAATATCTGACAAAATAAGATTTGAGTTCCTTTTATTATATATTAACAGAGTTTTGTCACGAGTTCACGGTACAAACTTTAGGGGTAGGTACAAGACATTGCGTAACAATCATTTATTTCATAGGAATGTATGGGCACAAGTGTCACTGTGAGGCACAAACACAAAAATCATAAGAAGAAAGTAAAGACAGTTTATTGAAAGCGTTCCTGGCAAGTGTAATGTTTGCAATAACTGTACCTAACTCCTCAGAACAAGAGCTATGAAATCAAGCTGCATCGAACGTTGCTGTACCACCTACTAGCAGTCGAAGAAGATAGCCTGCCTGATTCAAAGCTTGTACTCGCTGAAAATGCAAGAGATGTAAGCGATTTTCGTTTAACACTCTGCAAACGGTCTGATGACTCATACTTATGTGATGAGCAACATCTCTCGTACTTGGTTAGGCCCCATCAGTCACAACGTTCAAGATGCTTTCTTTTAGGCTTGGGCTACGTCTAGCTCTTCGTTGATCAGCAGCATGTCTGGTGACGTGGAATGAGAGTGTTTTATGCTGTTGACGATATAATCACTGAAACATTCTGTATTCGGGCATTCATCAATCAGGAAACTTACATTTGTAGGGCAGCTCTGCAGTTACCATTTGCACGGCCGCACATGTAATGCATGCCCGCATTTTCTCTACATGCGTTAAGTCTCTTATCGTAGACGTCAGCACAATTGCGAAAGGCGGTTTCTCCTACTAACATGCATCATGTTGAACGCCAAATTGACATATACTGCCCCAAACCGGCAACACAATCTACCGACAACTCCATTTCTCTACTTTTATTTCCCCAGTTTGTGCCTCACCGCGTTACTTGCGCCCATACATCTTTGTACACGTTACGGATAATATCGTTCTACACATGGAAAAAAAAGTTCCGTGGGATTATTTTTATAAATAAAGAAGTTATTAAGTATTTAAATAAAATTTTGAGTATTTTTTGAAAGTCATAAAAACAAATGTTTTTTATATTCGATTCGCTAAATCTGGTGATTTTCAATATTTATAGGCTTGCCTTCTTTTTTAGCATAACCTTTCATCGAACGTAATGGGCTGAGTGGAAAAGAGTATTTTGCGCCAAACAGGTTTTCGCCGCCAAACCCTGAGCTATTGAAAAATTGCTTTTTTTGTTAAAGTTTTACTTTTTTTTTTCGGGATTCATTTTTAAGTTAATGCCTTCAAACTTTATATATTGATTGCAAACAATGGTAACTTTTAAACAAAAAATGTAACAAATATAATGTTTAATATTTCTCGCAAAAAGGGAAAAAAACGAAAAACACAATTTTTTTTTTAAAAAAAACCCGTACTTTTTAAGCAATTTTTTCCAATCATTGTACAGATTACGGATAATATTGTTCTATACACGGAAAAAAAGTGCCGTGTGATTATTTTTATAAATAAGGAATTCATCAAGTATTTAAATAAAATTTTGAGTATTTTTTGAAAAATCCTAAAAAA
>BMAV01020389.1:328318-362665 GCA_019973955.1 Trichonephila inaurata madagascariensis | reverse complement strand
AATTTTTAAATTTTTAATTTTTAAATTTTTGAGAATTGGATATTTTAAGATTAATTTACCAAGTTGCAATAGGGGGAAGGTTGGCGCCATCAAACTAGTTAACCCCACTTATCGGTCCTAAGTCCGAGGTTGCACTTGGATATTTTATATAATTTTATTCTATAAAATTTTTTTAATTTTGTTTGAAAACGTTAGAATTTTGTCTTTCTATATTCGCCATTGTTATTCGGAAATGGGATTTTTATGTTATAGGATTCATTTAGTTTCGATTTTTTTTTTATATTGATTCCTGTGTGGTGATTGAATTATATATATTTAAATATATATATATATATATATACTGTTACGTTAAACGGGGGTTCGAGGATTTTATGCAGATCAGTCGCAAAGAACAAGACAGTTCTTTAAGAGCAATGTGAATTTATTGTAGAAATTCCAACCCTTTAAATACAGGATTCAGCAGCAATATTCGCAAAATAAATCTCAGAAGGTATTCACACCTTCAACAGCACTCAGGCACAATTATCGGTGTCTAAAATACACGTATATAAAAGATTATTCACAAGCAATCACTCGTTCAACAGCCGAAGTAATCACTAATCGCTTCAATAGTCAAAGCAATACTAGCTGATCGCTAGTCAAAACCAGACTGACTCACTTTTGGCAAGCTCTTTCTCTATTTATATCCCTCGCGGATATTTCGAGAAAAACACGCTGGCGTCATAGGTCTTGATATTAATGTATTTCTCTACTAATTTCTAGAATAATCCATAGGATACCGAACTCGCGAATAATGATCACCAAAGTTGCCAAGTTGGTCGCCAAGTCGCCAACTTTGTTGCCAGAAATAACGCCAACTTGGCTCTATTGCCAAGATTTCGCCCAGTTCCTATTGAATCCCCATTATAACGTAAGGGACGGCGTTTGCTTTTGAATATTGCAATTTTGACGTAAATTAAATTTAATTTATAGTAAGATAAAGGCATTGCACATCCCAATACAAATTATTTACACCAGTGCTTCTCAAACTTTCACTACTGGCGACCCAATTTTCAATCATAATTTTTTCATCGCGCCCCCCTTATACAATAATAATACGCTTTGTCGCTAAAGCTACCATATACAATCTTAATTATAAACCGTACAAATTCACAAGAAAGTATTAAATTTTGTATTTTTTACTTTTAAGTAATATATATTTTAAGCAAATTATACTTTTATAAGTAATAAATATTTTAAACAAATTACTTTTAAGTAATACGATAATTATCATGTTATTTTTCGTATCTATAATTTTTAAATTGGAACAGATTGCAAAATGATATTTATTTAAAGATTTATTTCTTC
This sequence comes from Trichonephila inaurata madagascariensis, assembly GCA_019973955.1. Classification (NCBI taxonomy): domain Eukaryota; kingdom Metazoa; phylum Arthropoda; class Arachnida; order Araneae; family Nephilidae; genus Trichonephila; species Trichonephila inaurata. Next base: position 361,318 of record BMAV01020389.1, on the reverse strand, counting down.
CATCATCCATTTTTAAAAGTTTAAATGTCTATGTTGCTCTCTATCATATCCGTCACAATTAGCATTCTCGCGAACGTCTGCGTGAGTCTGGGCAAACTATCCGACTTCTGCGCAAAACGTGTAATTGCAAATGTTGGTATTTTTTACCTTTGCAGACCTAGCTTATTCCCCAGGTGCTGGTATCACTTTTTAGTGCGGCACCATATAATAGGCGATACCAATTGCCGTAAGTAATTTGATGCCCAGTTTCCTCCTGAGAGGGAGGCACCTGAGCTCTGACGATGCAAAAGTGAACTTAAGAATTTTTTTAAAGAATTTTGGCAGCCAAGCCAAAAGTGCACTTCAAGGGATTTTTTACATGCCGAATAATCATACGACAGGGCCTTTCATGACCGCCGTCGATTTTCTGCATCATGAAAATCCACCGACATGGGATGGGGTCGAACCCGCAACCTTAGGTGCAGATGGCCAGCGACACACCAACTACGCCACCCAGTCGGCACTTGCTGAATTGTAAGGAGAGTAAAACCAAGAGCACGGCAATGAATACAAAATTGTAAAATGATTTTTTTTAAATGAATGTTCATATTATAAATAGATTTAAACGAACTGTGTGTGTGTGTGTGTGTAATTGTAATGCTCACAAATTAGCATTTATTATTAATGTTAAATAATGAAAGAGAATGTAAATTCCGATAAAGAATAATTGTGTTATTTTTAATATTTAAAACGAGAAGACTTCAAAATGTTTTAACCCGGAAGCAGACGTGCATTCGATACTAATGGTAATACTCGCGCGGGGTGACGGAGTCACCCCGAAGATTTTTTTACAATTATTTTTATTGTACATAGTAAAAATCACAATTCCAATGAATAATTTAACGAAGAGAAAGTATACTTACCTACTTTCTACCTTTCTTCATTGATAATTTGAGGAAAATTCCAATATAACTGAATTACAATGTTTCTAAGGTACGCGCCCTTAATAAAGGACTTAAATCAAAGAAACTTTTCATGAACATTACAGGAAGGATATCTGCAAACAAAACTGTCATATATTGTTCAAATTTTTGTAGTTTCTATCCCGCGCCAAAGCTCCCGGGTTAAATATTTAATCAATGTAAAACTATGAATAATAAGTTCTAAAAAGGATTTATATAAAACGTTTTTCATCATGCTTTATATGTTTCAGAATACTCATAAAAATAAATATTGGCGAAATAATCCTTCAATGTGCGTTCTGTGCTTTTCGAAATGTCATATAACTCTTTCGTATAGGCGCATTATTTACAACTTCCCTAAATGTAAAATAAAGACATAAAAAAGGAACGAACTAACCATAGCAGTAAGTTCGAAGGTCAAACAGATGAATTTTTTATCTTCCTAGAATGTTTCTCTGGGTCTGGGTTTTGTCTTTTCTCTGAAATAGTATCTTAGATTTAAAAAGAGAAAACTCACAGTAAAAAAATCTCTCATTGTGGGATTATAGCAAATGAAACAAAATGTGATGTTTTTTTATTTATTTATAGGATCAGATAGCTAAGGAATGTATCGAAATGAAAGCTTTTATGTTTGATGAAGTAATACTAATAAATTCTATCGGTGTAAATGTGTATTTTTTATTATGTCAGAAAGCAGTTTCTTACTTCATTACAGTAAATTAATTTTTTCTTATTTTCGATATTCTCGCGCCCCCCTTGTAGGATTATCACGCCCACCCAGGGATGGCGCGCCCCACACTTTCAGAAACACTGGTTTACACTATTTGACACAAAATTCGTTACAATATATATCCTACAATATCAAACAATACACATATTGTTTTGATATTGTTTTGAAGAAACATTGCTGCTTAGATATGACTAGACAAAGTAGATTATATCACCTGACAGATGAAACCTTTAGTTCAAGTACAATCATTAATAGTCACGTGTTTGCATAAATTCCTTTAAACTATTAATTTATTAATTGACATAGGCTACGTGCTAGTTTTATTCAAGTATACATCATTATACTTTTCCACTAAACTGACATTTACGTCTATTACGCTTTACAGTTTTATTTAATTTTCTAATTCTTTACTAAAAGTCAATAGTATTTCAAGTGAAGATATTGAGTCATATCAGACGAAAATAAATAAAATAAAATATTTTCCCAGGAATTATAATAGTTTACCTTAATTTATTTCTATAAAATAAGGCCTTTGATTACACAGTTTATGCATTCACAGATTTATGTAAAAGGTTTTTGAAAATTGTTATAAAAATACTCTTTTTGGCCCTTTTTATATTATCTTATTTATAAAACTCTTCATTTTAAAACCTTACAGGAAATCTACTTTATTAAATTAATACACTTATAAGAAGCGACTAACTTCGTATGAATTAGGAATGGGTTTGCATTATATAACTTTTTTTAGAATAGCTCCCATGATTTTACGTTACAATTCCTGTAACAGAATGTTAAAGTAAAACTGAATATCAATATAAACATATGTTTACATTAATATAAATACATAATGTTTGCAATTTAAAATTACTTTTGAATTATTGAAATTAATTTTTAAATATCTTCGAATTTTTTTAAAACAAAAGGAAATTTAGCGAGAGAATTCATCGGAAAAAGTCCCCCTGAAGTACATGTTAATATTGTCGTAAGACAGTAATACAAACCTTTGAGTAAAACAAAGCCTTCGCGAAATTTTGATATAAGTTATTAGTGTTTTAACATAACTTTTCAATTAATAATGTTGCAACAGAATACCAATTTAAAGGACAAGCATTTCTAAAAGATAATCACAGAAATTCTAGTTACAAGTGTAAATATAATTGAAATAATATTATTATAATTCAACAACATAATATATATTTCATTTAAAAGTTATTAAACTCGTATGTTTTTTCTAAAATGCATAGCTGGAAAATTTGTACACAAATAATATCTTATATGTTTAGTGATCTTACATGTGTATATATGAGCATTCAGTACTTACAGTTCAAAAATGTATTACGACAATTTAAAAAAAAAAACAATCTATTACTTATATTATGTTAGTACACTTTTCTATATGTGCTGTAAAATTCTGCTAAGCTTTCTGAAATCATGGTAAAAATATTATTTAACTTTGCTTATGAATTTAAAATGAATTAAATCTATGCTTATCTATCGAAAAAAATTTCAAATCGTTAGAATTACTTCCTGTTTTATAAATTTTTCTAACACAATTTTTCATTTTATTCAAGTGTGTTAGTTTTTCTAGTAAAAGTATTTCCGAAGAAAAACTTTTTCAAACTTCTGTAGGAAATTGACAGCTTTTTAAAACAGTTTTCAAAATCTCAAATTCCTTGATTCTTTTAAGCAAGATTAATTTTTCAGAAACCATTATGAGTCAAGGCGAGTTTTAAATATATGACTTCAGAATAAAAAATTAATTACGTACAATAGGAGACTTTTTTGTTCAAAGAAGACGAAAAAGTGAGGGAAATGAAGAAACATTAGAAAAGTATTGGTTGAGCTGAGAACTGTGGCATAAAAGATCATAAAATTCAAAAGAAACATGAAAAATACCTTGCGCAATATTTTTTAAAATTACATAGTATTGGAGGATTATTTTTTTTTTGATTAAAATGCGTATATCGAGAAAATGCCTGAAGCTTTACTGAAAGAAATTAAGTACTAAGGGAAATGAAAACATAAATATGAATGTGAATGCTCAGTAAAAAGAATAAGCTGGAAAAATTGCAAGTTTTTTTTTCAGTACGCATTTGAGCTGTTTTTTTTAATAAAAAATACTATGAATCGTTGCGAACACCTAGCCATATTATAGAATTTTTGTATGAACTATTTTTATTTGAGCTTTGTTTTTTTTTCTTCTGAACTTATTTAAATATAGTTATTTCGTGTTAAAGTATATTTAATTTTCAGCATTTTTAAGGGAAAAAATACTCAGTTATTGCAACTTAATAAACATTCCATGAATTGAAATATTTTGTTATATAAGTAGAAAAATATTATGTTTGATGTTTAAAGTTGTATTTCCATATCAAACCATAAAACGCTGTTCAATTACAAGATAAAATTAAGCAAGGAAACTGTCTATTGTGTAATAAATTTATAATTAAAAAATTCTAAAGAAAAATACTGTTGAAACAAAAACTTAATTTATCTTGATAATTCAAACAAAGCCGATGATGATTCAAAATCTACTGGATAAATGAAAATTTAATTCTGATACAAAATGTAAACCACATAATCAGATAGGCTCTTTCTCTAAAGAATATGAGAGTGGAAAATGTTGAAATACGATCCTCAAATAAATAAGAGTTAAAATTCAATGTAAATAATCTTTCCACCTTGTAATTTATATTTACCAATTTCTTTCAGGTGTAATGGTATGGTTGTCGCATAGTTAACTTGTGGAAATAAAAGACAATGTAGGGGACGAAAGACTAATTATTCGTTAACACAAATAATTAATTCAATTCCTCATTTTTTTTCAATTTAGTGTAAAATTAAAATAATTAATTAACTTCCTCATTTTTTTCAATTTACAGTAAAATTAAAAATAAATCGTGTCTCTCTTTTTAATATTCCTGAAAATAAAATCATGGATCATTTCCCAACAAATGCAAACTTTATATTATTACTGGATCGTTTTTGTTGATAATAATATAAATTACCTAAATAGGAATTCCCTGTAAGTGCATAGCATTGATACTTTTCTATTTGTCTTAAAAATAAATACACAAATACAAAAAAGCTATTACGTGGCTAAAATGTGTGATTAACTATGTCTTTATAAGGTATCTTACGACGAATTGAGCTAAGTATAAAATTAGTAGTATATCTTTGCTCTGAAACGCTTTGTTAATAAAATACTTTTAAACATCTTTTTTTAATTTTTGACAATGGTCATCAGATAAGTAGTCCTTAAACTTCTGCAGTTTAAACTTATTACAATTCAAAAATCTTCACCCTAATTTTTGGAAATGTCCCACTACAAGTATTAAATTTAAACATTTTAATAAAAAAGGAATGTTATACTTCGCTGTAATAATAAAAACTACCGTCAAGTTTCAAATTATAATTAAATCTTCAACTATCTTTTAATAAAACGCTCCAAACATATTTGTTCAACACTAAAGTAATTTAAAACTGAAAAAAAAAAGAAATTACAAAAGGAATTTTGAGCCAACTAATTGCATTTCTACAAACTCACTTTTGTATATTAACGAAGCAATTTACAGATTTTTTTCCCCTTTAAAAGTTGGAATTAATCTTTCTCAAGGCATTTTACTTTAAGGTACAAACTTTTTAAATAATTACACTTCAAACAAAGTAACGTATTAAAATATTTTTCGATAAATTAAAAGTAATGCTTTTAATTTTTTTTTATAGAGCTTTCTACTATTTTCTACCAAAATGACATTTAATAAATTACAGTGAAACAATTTTTAGCGCAGAATGGGTAATTAATTAGTTTCAAGAAAATAATCATATATAACTCACATGAAATGTTTGAATAAAACATGACTAAAAAATTCCTAAATGTTGTGTAAGCCTAAATACTCTGATGAAATACAATCCGAACACCAAGAAAATCTATTGTAGAGAAATGAAAATTGGACAAAGCAATTGTCTAGTAAACATGTTTAATTGATTAAATTTTTAAGATCGAAGGTTAATTTAAGCTCAAGAAAATGCATTTCAAATGTGAAATGCTGTTACATTAATTGCCTCCAGAATTTTTAATGCAATCCTCCAAGCGTGCATGTATTGTCAATACCGGACGGTCACTGCTAGCTGTGGATGATGCTGGAGTTCTTGTCCAATGATATCCCATGCGTGCTCAATTGAAGACAGATCTGGTGATCTCGCAGGTCAACATTACAGCTCAACACTCTATAGAGCATGTTTCATTACAACAGCGGGGTGAGGGCAATCGTTATACCGTTAGAAAATCCCCCTTGAATGCTGTTCATGACTGGCAGAAAATATATATATACCTAATTAACCGTACACTGCTAGAGAAACAGAATTCAATGGAATACTAAAGATAATAAAACCTGAAAAAAAATATTAGAATTTTAATAATATCGATGATGCAGTGTTATAAACATTGTTGAATTTGGCCATCTCTTATACATAAAGTTATTTATATAAAAGTGGGGATTAACAAATTTTTGCTTATGCATATATTAGCTGTATTGCCCGACTTTGCACGGGCTTTATTGACTGTAAAAATTTTCCCTTAAACTCTCCCTCTCTCTCTATATATATAGTGTAAATTCTTTATGAATGAAAGAATAACATTAATCAAACAAAACCGAAAGAATTTGAGGTTGTAAGAAACCATAGAGAAATATGAAGGATATGAGAAATATCCTTGTATGTCTGGTTTCTTACAATCTCAATTTTTTTCGGTTTTGTTTGATTAATTGTTATTCTCTCATCAGAACAAAATTTACATTATATATATATATACACTGTGTTACACTGAACGCAAAATTACAACTGCCAACTGCCGCACTGAAATACTCATAACTGAACTGCTGATACACTAAAACCAGCCAAACAAGTAAAATTACTGTAAAAAAGTCGATCCTCCACACTACCTTTAGATAGATAGAAACGATTTGAGTCGGTTCGGTACATCGTTGGTAATCACACACTAACTCATATAAGAAAAATATGTTTTTCCCAATTAGTGCGAACAGTATACCATACGAAACTATTTAAGTGATAATAAAGACTAGAAAGATCTACCAACCTTTACATGCGATTTGATAAACATGAAAAACGCATTTCATGAAAAGTTTAAAAACCTACAGATACATTGTTTATCGTTTGCGGCATTTTTTGTTCTGAAATTTGAAGTATCTTTATATATTTCTTCTTTTATTATTTATAAGTCATTTTAACCTTCATTTTGTCCACAAATAGTTTTGAGTGTTTTATTAAACATTTATGTTCCTAATTGCATGCGCAAACTTTTTTATCCCCCTATGTACAAGGAAAATGATTTTAAAGATTTAAGTGGAAAATTAAGCATGTAAAACTAAATAAATTTTCTATTTTTACACTTTTTCTTCTGAAATTTTGAAGAATTTTCTAGAGTTTGGTCTTAAAATTAATAAAATACAATTTTAATAGAATAATCAAATATAGTTTCGAATTTTGTTGATTTTGATAAATTCAGCATCAAAAAGGCAATATCCAAATTATTTAGTTTAAATAGTTACAAAAGATAGTGAGATGCATTTAAATATTTTGATAACTTATTTTCAAAAGAAGTTACTTATCTCTGTGCATACGTTTAATTCATCATAATTCTCTATTCGATAAAAACACTTTTCAGCAAAACACCTGAAAACTTGATGCTGTAAAATTTTGTTAACATCATAAAACTGTTTTATAGAAAATTATAAATTGAATTAATATATATAATTCCTGTACATCATTTGTATTCTTGTTTGAACAATTAATACTGTATTATTGACAAACTTTAAAATCTTAGTTTATTTGTTATTATTAAAAAAATAAAAACATATTAAGCTATTAACAGAATATTAAAGCTCTGAGTGCACTAAGGTTGATAAAAAATCAGGAAACATGAAATTACAGTAAAATCGTAATAAAACTAATTGGTGAAACTTGAGGAAGAAAACTGGAAACAGTTGAACATATCTCAGTAATTTAAAACAAATTTCAATTGCTCATGATTTTATTAATCCATTACATAGTTTTTTTTCCTAATGGCCAGGATTACAAGGTGCCAGCTCAGGTGTCGTCCACGTCACTTGACCACGGTTCAAAATTACGTGGTCCGTCGCCAAAAGCCCTCGTGTAGCTGAACAGTGCGACGTTAATATTCACTCACTTTACAGTAGGCCACTACAACACAAGGGGGTAGGAACAAAAACAAAAACAGACAAAAAAAATTAAGCGGAAACATTTGGTGAGAAAAGTCTGTGAAACCAATCCATTACATAGTAGAAGTCTAGATATTTTCTTTCACTTAAAAATTCGTATAAATATCATTGCGACTAAAGAGATCCGAAATATTTTGGCACTCAAAGGCAAATGTAATCTAATTTTAAGTAAATGAAAAAGCGAGTTTTTCTATGATCTATAATTTGATTAGCTTAATCATCAAAAGAAACTATCTTGTACTGAATTTATTTAATTATCTCAAATAATTCACTTAACTATTCACAAAATTTTATTTAAATTATATTCTTTCATAAATAATTTCAAGGAATAGAGAAATGTTTTACCATACATTAAATTTTTTAACCAGAGAAGCAACGCATGTAATATTTATATATGTCTAAATATTATTTGAGATATCATCTTTCAAATGTTTCTTTACATAAACAAACCAATGGATTAGAAAGAAAAAATCGAAATGTGTAGCATACATGCAAAGTGTAATGGATTTTGAATATATTCCTATCGATCACATTGCAAGAAATCACATTTTTACATTTTTGGGAAATTCAATGAGATGGTTATACAAGTTTCTCGAAGATAAGTAATATTATAACAGGAATTTAGTATGTGTATACAGTTAAACATATTTATGTAAGACTATTTAAAATATTTAACGAGACATAAAAAAATGCTGATTTATTTATTTACAACCTTTGCACTGAAGAGCAACAAGAAGTCTATATATATTATCATTTAAACCTCGATCAAATGATAATGACGATACCTGAAATGATATCTCACTTTCCAAATTTCCTCACCACCTCAATGGGACCCTCAAAAGATTTAACGTACATTATACACTCTTCAATGGAGGGCTTTCAGTGGCAACAGAGCTCGAACCTACGATTTAAGTATCCGACTCATGAGTTTCGAGCCTTTTTCACTCAGCTACCGCATCCACTACGGTAAACGTTTGTAAACATTCCTTTTACAAAAACATTAAAATAGCTTCCAATAATATCGAGAAAATTCTCATCATTTATAAGATACGGATAAAATAGTAAATATAACACACTAGTTACCAAATTTTATTTACCGTCATTTGTTAAATGTGAAATTAAAAAAAACAAAACAGAAATTTCAGCACTTACGAATTTTACTCTCAGACTTATGATTCGTGCATAAAATAATTAGAGTAAAATATGTTTAACGTGAAAACGCTTAAGACTGGAGGGAGGATTTTTGATGTTGTTTTTGTGGTGGATCCGAGTTATTTTACAATTAAAGATCCATCTGTATAAGGGCTGATACATGATAATTCTGTCGTAGTTGAAAGTATGGCCATGATGTGGAAGTTTGGAGAGTGGGATGTCAGTCAGATGTCCTCCTCATCACTTGAGCGATTTCCAGTACCGATATACTTTGAGTTATTTTGAACTGCAAAGTTAATAACCATTCAGTGAGAGATGATATAAACTAGGAAAATACTATTATTCTGTTTATTAATTCATAAACCTAATAAAATTGTTTACTTGCATACACACATATTTCACGATGATAAAATAAACTTTGAAACATTCATTGATATAAAAGTACTATTGTCAAAATAAACTTTGTTTAATCTCAAGAAGGGTTATTCGATATATAGGCAGACAAATGCAAATATAAAGACAAAATAACATCTAATCATCAGAATTATTTTATTTTGTAAGTAGATATATATCGCGTGGATCAATACAGTAGTAGATTCTCTTGATTTTAGTTTCTTTAAAAATGTCATTCTCATTTTTTTTCTTAAAGCTTCACTTGTTAAAAAGAATATTTTAGGATTGCTCACATTTTAATAATAAATAGCTTCAAGTTATTTGTGCTTGATTTTCATATTAAAACTACATTGTATATAAATGTAATTAAAAGAATATATATAAAATGATTTTTCATTTACTTTTTCATTTCTTTTTTTTTTTAAATTTTAGTAACTAAATATATTATATTTTATTTAAATTCATCAATAGCATTGAAAAATAAAACTTTGTTACGGATTAAAATATTTTTACTTTTGCAAGATAGAGTAATTTTTTTAAAAATATCAAGTGTGGGAAAAATTTATATTTTTAAAATTCTTTTGAAATCTATTTCGTTTTTTAATTGATTTCTCAAGTACATTTTTGATATTTTTTACCTAATCCACTTTTAGCCATCTTTTATCTAATTATTTCTCTTTTGATTACATAGTGACTTTTACGGATAAATTAAAAGAAAAATACCAAGATATAATTTTCATTGAAGAAATTGCTTTTAAAAATGTAAAAAATGAATTGGAAATACACATACTAAGGAACAATGTACACATTCAGAACAACAAAAGATCTCTAAAGACAAAAAAATGAAAAAGTTAAAAAAATTATAAATAATCTTCTGATCTTAATGATACGATAACAATTCACAAAACATTTTTTTTTTAAAAAAATAATGGGATTTTCGATAAGGATAAAAAAAATATTGCCTAAAGAATTTTCTTCTGATTCTTTTGTAATTAGTTTAATAAGTGCATCAATGACAGATTTTTAGAAAACAACCCTTAAGTTTTTTTTATTTTGTAAATCCCTTGAGGATAAGTAAGATAACATACTACTGAATAAAACTTTTATAATTCAACATCCCAATCTTGAACATAATAATATTTGGTCATTTATAAAACCAGCAAAAATATAAGCATATTAAAAACACATTAAATTTTAAGAGTTAGTCATTTTTTATGAAACCACTTCAGGGTATAATACGCTAATTAAAAAACGCTTTGTTTCCAGGAAAAAGCCTTGTCATTAAAATAAAGTTCTGGTAATCCTCAAATAAATTCTTATCAATAATCTTGCCAACTTATATATATATATATATATATATATATATATATGACACATGATTTTAGAGTCAGAAACAGACTTAGTTTTTAACTTAGTTTTTCTTTATTTGATCAAAGTTACACATCATCTGACGCAAGAGGCAGAGAGAGATAGAACGCCACCGAATAATCTTAAGTGGGCTAAACACTAAAAAAAACACCGATCGCGGCGTCCATGAGTGCTCTTGAAAGTTAATGATGACATATAGGGCTATTATAACGATCTGGAATTAGACATGTTTATTGGCGAGGCCATATGTTCGGAAGAAATAAATGGGTCATTAGTTTGATACTTGAAGAGGTGAGGAGGTAATATAAAAGTGAATTACAAGATAGGGAATTTAATTTTTAATCTAATTTAATTATCCTTATATATATATATATATATATATATATATATATATATATATATATATATATATATATATATATATATATATATATATAAAGTTATTTGTATTAATAATTAAAGCGGTGCTTTAAGGAAGTTTTTCGATGATTACCTATAGAAACACTTTATTTCTATAGGAAGTAGTTAGATGTCAATCAATAGGTGTACAATTTCAAACTGTTTAAAGGACTTTAAAAATAAAGAATACTTTGAAAAGCGAATTTTCACAATATGTTTAATTAATTACTGGTACAGAATGCCAGATAACATAGCAAATACTGCTGATATGAAAATACTTTCAAAAAGTTTTTAATTTTTTCTTAGTTAGATTATTATCTTTTTAATACGTAGTTAATTTATTTATGTTTTTGTTGCAATCATTTGCTTAAAAGTTATTAAAAATTACATTTTCAGTAAAAAATTGTTCCATAAATTGGGTGAAAATGATACAAAATCAAATAAGCATATTTAAGGTATCCGACTACCTTAAATTGTGAATTTTGCCAAAAATTGACAATTTTTTTATGTTTTTATTATATAGGCCATCTTATTAGCCTTATAAAAATACCAATTTTATTATTTTCCATTCACAAAAAGCAAATGTCACTACTTTAAGCAAGATGTCATATTTTAAAATACGTTTTACTCGAAATGTGTTCTTTTGAAAATGCTCAAACGGGGACAGTGAATGCTCAAAAAGTTTTGAAAATAATTAACTGAAATTTTTTGTGTATGTTCTGCATAATAGTAGAAATGTTGTAACATTCAGATTTATCAATCATTGCTTTATTATAAGACTTACAGTCCTTTATGTGAATATATGTTGTTTTTTTAAGCAATTTAATATAATAACTAAAATAAAGTGCTCTAGTTTTTTTGTAAAAATTAAAATATTTGTTATAATGAATGTCATTTCAAAAATGAATATCAAAGTAACACATTATGAACAAATTGAGAATTTGTTCCTAAACTTTTTGTACAGAGTGGTCCCCGTTTCTTTTTTTCCCCATTTTAGCAATAATAATTTATTTTTCTCTTCTTAATTTTAGCATTTTTTCTTAAAATGTACTAAATAAATTTAAAAACCACAAAAAAATTCCATATATTTATTTTTGTAAAAAAATGTTGTCACAAGCAGTCGGATAACTTAATATTAAAAATTTACATATTGTGAAAGTTTAATTGCTTGTTTAAATCAGTACTGGAGAGTTTTTCTAAAACTTTTTTCTTAAAAAAATTCTGTAATTTTTAAGGGGAACATCTTGTTACTCATTATGACTTTTGTAATAGTATTTTTTCTTTAAGTATTAGTTTTTTAATGATATTTAAGTGTTTTAAATGTTACACTAATATTTCGTTTCCAATTGCTGGATTCTTTCTATCTTTGATATTTAAAAGAGAGCTGATTTTTTTATTGTTTTTGCACAAATAATGAGGAACAAGATTAATCACTTCATAAATGAAAGTTTTTCTGATAATTACATATTATCTATAAATATCCTTTCAGGTTGATTTAATTCAATCAAATGCTTATGAAATAGGTTCTTTATTACAGATTTATATTTTGAAAACACATATGGGGATGAAAAGACTTATTAAATTTACAAGGTCATCTTGCAAGTGTTAAAATTTATGTACATAATATATTGATATCGACGATATGTTTATAATAATATATTGTCTAAAAACTAAATTGAATCATTTTCTTTCCGAGTAATGTTTTTTTATAAAAAAGAAGAAAATGCTGAAGCTCACTATTATTCTAAATTAAAATCTTCCTTTTTCATTCTATGGTCAATATTTTTTATGACTATGAATTCCTAAATTTACAATGCAGATCAATTTTAAATAAAACAGGAATCTGTTTTTAAGCAGGTGTAGCTGCTTAAAAGTGGTTTTTAGTTAATCATACTATTTGCTCTATTTAATTTTCCAAAAAAATAAACACTTAACAACTAGCCATTGTTTGGAGGATCGTATTTGAAGTGGTAGTCATATAAACTTTTCATATAAGGACACCGTTACATTTCCTCCTTTAATTTAAACGATGTATACCAGTAGAGAGAATTTAAATTTTATGTACTTTAAGAAACCGGTAAACTACAATTAATTGATGACAAACTTAATCCAATAAAAGATTAAAAAAGATGTATTATGTTTTCTTAGAAAAAGATATTTTTACATTTTATTTAAGGTTAAGTATTTCATTTCACTTTTTATATGACATAACGTGATTTTAATTAGAAGTAATCAATTATTTAGTTAAATAAATACATAGCAAAATAAAATATGAAGGTACAATCGTAATGATTTCTTAGTACTTCATTTCAAAAATCTTTTAGAAAATGTGAAAAGGAGCTAAAAATATAGCTGATCATGAAACTCATAATTAAATATACAAGTTACAGAAGTTTTGTTGGCTTATCTTACGATCGATCTTACTAGATCGCCTAAAATTCGTAAGGTGTGTCGCATCCATGACTAGTTACCATAAATTAATTCATCGAGCTATTACTTGAAAAACATAATTGATCTAGTAATTTTACTTCATCTTAAAAATGAAATTTATAAGAACATAACAAATACTATTAAACATGCATTTTTAATCGAATAAAAAAATGGAATAATATTTTTAAAAAATAGAAGTAGATATGAAGTATTATTAATAATAACGGAAATTTGACTAACGCAGCCACGAGTAAATGAAATCCACAATAAATACATTTATACTTTTTCATTAACAATCGTTTCACATTTTATCGTATATTTATTTGTACTCTATATTTTGTTAAAAATAAATAAAATTTTTAATTCAGTTGCCAAAATCTTTTACATCGCAAGATAATAAATAACGTATAATACGTTTTTATATTAAAGCCAAACAAATGCCCAAGGAAAAAATTGTAAAGCAAAAATATTATGCAGCTAGTATTGTTTCTCAAAAAAATTAAAGTAATAATTATTGCACATCTTACAAGTAAAAAATAGGAATAAAATGTCTTGCATCAAAATAAAACAAAAAATAAAAGGAAAGAGTTCTTGTGAAATCACACATTCTACATTTTAATCAATGTTTTAAAAAATTTACATGTTTGAGTGCAAAGACAGGGAACCAAAAAAATAATTTTGACATTCTATACAAACTTCCAAATAAAGAATTTCAAAAATCTCAAACAATAAAAACAAAAAATCAGCTAAGTTTTGGTGTTACGTGTTTCACATAATAGTTTTCCACGAAGTTTCATAAGAAAATATTTTTGTTACAGAAGTTACAGTAGTTAAGATCTATTCTATTTTATTTAAATCCATGAATTTTCAATGTAATTTGCAAAGAATATTCAATGTTTTTACATGAAACTGGACAATGTAAAAGATACATCAAGGTTTAAAAATCTTTGAAAATGCCTTAAGTGGCTTAAGTTTTTGTTGGGTGAGCTCTATCTTTATGGACGAAGAAAAAAACGCTTAAAATTTTCAAAGAGCACAAATATAAATTCAATTTCACCTAAATTGTATAATCTTGATTACTTCATGAATTTTCACAATACTATCCTATGATAGTAATCTACGATATCTAAATCATAAGCTAAATGATCTTGGATATTGTGTTAAAATGTTTTAATAGTTTAAAATCAAAAATAGAGCAAATCCGTGAGACGCCGGCAACTACCAACACTTAATTTCTGATAATCGAATTACTTACTTTAAAAGATTGTTGAATGACACACAAAATTATGAATATATAATTATTTGATAATTCAATTAATTACCCATCCCCTGATAAAGCTGTCAGTTACTTGCATGGATATCTGAATATTAATTAAAAGAAAAATAAGAAACAACAAGTATTTATTAAAAATCTTCATAATTGTAATTGCACCCAGAACGGTACACATTTCACACAAGAAAACGATTTTAATAAAATTATAATTTTTTAACGTTTTTGGCTTCGGAAACATACATATATCTCAAAATACTATTTATTTAAAAGAAATGAAATACCTTATGAATTTAAAAGGTTGTACATTTAGATGCGCGTGCTATAATTTCAAAAAAAAGAGGGTGGGATAATATTATAAGTAAATGACTTCAAAACATAAGAGCATTGCACACCTACATGTCAGGTTCCTTCATAAAAAACTGGTGCTTGTATAGCTAAAAATTAAAAAAATGCAGCCTGTGTGAAAGTATTGATACGCGTTATTATGCAGGATGTTATGTTAAATAATATACACTTAATTAAACATTTCATGTTTACGAAGATTTCATAATAAAATGCAATAGGTCGTCGGCTACGAATTTAAGAACTGTTCTTATAGCAGAAAAAATTTATTGATGGCGCACTTATGTGAGAAAGCATAAATCTCTTAGGATCAAAAATTCAATTATAGGTTTTGACGGGACTTTTTAGTTATGTACCACTTGCTATGACTATTACGAGTCCCTAGTGACTGTTATGTGTATATATTTTACATGCATTTTTCTTAGATGGTCAAATTAAAAAAAAAATTCTTCAGATGTCAGATTCTTTTGAATTGAATTATTCTGTTTTTCTTCAAATTACACCACAATATTGGAATTTGTAATCTATAAAACAACTTCATAAACATGAATGAACAAAAATATATTATTTTCTTATGAAGAGTTTTAAATAAATATATTTGCTAACTAAACATTTAATTTTTTCCTAACTTCCCCCTTTATCTGCTTAGTCTTAAAATTCACTAACACACCTATACAAGATCTCCAATCAATGAGTTAAAGAATTTGAAATGAACGAAAAGTAAACTCGACACTACAGAATTTGCATAAAATCGATTTTACAGAAAAAAAATGTATCAATTAACTTTTTTTTGGACTTTTATTTTGAACTACCAAAGATAATGTATCTTCAGAAAAGGGATTACTGAAATTTGCAGATAGGATAAATTGCTAGAGTAATAGATTTAAAAAAATAAATTTTAATAATGTATGCAATTTATACAAACAAGATTAGGGGCTGTACATTTTAAGATTCCCGGAGAAATTTTACTACAACTTAGAACTACCATAATTGTTATAATTAAATATTTCACCATTAATAATTTTAAAATGACGGAACATTTTGAAAATAGAGGTTGTGTATTACCATTTTATATTTTTCAGCTTTATACATATTTTATTTTACTATTTTAATTTATAACTAAATTAAATATTAATTAAATAGTTAGTGTTTTTTTTTCACTATACCTTCATTTTTATTTTATTTTACAAAACATTTTGCGGCAAATCAGGCTACGAACTTTTCTCAGCATACATGTTTAGATTTATGAGACATACTTAAAATGCGTTTCAGCACTTAAAAGTGCAATAATTACATTTTCTTAAAAAAGTATGCTTAGAACTCAAGTCCTTCATAACTTCATCATTACTTTATTTCTTTTTAATAAAAGGTTATTATATTATTTTTTTTGTTAATTGTTAAAAGAAACCAAAATTTATTTTTTATGAAAAAATAATAATTTCGTATGAAACATAACGTTGCAAAGACTAATTATTTTACAATGACATAAGAACATTTTCTGAACTATTTATTTAAGGGTAAAAATTTAAAAACGAACCTAATTAAATATAAGGAACTCTTAGAAGTTTTTTGGTATGAAAGAAAAATTAGTGAAATTCAAAACCAGCATGGTTTTACTAAAAATAACTACTTTATATTTTCATGTAGGACACTGTGATAAGGAGAGGCATGTTGTGTTGACATTGCGAGACTTAAGTAGAAATTTATAATTATGCTTGTAATTGATTTATTGTTAAGGACTTACTTATTCAGCTTCGACCTAGTCAGTATCGAGCAAAAGGTGTATCTTTTGTGGCAACTATTTCAGTTTTTTTAAGCTGGCATTAAATTTAATATGAAAGATTTGTATGGATTCTAACACATACAACTTTTGTGTATTTGGCTTTATATTTAAGTACATTTAAAAGTAAGTACTAACTTAAACAAATATTTTAAACAAAGTAATTACGTATAATCCCTATTTTCCGCATGCATATTTTCATAAATTATACAGAAAAAATATTCTGGCAGCACTTGAATTTAATTCATGGAATTTTTTTAATTTTATTATATCTGCTCAAAATACTTTATTGAAAATGCATTCTTGATTATTAAATTTCATCTCTTGTCCTTGGTACATAATTTTTTCGATCAATTTTGGTGAAATGTAATAATGATTTTTTGTCTAGAAATTTTTTGATAAAAATAAAAAGAAACAAAAGTGAATTTATTTAATAATGTTTTATTTTAAAATGTATTCATATTGACTTTGCACGATATTCTCTGTTTGATTGTGACGTAATTCATTCTTATTTTCTCGAAATGTGGATTCATCTGCAAAATGTTGCTATCTCCTGCTTTTTAAAATATATTGTCTCTAACTGGCTCATAATACTTCCATTTTTACTCAAAAAAGATATTTTTTGTTGTGAATAGATATAAATCTTTGCCTTTAAGGTATACGATTACGCTCGGAACCGTGATTTTGCAAAAGCATATAAATGGATAATATTTATGATATTTAGTGTCACTTAGATTAGAAAATGTATAGAAAATTGTTTTAAGAATAGTATAACAATAAAAAATTATTTAAGTACAATATTTTGACAAAAATGAACATAGAATGACCCATTTTCAAAATATTCTCCTTTTGTGAAAAATGCTTCTATTATAATAATATTTTACCTGTGTATAGTTCAGACCTCTGTACAGAGGCTCAACTAGAATTTTTGAAATATATAACTTAGAAGAGGGTTTATCCATGTTTTACGACAACAGAGGGGAGAAATTTTAAGAAAAAAATGCTGATAATTATTTCAGTGGGTTGTAACTCTGAAAATAATGTGAACATTTCAAAAGTCATAGTTGATCCTCTGTAAAGTGGTCTGAGCTATATACAGGCAAAATATTATTATAATAGAAGCAGTTTTCACAAAAGGAGATCATTTTGAAAAATGATTATTCTAAGTTAATTTTTTGCCAAAATATTGTGCTTAAATAATTTTTTTTGCCCAAATGTCCTTATATATAAAACAATTTTATACATGTATTCTAATCTAAGTGACACTAAATATCATGAAAGTTATCCATTTATGCACCTTTTTAAAATCACAGTTCCGAACGTAGTTGGATACCTTAATGTTAATATATTTTACAAATAAATTATGAGGCAATCATGGATTATATTTATTTTCAATCATTTCACTTCGAAATATTATGAAAAAATTCAAGTAAAGTCAGTTTAACTGAAAATTTAATTTATTTTTTTCAAATGGAGTTTGTTCGTTTATATTAAAAATTACTAAATGAACTAAATGTAATGAATTAATTTTAATATGGAATAAATATGTGTAGAATATCTAGTTATATGTATTATAATACGAACGAACAATTTTTTTTCTTTGTTAAATACTGAAATGTTGATGACACAATTTTTAATAACTATAAAATTACTTGGACAAATACATAAATGAATGTAATGTGTAAAAAGTTTTTCTGAGTTTCATAACTATCAATTGTTTTAAATTTTCTAATTCAATAATCATGAAAATAATTAAAAAATGGATATATATATATATAATTATATGAGCTATTTTTCAACACATTTTTAATTATTTTCTTTAATTATAATGAAATAAAACTAATGAATTAATTCAAAAATATTTCAAACATTTTACATAATAATATAATTTTAATTTTAATTATTGAAAAAACCCATCTTGCAAAGGGCGATCTCTCAAAGATTCCCTCTTAAATTACAAATTGAAATTTTTCATCAAGATTATATTCCTAGTGGTCATCGTCACGAACCCGTGGCCGGTGTGATTGGCGTGCCAGGTATTCGAAGTCCAGTGTTTCTGTAGACCCGCTTTGTAGAGGCGCTGTGCCGCTGTTACACATTAGATCTGTGAAAGCTTAATGTCCTTCTGTTCGACAGGTGGTGCCGGGTCGGATGTATCCTCGTCACCTGATCATGATTAAAAAACGGCGAGATCTGTCGGCAATAGCTCATGTGTTGCTTAATAGTGCAAATAAGCACTCACTCGCTCAAGGTTTTATTAAAAGTTCAACTGTGCCCTCTTCTTACAGCTGAAAGGGATACACAGATATTTAACAGTAACATATAAACTGTAGCGAGAAGCAGTAAAGATGCACCGTATTTACTCGAATCTAAGCCGCACTTGTTTTGCCAGTATTAGGCTCCCTCACCAAACGACTCCGATTCATTCACCATCAAACACTTATCTGATCGACCAGGATTCGGCATGGTAATTTCCCGCTCAAATAAGCTAAGATTCGCTTCCCGCCTTCACACCAATCGTAACCGGTTCAATCCGCCGTCATTCTCATTCACAATTCATGTGATTCGGCAGGTCACAGATTTTCTTCACTCATTCACCAGCAGCCGGGAGCTATTTCTTAAAGTAAAGTGAATTCAAACAGAGTGTTTATTTTTATTGTTTTTTATGTTATTAGTGTGAATTTTTTCACATAAAGATTCTATTAAAGAAACTGATTTCAGATGTTTGAAGATAATGATTTTCTTGTTAGGGTTAGAGCATGAGTTTGTTTTTATGCCAATAAATGGTGCTTATATTTTTGGTATTCATAGTATGCTTATTCACTATGTAAACTAACTCTAGTTCTTGCCGCCGAGTGTGTAGGCTACATTTTATCCCTGCTAATCTTGCACAAATATCATAAAAAATGCATGTATTATTTTATTCAATTTTAGAAATTTGAAAACTTTATTCTTTACTTTTTAATACTTTAAAGCAAAATGTGTCTTTTTTTTAGGGGGGGGAGGGAATATTCTGAAGGATGTTTGAAATACCTTCAGAGATAAATTTGATAAGAATTTATTTAATTTTGGGAGAGAAAAAAAAATTAAATATTTATAAGAATGCTAAAATAAAATAAAACACCAATATTGCGATAATTTTAATTTCTTTAAAAGATTCCAATTTATTACTACATAGATCTCAAATTTTGTTACATGAAACCAACAAAATGTAAATGGCATGTAAAATTTTTAATTCATTAAATGTATTAGAAAACCATTTTTAAATACATAATAAAAAAAAGTAGTAGTTATATGCTACAAAAGCTATAGTGTATAACAACATTTGAAATGCCTTTTAAAAAAAATTAGATATATTATTTGTAAAAGTATTGCATTATAATATAGTTACAATACATATTTATTATTTGTTACTACTTTTCAGACTATAATTACACTTGATAGTAACAGGCAAAGTATAAAAAATGAATAAATAAAACCGTTCTTATATCTTTTGTTTTATGTATTTCAATTTGAAAATAAATGAATAAGATACAATTGTAAAATTAATAGCTTGAGACGTTAATCGTCTTAAAACATTAAAAACAGCATCCATTTTCGACAGCAACTGATGGAAGAACGATTGACCCCTGGTGGTGTGAAAGCAAATCTCTGTTCATTCAGAATCGCTGTGAATTGGAAAGATAGCTATAGACTCGGAATCGTTTGGTGTAAAGGGAGTCTTAATGCTACTAAAAATCTAGAAAATCGGGTGCAGCTTAGAATCGAAAGCAAAATATTTGTTAAATGGGAGAATTTGAGTTTCTTCCCCTTTTAAGAAGAAAAATGTAACCGTCCATTCTGTCTATTTGCATTGATGACTTATTCCATTCCGCAGTTTATCTCCAGTATTCGGACTATTCTAAACATCGTTGTCTGCTCGTAGTTACGAAGAACTTTGTATACGCTTTCTTTAACCATCTGAACATCAAAGATATCCGCAATAGCATCAAAACTAGCTCACCATCACGCAAGTATGAAAAGGCAAGTAATTTATATGCAGAAAAAAACAGAAACAGAGCTGCGGTCAATGAAAATTTTACACGGATGAAACAATTATACAGGGATGACGTAAACAAATAGATATAATATTTTTGCTTGTAAATGTTCAACTTTTATAATTCTTTTATATTCTTCTATGGCACATTCTTTAAAACAAAATGTTGCGTAATAAATCCATCGGATGGTTTGGGAGGCGAAAATGCTGAAGCCAGCATCAATTCTGAAGTCAGCAGAGACAATGAGAGTGACAAATCATTTTCGAAACAATACTGACGGTTAGAGTAATTATACGTTGGTATACGAATTTGAAACTTTTTTTATACTGGTCGAATAAATTAGTTATTAACTTTTTATTATTTTTCATTAAAAAAATTAAGCATAGGATATTGATGAACCTTTTACACAATTTTTTTTATTTTTTCTCAAAAAAGAGTAGAAAACTGGAGGTGCGGCTTAGAATCGTGGACAACATTTTTCACAAAAGCATTTTGAGAACTCGGGATGTAGCTTAGTATCGATGGCGGCTTAGATTCATGTAAATACGGTATGTAGAACTGGGATATATAGCTAGTGTATTTTTTATTTAGTTGGTAAAAATAGGACGCAAGTTTGTGGGCAGCTTTCAGTTGGAATCAGATCCAATTGCAGTAATCTTCTAGGGATTTAGTATTAGCCAATATTGAAAAAGAGTATCCAGAACCTGTATAGTTTATTGTGAATTCGGATGGATAAAAACAATTATTTGATCTTTTCCACATACATGAAGCTAGTCTATTAAATAAATAGTTAAATGTTTTATTAATTCATGCGATTATTTTGATGTATATTGTATACAGCTTATGCATCGACTCACACATGTCAGATTAAAGTCAACATCTTACCTGTACGAAATCCTCAGAGAAAGTTAATCAGTCTATAACAGTACAAAATGCTAAATGTAAATTTTATTTTTCTAAGCGGGCTTTTACATTTCGAATTGCTAAGTTAAAAAATTGACCTATATGGAGATTATTATTTGAACTATACATGGAAAAATAAAGAAAATGTTTAATTCATAGGTAACAGTAAAGAAGTCTAATTCAAATCATATAAGATAAGTTATAAAACAGTTTAAAAAATTCCGAATTTGATTGAAAAAAATATATATTTATTTTAAACATTTAATTTAAAAAAAAAACTCAATTTACTACCGTGTAGTTCAGAATCGAATTCCAATGTTTTCATTTGTAAACAGAAAACAAAAACCAACGTGAGAATTCAGATCTCATATACATCCAAGAAAAGACGAAACACTCTCATTACTAAACCTAGAATTCAATAATCTGAAATTCAGCTAGTATCAAGTGTATGTGCATCAGCTCTCGTTTAATTGAAAATCGTTTAATCGTCTCACGACTTGATTTTCAATTTTAAAGGATAAATTGAAAACTGGAGTGCGTAATGATTCGATTAATTAAGAGTACGTTTTCCAAGAATAGATTTCTTTTGTGTGTTACCAAATAATTTCACTGTATTTTATTAGATAACAATCCCTTTAATCCACCATTTTATACATGTTTATACTATGGCTTAAATTAATATCTGAAGTTAAATAATACCGCAGTGTTATTTCAAAATTTCGAAATGGTTTGGGGCTGTTAAATATTCAACCTGAAAATATTTGCATTACATTTTTTATACCTCAAAACGAAATTTAATATTTGTTTAAAATAGGTCTTTCATTAACATTTGTATAATTTTATTTTCGTTAACTTAGCAGTTTTACTTATTGAAAAACGTTTGAACAAATAGGTGGCTTTATTTAAACAATTTAATTCTATTACCAAATCTAAGATTCAATATGCTGAGAACCGACTGGTATTAAATATTTTTTTTTTAGAAATATGGAAAATTACAAGGTCTATTTAATTAAATTTATCCTCCATATGTTCTATTTTTGTGATCTTTATTATAATAGAATAGAAATTAAGTCTCTCTCTCTCTCTCTCTCTCTCTCTCTCTATTAAAAATTCGGAACTTCAATTTTTAAAGATAGAATTTTATAATATGCCAATAAAAGTTAAGGCCCTTTTTCCAAATTTCCTTTATGTAGTTCTCAGATTAATTTTTAATATTGACTTTAATTGTATTACTTTTTTTTTTCTTTTTCTAATTTGAGTTAAAGTATATTCCGTGGTATAACGCAAACTTTAAACATGAAAAATAAGATCGAAATACATGGGTGCGTGTATAAAATGGATACAAAAAAAAATCCACCGGATATAAAAATGATAAACTTAAAAGAAAGAAAAAATGTGAACTTATAAAAAATATTTGATTCCTGCATGAAATTAAATGATGATTAAAAGAAATGACAAACCTTATGAGCGTAAAACTTTTTATAATCGAATAACGGGAAAAGTTTATTTTGATTTCCTCGAGAGAAAATTAGTCTACGCTATGAACTCAACGTTATTTGAAAGTTTTCACTTTCCTTCACATTCTTTTTTGCTCATTTTTAGGCAAATAAACATACGCCGTTTTTTGTTATAATTAATTCATTCTGTTGGGTTTCCCAGATCAAGTTAGCAACACTGTGTCTTTCAATATAGGCCATCACGTTCCTTTTTTTAGTCGAAGCTCACTAATTCCTTTGCATATTAATTATTGTACTCTTATTTTTCTGCTTCACCCAAATGGAGCTTTCATCCATACAAAACATCCTTGATGCAGTAAGTTTTACATTCTTTATCATATTTTTAATGATTTTGCATATGAAACCAGTAATGAGACTGCTTTGCTTCTCACTGTCCATATGTATTGCTTAAACGAGCTCTAGTTCAACTGTATTTCAACTACTGCAGATGAGATTTACTAATGCTTTTGAAAATTTCTCTTCTAAATTACATCTTTAAATGATTGAAGAAAAAAAATAAACAAATGACTCCTGATTCAGCGAAATCATTCGGGTCTGAAGTGTGTTCTATACCAAACGTTTTCTCGAAAATCTAGAATAATATGCATAGGCGTTGAATACAAACTTTCCTGTTTAAAAAAATATTTACTTCCACAATTATTTCTCTAAAATGCATTTGGATCACTTCACGCTCGTCAATTCAGTGCACTACTGTTCGAAAGTCGAGAAAATCTTTGAAATGAATGATCTCACAAAAGATATGTGTGTGAACATCACACATATATATTTCACATTTCCTCGCGAAAACAAGGGTGCGTTTTATCTGGAGAATATACCTAAATTTTTTTAAAATACAATTCGAAACTACAGGTTGACATTATACGCCTAAATATACGGTATATAATATATTTGTCAAAAGATTTTAATTTGTATAAAAATTTGTGTAATAAATTTATATGTATTTAGTGGTGTATACTGTCATTCTCAAAACTTTTTTTCACAGAATCAATTTATACTTGTGACTTTTAAGATATACATACACGAAGTATTTGTTTTATTTTAAATAAAGATACATTTAGTATACAAAATGGTGAAATTATTTGAAAAACTTTTTCAAACACTTTTAGTTTCAGTAAGTTACTCCAGGTAATGTGTTTTCACCAAATTAAATCATAACAAAAGATTACAATATATATTAAATTAACAATTTTAACTCAATGTAATTCTAGGGTAGCTTTCATATCTTAATTAAATGTATTTAAACGTTTCCAATTATTTTAATGAAATGATTGTAGTGAAAGATTTAATTCCTAATATTATACATTAAGGCAGTTTTTGTCTGTGAAAAATTGATCCTCAATTCATTTATTGAATCCAAAAAACAAAAACAAAAAATGGCCCTGAAAGAAAAAAAAAGATCAATAATAAAGAAAAAAACATAAACAGTTTGCAGGTAAATTTGAATAAAGATAAAGTAAAATTTTATTTTACATCTATTATTTTAAAAAATTTTCTTCAGTTTTTCGAAAACGTTTACCCTTTGTTACAAGAGTAAGAAACACAGGTGGCGCATGTTGTGAGGCAGTTAACTCTTTTTTTAAGTTATTAAAATCATCATTTAGTTCATTTTTTTAATAAATGTATTGTTTAAATAATTTATAAGTATAATAAGCAACAAAAGAGAAAGTATTTACCTGAGTTTGATCTACTTAAATTAATAAATGATACACATTTTATCTAAAATAATGAAATTTGGAATAAAGAAAATTTTAGTTAAAATGGACTCTTAAAAACATTTATTCGCGTAAATCAGTCTTCATTTTTTTTATTTTGATTTAAGCAATGTACACAAGAAGAATCAATTTGTTGTAAATGTGACGTGACACGTTTTCATTACACGTGAGCATTTCCACGTGTAATGTCCACGTGACTTTACACGTGAACTTTTTCAATCCGAACAAATTAAAATCATATTGTTGTTTTTAACCCGATCAAAAGGGTTGTATTTGCTTTTTTCTTTAGTTCTTTAGTTGTCTTTCAGATGAATAAGAGAATAACTAAATAGAGGTTAGAGAGAGAGATTTTTTTTAGAAGCAAGTATTAGTAACATGGTATCTTTGGAATTTGCAAACAGTTTTTCCAAGGATAGCCACATTCTTTGCGCTGTCTGAGTATGTAAGGTTTATCGTGTTTGTTTCAAAAGAAATTCTTGCGATGAGATCTTTCAGGTGATTCTCAAGTAGATTGTATTGTTTTGCTATTGCCTCAGAAAAGTAATTAAATGGACACAAATCACAAATGACTCATATTTTGTTTTTCTTTCTTTGCATTGTTAAGTTATATATCTAGTGATGTTACTGTTCTGTTTTACTGAACTGAATAAATGTTTCGAGTAACGCGATATTCATATTGGAAATTATGTATACAGAAACGGAACTGTGCGCAGCATCTATTAATATCTTAATCATTTAGAAACCTCTATAACATCTTTGTTTTATCGGTTCTATTTAAAAGTGTAAGCAATTTTCCGATATTCTTGTTAATATATATAATCGCGTATTACCATTTTATTCAATTATAAGCAGTCCAAGGCAGGGAAACGGTAACTCTCTTGGAAATCAATGTGAATTCTACTTCACAGAAATATTTTCAGCATAATAAATGACTAAAATTACTCTGTATTATATAGCAGTGTAATAAGAAATTGGATGCTTGTTATACGTACTGAAATTATTCAAATTCACTTGGCCTTAGCGAAAAGGGGATTGATCAAAGGAATAAATGTAGCAATAGAGATTTCCGATCACGTTGAAAATGACCAAATTCGGTCAAGACAGATATCTGTGTTCTTATTTTATTGAATAGAACTACCTTTTGACTTTACAAACATACTTTGTTTTTGTTTCTACGCTACCTAGAGGCCAAGTTAGATCCAATTTTATAAAGTTCGAAAAACCGGAAATGGGTCTTTGATCTACCAGAAGTGGACATTTAAAATGATCAACATCTATCATGGCGAGTTTGATAACTCAAAATGTTACGAATTTATTTCTATACAACTTTTTTGAACCAGATATTTATGTTATTTTCTAGAGAATGTACTAAAATATTTCTTATAGTATGAATACTTTTTGAGTTATGGTTTGTTATTTAAATAATGGTCTCGTAAAGAGAATGTCACATTTTTTTATACTGTTTACACAATCAACTCTAAAGTTTTCAAATTTTAAAAACATTAAAATTTTAGTATATTTTTCTAGATAAATGCATTTAATTTCTTTTAGAAATATTTTTTCAAATATTTGTTTTTTACTTTTTTCTCTTACTGCTTTGAAGGTTTTCAGAAATTTTGCTAAAATTTCACTTTTAATTGCGATTTTTGTAAAATTCAGGTAATTTATTTTAAATATTGCTTGTTATAAATAGTAATATTTATTGGTATTGAGCCCTAAAAAAAGCATTTATAATGTTTAAATATGTTATTTTGGGAAGAAGTACTCTGAACGTGTTCGGATACCTTAAATTAAAAACTTGATTGCTTGGAAATAGCTAAATTCTCAAGAAATTGTTGTGATAAAACCATGGGATTCATATTCCTGGTTTAATTAAGTTATTATATACCTTCTCCGTAATTCTCAGAATTTCATTCTGAAAAACTGAACATCGCCTGTGAAATGCCTACTTATATTAAATAGAAATTATGTTAACATGATAAATAAAAGCTGCTAAAAGTTCTTGTAAATTAATCCTAACTAAAAAAAGAGAGGGAGAGAGTGATTATGTATTTTGTTCTGGAGTATTTATGGAATATTTATTCCTTCAATTTAATTAATTTTTTCCCCAGTTAACGAATTTCGTTCATGATAAAACTTCGAGCCATTCTAAAAATGTTGAATGAAGTTGAAAATGTGGTTAATCACTAAATCTTTTGGGATTCCATTGATTTGCCCTCGCACCAACAGGCAAAAAGAGTTTTTGCGTTACATTAATGTTTTGCCCGTATTTTTTGTTAATAACTCGCAATTTTATAAAAAGATCGTCCATTGAAACCCTATCACAGTTCCGGTATATTTTTTCTTCTAATTTCGCTAGAAAGTACTTGAACGGGAGTATAGGGTATTTTTCACAAGCTTAAACTATGGGAAAGTTTTTGAAAAGACATTTCACACTTTACTAATGTTATTAATGGTATTTCTCACGCAAAAGTACTATTAGACAAAATGAGAAATGATGAATTTGAGAAAAAATAATAAAATGGGATCGGAAATCCCCAAAAAGTTTCATTGATTGTAAGGTGTCAAAGATATAACATTGATCTGCATGCTTCAAGATACATAAAAAAAGAAAGAAAAAAAAGAAAAGAACTCCTTGGATTTTTATTAAATCCACTTTTCGTCTCGACGAAATACATATTTAGAAGGGATTCTAGCAACTGACAAGAAAAATGAGATGGCAAGGTAATGTTATGTGTGCTGTTTTGGAATGATTCTGGAAAAAAAATATCCGTAAAGAAACCAGGTATTACTACCCAAACTGAGACACTGAGCAATACCTCACGTTTTGCCTCAACATACCATTACAGACTCCTGTATATAAAAAAACGTAGAAGTGGTAAATTTTTCAAATAATTATTTTCTCAGAACTTCATGTACCTGTTATAGATATAATCTGATCGCTTTCTACAGGCTAATATAAAATTTTATCAAACTTGATATGTGTACGTTATTATTTGTCTGGATTAAAGAACCCAATTTCTACTTGTTCAAAAATATGGCGAAATTAAAGATTGGAATAATAATGATAAGTAACTCTAAATAACACATTTATGTGCAAGTCAATAATAAATAGAAATATAGTAAAGTAAAGTGTAGATTTAACATCTTATTCAGTGATCTCATACTTTTGAACATTTTTTTAATGCTAGTATTTTTGAATATTCACCATTGTTTACAAAACGTACAACTATTTCAACTCCGAATCAAAGGAACAATGTGAAAAGATAAGCATTATTATTATAATATACGAGAAGGATCATTTATATCTATTGTATTCAAAATACATATTGTGTATCAAATGATTTTACATTTGAACTTGCAGTACTAAATAGTCTCAAATAATCATAAAGTTTCCACATGGAAATAGGAACGCTGATCTATTCTACGTATAAATAATCATTTCCGACTTTTACCTTACTGAAGTAAAAGTCGGAATAAATGGAAAATAATACATTTACCCAATCAATTACTGAGTTTCTACAAAATCTTATACTCTCCAGTCAGGCATGTAATAACCCCATATCTAAGTAATCCAACAAGATATATATAATCATGCTCGTTTTGTACTATATATAACTAGTGTTTAAGGAACAACAGATTTCTCAACCATTGGTTCCTTCTTTTCTCTCGAGAAAAAAATAGAGTGGCTGAAAATATTTATCCTCTCTTTCTACCCAAAGTAGGTCTTAAGAGTATTTCTCCCATGCAAAGTTTTACTGGAGAAATTCTTTAAGTGAGAATAACTCTCTAAATCTTATTTGACGAAGATGATGTCTTCCAATCCGCAATTAAGAAACTTTAGAAAAAACTTACTACTTAATGAGACTTACTAGTTAATAAAACTACAGATTAAATTCTAACTTAATAAAATGACGGAAATTTTTAATTGAACTTAAAACTCATAAGTAATTACATACATGTATATGGGGCAAAATAATAGAAACATCTACGAAAATTTGAAAATGTGTTATTAGTAAGAGGCTGGGCTAACTTTGGTTTGAATGACGGCTTGTATTCGACGGGTATAACAGATAAAGGTCTTGAACAAAGTTCATCGAAATTCGAACCCATTCCTCGTGCAGGGTTGTCTCAAGTTCAGATAGTGTAAGAGAAAACCAATAACACACTTTATTCTCTAAAAATTCCCACAAACACTCAATGATGCTCAGGTCAGGTGACTGGGAATGACGATGTCAAAAGTTCCGCTTTATTGTTATGCACATATAACTATGTTTGAACATAAAGAGACGTGTGAACAAAAGCATGGTCATCTTGAGACATAGGAAGTTCTCCCAAAAAGGAATCTGAAGCATAGGGTAAGGATAATCTGTGAAAATACTACGAAAATCCACCTCAAGCCAACGAGAGGCCCCAATCCACAGAAAAGTACACAACTGCAGACTATACCATCAGATGATCCCCACCATATTTCACGGCTGGAACCAGGCAATCAAAATGAAATGTTTCTGCAGGCATTAACCTGACGAACAAACTTTTGGTGATTTGGATTAATGTAAATGAAGATTTATTAAACCAGATGACTTGTTCCTATTGCAGTTGTGCCCAGTTTCAGAACAGTGGTCGCGGTACCCCTGCAGTCTCTCCATAGCATTCCGCGTTGGTTTGGTAATAGTTACTCTGTCATAAATGTTCATAGCATGCAACTCTCTTTGCTTAGTTTTCACGGATACAGGGTTCTTAAGATGAGTATTCATCTCGAACATTATCTGCGCCTCTGTAGTCTTGCATTTTCGGACGAATATCTTCAACACCGGTCTATCATGTTTCTTCGAATTTCTCCGTCTACTGTGCTTCGCAGAAGACACTGTACCCAGGTTTGTATAGGATGTCACAACCCTTGACACAGTGGTCCTTAAAACACCTACAAGGTTGTTTGTTCTAGGTACGGTCTCTCCAGTTAGGGGAGCTCCAGTTGTCATGCCTCTTTTCACGTAGGAAAGGTCGGATATAATTTCGCTTTATGCAACATCACATTACCAAAAGTTTGTTTGATGCACTCTTCCTTCTCTTTTGGCCACAACTAGGTAACACATTGCTGCGACACGTGAAGGGAGTTTATTGGGTGAAAAAACGACTCATTTTCAATGGATGTTCCTATTATTTTTTCATATACCTGTGTATGTGTGTGTGTGCGTGTTACAAGGCATAATTAACAGTTATTTTTATTTTAGTTGTTCTTACTCAAAAACTTTTGGAGATGAATGAATAAAAAAACAATATATTTTATGATACTATCTATTTATATATAAATTAATTGGAGAAAATATCTATCTTTCATTGTTCCATATTTTTTCTCCTATATTGCAGCCATTAGTTATTTTTAAGTATTACAGTGATAAACTACACATTTTTGAAATTTTTCTAAATTAAAAGAAAAGTAGCATATTAAACTCTCATGCGTTACAAAGTCACATATTTGTATGAAAATTGTCTTTAAAATATGTTTCATATTTGTAATGGTCTGTTTGATGCATTGCTTCTCAAACTTTCAATATTTTCGACCCAATATTCAATCGTAATCTTCATCGTCCCCCTCCATACAATAACAGTGTACTGAATTCAATAATACTAAACTTTGACGCTAAAGCTACAATACGAGTTTAGCCTATTAATTGCTCCAACGTATATAAACGTCTCAATCAGCTAAGCATTAATTCCCCCGGACGTATATATACGTCTTTCCGAAGTACGATCTTTTCCTTGCACTGCTATTCATAAAAATATTTCAAAGGCTTTGGAATGCTATAAAAAGACTGACTGTGTTTGGGAAGGGTTTACTTGTTTCAGAGGATTTGCTTATTTATTCCTTTTTCCCTCATCCCCCCCCCAAAAAAAACACATAAGTACACCTACATGGAAAATGGTGGCAATGGAGAGATAATCACGTATTTTTTAATCGGCCGTTAAAGGATTCATTGTAAACCCCCCGTACAAATCATCGAGATAAGTGTTAATTTTTGTATATAATTTTTTGTATGAGTATCCCATGAGGTCAAAGGCAATTATTAAAGTTCTTAATTTAGTATTGCTAAATTAATTATAAAATGCATTTGCAGTAATGATACATGTATAAGTGTTTTTTATAAGTGTAAATGTG
This sequence comes from Trichonephila inaurata madagascariensis, assembly GCA_019973955.1. Lineage (NCBI taxonomy): Eukaryota > Metazoa > Arthropoda > Arachnida > Araneae > Nephilidae > Trichonephila > Trichonephila inaurata. Next base: position 329,921 of record BMAV01020389.1, on the reverse strand, counting down.
CATTTGTTTTTAATTATGTCAGAATGCATTTTGTTTGTTTACTTTCAGTAAATCAGAAAATTTTTTATACAATCTTTTGTTTTTGACTTTTAATTATGCCCGCCTCCCTGGTAGAATTATTACGCCCCCAAGGGGGGCTTGCCCCACAGTTTGAGAAACACTGCCTTGATGCGTTAGGCAAAAACTGCCTAAATGTAAGGCACGCGTTTTCAATTTATTTGTCACTGATCTCATGGAATCATATTAGTCTTGCTTGTGGAGAGATATATCAGTTATTGATCATTAATAATATTAGGAAATTATATATAAAAGTATCTTAAAAATATTGATAAAAACAAATTATTAAATAAGTTGATTGAAAACTGATATATATATATATATATATATATATATATATATATATATATATGTGTGTAATTTGTGTGTTCACAAGCTTTCGCTCAAGAGAATTTTATTCATATTGGCTTTGAAACCTGCCAAGATTTCGCAAGATAATTAATTTTTGTTTCACCCGCCTAGCGGGAAATAACTACAGCATTATCTTCTAAAAACTTTGAAAGATAAGAGGTTTTAAATCAGGATGATGTAATCTTACCTCACCCGTATATTCGAGCCAATCAGAAAAATTTTTACTGGAAATCAAAGGATTCTAACAGCTTTCATCCAACAAAAACTATAAAAGATTGAGAATCTTAGGAGGGAACATAAGGATCCTTTTATGAACGCGATGTAAGCCGCTCATATTTATGTCTTGCTTTGTGTATTTTTACTTGATTTATATTTGTGTAAAATAAAATGTGGTTTTAAAAATACACAGCCTCCTCTTCCCTTAACGCGCGCGCGACTGCAGCTCTCTCTCTCTCTCTCTACCACTGAAAAAAAATATCACCTCAATACAAAAATATATTTAAACCAAGTATGTAACTAATCCTAAGTATATACGTATGTATATTCATTTAAAGGATTTCTCTTACTCTTCGAGCTGTGAATCAAACGTTTTTGGAGGATATTTAAATTAAGTAATCAAGTCTTTTTTTCGTAAAAAGTAAAGTATGTGTAAAAAAGAAGGCATAAAGGGTACGCCATCTTTTTCTAGCATTCTCAACATTTTTTTTTATTATTCTTAAATTATTTCTGTTTTTTTTTTTTGAATATACAGGTCATAAAAATTACATAAATTGTTTTAAAATATTATATATTCGTATAATTTATAGTTATTCTCAGGAAACATTTCTTAAAAATTAACTTTCCTCATGAAATGAAAATTTCCTCTACAAAAAGATTTTCTCTGCTAAGAAAATTATTATTTAATTTATGGGTGAAAGGTAACTTTTCTGACCATGCTTATCCAAAGCGGCTGTCTTTATAAAAATTAATCAATTTTTACATGGAAACTTGTCTAAAAGAGAAACTGATCAAACATGACTCATATAAGACTTGTTATAGTGTCCTTGATACTGCATTATCTAGAAGTGTCAATACAGTTTGAGTTAAGCATTTTTCCTTAGCTCCAGAAAGATGATTCAACAGACAAGGCATCTTCAACGTGTTGACACTTACATCTGAAATGTATTAGATTGAAATGAAGAACAGATGTAAAAGG
>BMAV01020389.1:318197-328202 GCA_019973955.1 Trichonephila inaurata madagascariensis | reverse complement strand
GTTTTCTTTCTTTTTTGTACAGAATTATATTTAAATCTAATTGGTATTTTAAAGTTTATTTTTTTCAGAGTTTAACTAAAAATAAGCAGATATTGATTATTTGTGAGTTTAAGTAAGTGTGGAAAAAAAACACTAAGAAATAAATTTAATTTGAGAATTTTGATGAATGTGCAGGAAATCTGTTATAAATTTAACTGATTATGTGTGATTAGGTTTCTTTCAATATATTATTTATATTGAGAATTAGCTGTAGTATGATGCTTATGAATTCAGCAACTTAATTTGGCAATGATACAGTTTTTTAGATAACTGTATGAATCATACTTGAACCAAAATATCAAAAAAATAAATTTATTTAAATTTAATTGATTTTTATATTAAAGGTTCATCTTTATTCATTATTTAAGCTTTAATTGAGTTATTTTATGCAAAAAACTTCGGTACAAAAAAATAGTGTTTCAAAAATTTTGATATATTTTAACAGTAAAATAAAAAAAGTAATTTATAAAGTAAAGTAAAAGTAATATATTTATTTTTAAATATATATATATATATATATATATATTTCCATAAATTCTGTACATATATCACATTGACAAATTATCACAATAAGACAAATTTTCAAAAACTAAATATTATATACTAAAGACTATTATATGTAGTTTGTACACTTAGGAAAAAATGATGTGTTGATAAATGTAAAAATTCTTGCATTTTGTTTGTATTCACCCCTTGTACATTTTCATGGTATTTTTTTATGGTACTCAATAAATTTCAGAAATCAATCCTTATATAAAAATGCCAGTATTAATAATCTCTTCCAATGACGGTATTTTTCACATTCATTATGTCACAAGCTTTAACTTTTTGGTATTTCTTTAAGTATTGTCAAAAGTCTGTTATTTTCACTGTTAGATTTACAGGCACGCGCTTAGATTGTGGAAAGATTCTGCAGAAAATGATTGTTATAACAATACGTTATTTAAATCTCTTCGACATTATGAAAATCTTTTTTTGAAAAATTAGTTTTATTTTGATAGAAACGGTTTTTGACATTATTAATAAAATCTTAAACTACTATTTTGTGTACAGGCTCAAAGCATTTCTTTACAACTAGAAAGAAAAAAAAAGTCACGTGACATTTACATTAATTTTATTTTGCAAATAATAGATTCTAAAAATGGATGTACTCTGTTGATTTAAAAGGTTAAAATGTATTTGCATTGAATATATATATATAAGAGAGAGTGAGTGAATATTAACTTCTCACTGTTCAGCAACACGAGGGCTTTTGGTGACGGGCCACGTAATTTTGAACCATGGTCAAGTGACGTGGACGACACCTGAGCTGGCACCAGCTCTCCTAACTACCACACCAACGGGAGGACGTTTGATCTCTCGACATATTTAACGTGCATTGATCTCCTACACGGCGAGTCTTTTGTGGTACTGGACTCGAACTCGTGACAAGGCCAGCCACTTTCCGATAACTTGACCACTCGGCTACTCGACTCTATATATATGTATATATATATATATAGTAATATAAAATAAAAGTGAAGAAGTACTAAAACCTACATATATATATATATATATATATACGAGGTAGTTGCCTCAAAAGTTTCCGACCTAACAAAGATACAAGACATATTTTCTGTTTTTTTTAATTTTTCAACATAGTCTCCTTGCAATACACACTTCTCCCAGCAATGCTCCCATCTTTGCAACCCTTCCAATTACTATTCGGCGTTTTTCTCTGCAAAATAATTCTTTATGAAGGTTATTGCCACTTCATTTGACAAACATCTGTCCTTCGAGTGCAATTTTTAGATTGGAGAACAAAAATAAGTCGCTTGGGGCTAGATCTGGTGAGTAAGGTGGATGGTCAAGAAGTTCAAATCGTAATTCGTGGATTTTCGCCATGGCAACCACTGAGGTGTGAGACAGTGCGTTGTTTTTGTGAAACAAGATTTTCTTTTTCTGCAAATGTGGCCGTTTTTCAGCAAGTTCTGCTTTCAGCTTGTCAAGTTAAGATGCGTAGATAATCGATAAAAATAATTTAATGACTATCCTATAAAACAGTCGCCATCACTTTCGCAGCCGAAAAAACAGTTTTTGCTTTTTTAGGAGTCGGTTCCCACTTTGCAGTAAACTGTTTGGACTGTATTTTTGTTTTGGACGTATGATGGTGTGTCCAAGTTTCATCTACAGTAATTAATCAGTTCCAAAACTCAGATTTATTGGGCCAACAGAGCGTTGGAAATGTTCATTTGAACACGTTTTTGGTCTAATGTGAGCAAACGCGGCACCCAACACCCGGACAGCTTTCTCATGCCTAAATGTTGATTTAATATGTGACAAACACGTTCTTTTGACATATTCTGACATCTGCTATCTCTCTCACTTTAATTCGGTGGTCGTCTAGTACCATTTGTTGAACTTTGGCGATGTTTTCATCGGTAGCGGCAGTATTTGAACGTCCCGAACCTTCATTGTCTCCTAAGCTCTTCTGGTCAAATCTAAACTCAGCTGCCCAAATTTCGCTGTGGTAAATGATCGTGCTGAGTCCCCATACACATAATCCAACTCATCATTGATTTGCGTAGGCGTATTGACTTTCAGAAACAAATATTTAATGACAGCTCGATACTAGATTTTGTCCATTTTTACAAAAACACTCACATCAACTCACTCAAACGACTGTTACGTAGCAACTGTGCGTCCAAAATGGCTGAAACTTTGGTGTTTAACTGTCAACAGATGAACAAAGAAATTCACCAGTTTTTAATGTGACAAGTGCTACCATCTTCACGTTGAGATCGGAAACTTTTCAGACCACCCTCGTATATATATAGTCTAATTCTCTACAAACAAGAGATAAACATCCATCAATCACATTCGAAAAACACATAGACAGTAGGAAAATCACACAATGAAGGACACATGAGCAACCGAGATTCAAAATTATAAAATGGATGCTGCAATATAATACGCATGGCTGTCTTAGGACAGTTAAAACATAAAATAATGTATATAAAAGTGGGGTTGAACGTATATATATATAGATATTTAGATGAACTGTTCGAGATCTTGCTTTTTGCTGAAACTCATTCACTTCGATTGCCGATGGAGAGCATTTCTGTGCTGCCTGGGGCAACTAGCATAAAATTATAATGACACGAGTGGTTATAATTCAATAAGCTTTAATCTTTTTTTTTCAATTCCTACTATTAGTTCGCACTGTCTTTATATTTATTTACTATTTATCTTGGTGGAATTTTCAATCGCTAATAAAATACATTTTAAAGCGCTGAATTGAGCTGAAATTTTATATACAGGATCATTTTGAATGACAATACAATAATTTAATTATAATTAATAAAAATAAATTGATTCAAACTAATTATTTAAAGAATTACAAATACAGCCACGTTGGCGACTTAGCGACCATTTTGGCGACTTGTGTCAAAGCTTGAAAAGGTTTTTTTCTCGCGTGTTAAAGCATTCAGTTGGACTGAAATTAAAAGGACAATACGATACTTTAATGATAATTTAAAAAAACTAATTACCACTTAATATTGTGATTCTGTCCTATGTATGTACATATTTATATTAATTGTAACTATTTAATAAAAAGTAGCTAAAATAAAATTTTTCGTTGTTGATCTAAGTAGGAATTGATTTAAAAACTATATTTTTTTTATATTACTTGTTTAATTTATACATTCACTTTCATTTTTTTCAAATGCTTGCAATATGCTTTATTGTAGTTTTAATTCCTCTACGTATTTGATGTTTTAAATCATTCATAAAAATGGAATATGTGTGAAATAATTTTTATAAAATCCTTAAAAAGTTTAATTTCTGTTATTAATTTAAAAATGCTACTACTATAGTATAATTGTTATTGTATAGTTACTTATGATTTTATGTATTTCAATATATTTTTAACATAAGTTAAACATGGGAAAAATAATTGCCCGCAAAGTTAGAAATTCTATGTCTTTTTTAGTGTTAGTTACTTTGCATATTTATCATTTCCTTTCAAAAAATAATCAGTTTTGTTTCTTAAACCGTGAACGCTGATGCAGCATTTTCCCCTCTTATTAATAGATCGTGATCCTTCTTTTTGCATTTATTTCTTACCGTAATTAAATTATTACCGCAATACTTTTTGTATATAAAAAAAATGAGCTCCTTTGCAACCATCATATACATAACAGATTCTTATTCTGACCTAAATCTTAACGTTGTATATCTATCACCTGATGCCTCCGATTTCATTATTATAGCTCTCAAAATTAAAGACAGATGAATTATAAATGTGCACTCAAACCAGCATGATAATTATACGTTTCCAAACTAAATGACTGATATTTCCTGGGTCCTTCATTGCAAAATAAGGTAGGAAACCAATGGAAATCCGAACTAAAGTTTTCGATCAATAAGTTTTATGGTGACTGTTATGTGCGCTTTTCTTCTTTTTCCACTGGAACCTGGTTTCAAAAATAAAAAGTGCCGGAAAGAAGAGAGGAAGGTACATTTAATGGAAGATGCACTTAATGGTAGGTTAATAAGAGATTTCTCCTTAATTTCTGCGCTGACAAATAAAATAAAAAAACATTACTCCTGTGAGCCTTTCGTAATGAATTCATTTTTGGTTTGCATACAGTTGCTTGATACAGAATAGCAAATGGCACAGGTTGTATAGATTATTTATTAGCGTGCTTTGCTAGTGTTGCTCTTTAGAAATTGGTAGGGTTTATAATCTAATCTATTCATGCCTGTGAATAAATTTACCACTCTGAGAATTCAGCCACTATTTGTAATGTAATGGGGGAATGGACAAGATAATTGCATTTTGAAATTAAATGGTCTGGCTTTGTAATAGAATGCATTTACTTTTGTTAGAACGAGAGGGATAGCTGTTGATGTTTGCACTACACCTTTATTTGTAAGTTAAAAGCAAATGATCTACTTTTTTAGTTATGAGTTCTGAACGTAAAAGGAAATACCTTGGGAAACCTCTATTCTATCAATGAAATATTTATCTAATTTTATATTTTAAAATATTAAGTGTTTTACTCAAATGGGGTTGCTTCAAAAAATTGTCTACGTTTCTTTTGTAAACAACAGTTATGAAAATAATTTATTTGAAAACCAATCAAGTTATTTGCAATAAGTTAATGTTATATAAATATTTATGATTTATTTATGAATAATCATTCGTTTTTCTTAATTATTTAATTTAAAGGAAACCTAAAGATATTTGAATTCTGATAATTTCGTCTTGTTTAGTATTCTAATAAATTTTGTTCATTTCATTTCTTGAATTGATAAGCAAAAAAGTAGATAAAAATTACGTGGGCGTATTAAATAAGAATAAATGTTTAATTGTAATGAAAATAATCCTTTTCATTTATTCATAATATATTTTTTGGAATTTAACAAAAGAATCATTGCGATTTATTAATGGATAATTCCTTGAGGTAATGTACAGATTAATTGTTGTAGTGATTCTCAGAACAAGCTTGTTATACCATCAATATAGATAATCAAGCAAAGGTGGTTAGTTTTGATACGATTTCTCTTAAACTATACTCCTTTTTGAAGCTAAACTTGCTATGTTTCGTTTTTAATTTGGGTCATCATCAGATGTTAAGTTGGCCGACATTTTTTCTTGGACTATTTTTTATGGTAACGGAGAATCATGCATTTTCAAAAAATTGATTTTTCAATTTCAGTCTTAAAAAATAGTGTCTAAAAATAGTCTAAAAGTATATAACTCATATATGTTCATTGATAAAATAACCTTAAATTTTGAAAAGTAAAATTGATAAAAATGTAAACAAATGACCAAAAATTATTGTCCAACTTAAATAAAGCAAAAAAAAATTGACATAAAACTATTTTTGTGGCTATGTAGAATAATTAAAATATCTTTATCAAGAAAACAAAAAAAATCTAAGCTCGATTAGAAATTTTGAAAGATAAATGTTCCTTAAACAAAGAGTCTGAATTTTGGCATTTTATTCTTTCGAGCATGTTCTGGTATCCTTTGAAAGCTACAGATAGATGATCCTTCTTTAGCATTAGATGAAAGTAATTACAATGTGATCTCTTTCAATCTTTTTGATATAATTCGAAACACATGATATTTTGAAAAAATTAATAAATAAATGAAAACACAATAATTAACAAGAAATGAAACTTTTGCGAACAGCTAAAGAATTACAATAGATTTAAACAAACGGGGGGGGGCACTGTAATATATGTCACAAATAATTAACTTTGAAATTAATTCCGAATTTCATCTAAATAATTTCGACAGACAATTGAAAAAGTAGGCACCTGAAGTCAGATAAAATCCGCATACAATGATCTGCTGATCTGACGCACTGATCGGATAGTGCAAAATGCTGTTACATGTCTAGTCATCGTATCACGAGTACTCGAACACCCGCACTCGCATCAGGCAACAGTGACAACTTACCTTGTTTTTTTCTCCGCTATATATAACTTGTTGCGTACATTTTTCTTACATTAAAATCATTATAGTTATATAATATATGTATTATGCATAAATTTAAACCAGTTTTCTTATAGAAAATAAATTCGAATTGCTTAATTTTTTTTAAAAAAAAAAACCGGTTTTTAAAACCAGCAAATACTAATAATCACCAATTACGTGAAAATTACATAAGGAATTGCATATATATAAATGAAAACAATCTTGGTACTCTCATGCGTGTAATGGAAAAATAATTAATTTAGATGATTACTTAATGATGACTAACTAGAAATGGTAACATATAGCATTTGATAATCAATTTACTTTTAGTTACTAAGTATTTAGCAGCGTTTATCAAACTGTTGGGTGCCCCTCTCTAGGAGGGCATGGTAATCCTACGTGGGGGGGGGGGCCCGAGCATATAGAAAAGTCGAAAATAAAAGATTATTTAGAAAAATAATTAGAAAAATAAACTTACATATAAATGAAATCAACTAATTTATGGTTACATATTTCAATATTTTTAGTTATTGGCTCGTCAAAAAACTCTTGTTTCTCCATCAATTCCATATGAATTTTTAAAAGTAAAAAATGATAGTAACTCAAGAAGTGCGTCTTGTTCCTAAATTTTTCTGATAACGTACTAAAGAGATTAAATGAACCAAAGCGAAAACTTAAAATATAACTGTTGTAATTTGGAGGATTCAAGAAAACAAATGCTATTGCTTTTGAACTTTTTTTACTTGTCAGTAAGATTTTGTTTTGCACTATCAAGAAAATGCTGTTACGAGTCTTTTATTAAAATTTAAATCTATTTATACAAATGTAAGGTAAACGAAAAGCGAGATTTTTAGTTAATTTTTTAATCAAAAGTAGAAGAAAAAAAACTACTCCTCATACTTTCTTTACTTGCAGTAAACTCTGGCGTATAACACGCACTTGTACTTTCAAGCTGAATTTTTTAATTTATGGGTATATTCGCTGTATAATGCGCACTCACTTTTTTACCAAGAAATCTGAAATTTTAGTATAAATTGCTCTTATGTTTTGAAATCATTTATTCGAGTCATTATCCCAGACTTCTGAAACAATAGTATACTTCTTGAGCTACAATTCTTAGTTTACAAATTTTAGTTTAGTTTACAGTTTTTTCCATATATATAGAAGTATTTTATTTTTTTTGCTCATCTTTTATTATTTTTAAAGCTATAATTTTTATACTAGGCGTATGGCATGCGCCCTTAAGTTTCGATCTTATTTTTTGAGTTAAAAATGTGCGATATATGCCGGATTTTACGTTAAATTTTTTATTTTTTGCATAATAATTATGTAGATATTTTACGTGATCTTTTAGTTTGTAAAAAAATGATTTTTCATGTTCTATCTCTTAAAAAATCAATTCAGAATCATAGTTAATGCTCAACTCAATGATTGGTACATCCACATATTTGTTATACAAATTTAAAATAAAAGATCCAGCAATGAGTTTACTTCTCCTAAGTAGACATGTATCAAATTGTAGTTATATGTAAAATGATTTTGAATTAAAGTATAAGAAATGAAATTAAACTTTAATTATAAATCAGTCTGTGAAATATAAAAATAAATTGTTTTACCTAAAAATACTTTTTTCTGCTTAGCAAAACGTTTATTAAGTAGTTTAATAGCAATATTACGAACATTATGTTGAACCAAATTTTTACGCATTTTGCGGGATCAGAAAGACAAATGTGTTAACTGTTGTTTGATCATATTTCTATTTTTACATAATCAGCAACCAATACTTATTTAATACATTCATTTATGTTAACAGTTATAATTAAATCCTACATTTTCTAATCATATATTCTTGTTTATATAATTATAATTGAGGTAATTGAATTTATTTATAAATAATTATAACTGAATTAGATCTAAACAGCTTAATTTTAGCTGATATAATTTAATTTAGTAGCATTAAAGCAGCACAGGTCGCTAAAATGAACTCCTAATATTAGACTACGCAGTTAGAAAATGAGGATGACATTAAAGATTAGGTACTCATTTCAAATTTTCCCTCCGAAGGACTTCGAAATGTAATAAGTTTAAAGGGAAACATTTTCCATTATTCGATGTAATTGCTTTTGACGCAATGTAATCTCCATCTCGGAGACCTTAAATCATTCGTAAGTAAGCCATAGCCGTCAAAATACGTAGATGTAACTTTATACGTACAGTGAAATACGTTTAACGCGAAAACGCTTAAGACAAAACATCAGTTAACACGAATTAGTACAACGGTGCCGACAAATTACTATGTATTTTTTTGTATTTTTCTTTTAACATGAAACGAAAATCGCTTAACACAAAAAGATTACCCTACTGGGAATAGACAGAATACGGAAAACATCAGACGTGCAACCGAGATTTAAGAGTGAAGCCGTGCAGAACACAAGAGCCTTTTCTTTGCGTAGAATACAGTAAATAAAATAACGAAGTGATGATATTTACTGACAATAAGTATTCAACATTCTACTGATTCACTTACAAAATACACAGAATTAAAAAAATAAAAGTAAGTTTAATTTAAATACTGATATCTCGTATTCTAAGTACTGTTTAATCTTTTCTATGATAAAAATTTTTATTTCATGTAATCCTTTTCAGGAAAATTTTTAAAAGCGTTGTAAGAAGTCGCTTATTTATTCTTTATAATATTTTGATGCAGGTTGCTGGTGATGTAGTTGGTTTGGTGCTGCCAAAGTTTACATGTTTAACTCCAGTCCATGTTGGTGAATTTTCAAGATGCGAAAATTCGACAGCATCCATGTCATATGATTATGCGACGTGTTAAACATATCTTAGTTGCCTGTTGGCTTGGAAACTCCTTATAGGGTGCCTCACTAAAAAGTGATACCAGATCCCGGGGAATGCACTAGGTCTATCCGACTCCCGTTTGAAAAAAAAAATACCTACAACACCTTTTCATAAAAAAACTGTATATCGGTTATATACCTTTTGCATCATAATTTTTTTATATATTTAACTTTACAAGAAAAATCAAATTGTATATCTTTTTCTATATTTTCACATGCGTAAAATATGTGTAGTTGTTTTAGTTTATGAAGATAAGAAGATATTTCGAAATATGATATGAATTTCATGGATGTTCAAAAATTTTTTGTCTAAGCATTATTTGAGAGGTTTTAAATTGTTCAACAAATTTAAATAAATCCCAATGGTTTGGCAAAAATAAATTTGTGAACATAATTTGTCAAGAAAAATGTGTTATACAATATGAAATATGTAAATCTAAGTTGTGTATAATTTTTGAAAAATAAATATATGTTTGTTATGTAATTTTGCAGACGTATAAGAAGGATAATTTAGAAGTCACACAAGTCTCAGTTTATAAGAAAATTTATTTTAAAAATATGAAATATACATTTTTTTACGAAAACTGTTTATTTGGTTCTTTTTTAGTCATTTTCTTGAGTGACAGAGAAATTATTAAC
>BMAV01020389.1:229960-315197 GCA_019973955.1 Trichonephila inaurata madagascariensis | reverse complement strand
TTGGTTCTTTTTTAGTCATTTTCTTGAGTGACAGAGAAATTATTAACTTCACACTCTTAATGCGAGTGCTAGTGGCGAATCACCTTTAAAATTTCGAGCCACGGTCAAGTGAATTAATCATCAAAAAATATCTGTACGTAACTAATAAATTTCTTCAGACGCAATTGGGTTTATAAGCAAAAGTCACGTGCACGGTATTTGATTTGAGGAGCACAAGGGCTGTTGGCGATGGAATTCTGAGTAACTTCGCACTCTAAGGCGACGAGAGGAGAATTGGTAACGGATGTCGTTATTTTGAGTCTTTCAAGTGACAAAGATGGCATTTGAGCTAGCATTCTACTCTCTAAACTTCCCCACCACACTCACAAGAGGACTTTGACCCACAACAGCTTTAGCGTGAAACAGAACCTGTATATCAGGGGTGTCAAACTCACGGCCCGTGAGCCACATGTGGCCCACAACAAACATTATTGAGCCCCAGCCAATATATCGGCACACAATAATATACACTGAAGAGCCAAAAAAACTGGTACAGGCATGAGTATGCAAATAAAGAGATATGGAACCAATCAGAGTATGGCACTGTGGTCGGCAAAGCTGATAAAAGACAACGAGTGTCTGGCACAGTTGTTAGATAGGTTACTGCTGCTACAATGACAGGTTATAAATATTTTAGTGAATTTGAACGTGGTGCTATAGTCGTCGCATGAGAGATGGGGCATAGCATATCCGAGGTAGCGATGAAATATAGATTTTCACCTACGACCATTTCCCGAGTGTACCATGAATATCGGGAATCCGGTAAAATATCAAATCTACGACATCGCTGAGGTCGGAAAAAGCCCATGCAAGAACGGGACCAATGACGACTGATGAGAATCATTAAGCTTGACAAACATGCATCTCTTCCGCAAATTGCTGCAAATTTTAATACTGGGCCATCAACAAATGTCACTGTGTGAACCATTCGACAAAACATCATCGATATGGGCTTTCGAAGCCCACGGTCCACTCGTGTGCCCTTATTGACTGCATGACACAAAGTTTTACGCTTCGCCTTAGCCAGTCAATACCGACATTGGACTGTTGACTAGAAACACGTTGCATGGTTTGACGATTCTCGTTTGCCAATTGAGTCGAGCTGATGTACGGGAGTGGAGACAACCACATGAATCCATGAACCCAACAGGGGACTGTTCAAGCTTGTAGAGACTTTGTGATGGTATGGGGCGCTTGCAGTTGGCGTGATATTGGACTCCTGATACGTCTAGATACGACTCTGACAAGTGACAGGTACGTAAGCATCCTGTATGATCATCTGCATCCATTCATGTCCATTGTGCATTCCGACGGACTTGGGGAATTTCAGCAGGACAATGCGACACCCCCTACGTCCTGAATTGCTACAAATTGGCTCCAGGAGCACTCTTCTGAATTTAGACACTTCCCCTGGCCACCAAAATCCCCATGCTTGAACATTATTGAACATATATGAGATGCCTTGTAACGGTGCTGTTCAGAAGAGATCTGCCCCCCCCCATCTTATTCCTACTGATTTATGGACAGCCTTGCAGGATTCATAGTGTCAATTGCCTTCAGCACTACTTCAGACATTAATCGAATCCATGCCGCGTCATGTTGCGGCACTTCTGCTTGTTCGTTGGGGCCCTACACGATATTAGGCAGGTGTACCAGTTTTTTTGTCTCTTCAATGTATAATAAAATAAAATAAAGAAAATTCTCCCGAAATATAAAAGATAGTAGCATAGAAGATATATCGAGTGTCAGGATACCAGCATTAAATTTCCTTGTGCTTTTATACATATTTATTATAATGTATTATATATTCGAAATAAACCCCCTACATTTCTATACGATTTCGACCTAAAGTTAAACCTTGTTTTTTTGTCCTAAGTTAGCTTTTCAGTTTGACACCATTGCTCTACATAGAGGATATTTAGTACCACCAGGACTTGATACCGCGAGTAGATATTACCACTAATTTGTTCGTGGACATGACCATTAGGCTGTCCTGGTCTCCTTGTCCAAAGGTGGACAAACTTGACTACTTTAAGTTTTTCAAGGTGTTGTTGTGCATCCAAGTAGCGTAGAAGTTGATAAGTATGAAAAACATCACAACAATATTTATTATAACTTAATAATAAATACAGAGAATATGTACTTACCTACATAACTAAAATAATAAAACTCACATTTTTAAGGCTACACGGTACCCTTTTTCAAAAAAATTTTTGGAGACAGTTACAGTAAAAATAATTTATGCTTTATATTTAGATTATATTATTAAGCTGATTCTGTAAGTAAAAAGTCAGTTTGACCAGCTATTATTTTACAATTTTAAAAATTTAAGAATTTTCGAAGTTTTTTCAAACGTTTATAAAATACTCAATTTTTAAATTTTTTAGTCATTTTAAGTTATTTATGCTTTTTAGGTTATTTCAAACAAAAGTTAGTATGGATTTGAAAATATATTCCCTTGTTGATTTTTAATAATTATTTTCTAGAAAAACCTGGAAAAAACACGAAAATTTTTAAAATATCAACTTTAGCATTTTTTTAGAAAAATAATTATTGATCTCAGCCCTAAATTCATACTTATTGTAGAGCATACGCGTTTGGGAGTATATATATACAAAAAAATTCAAGGCTCTATCTTGAACAGGAAAAAAGCCTTAGGGATTAGAAAACACTTATACCTTTTTTCAAAATTGAAAGTCTGAGAAAAACGCATTTAAAGTTCGTAAAGTTATAAAAATAAAACTTATAATTCCCGTAAAGCTCTAATTTTTAATATGTTATTTTTCAATGTATGTTCTGCATTAAAACACTATTTTAATTAAATATGACTAAAAATATAATATTTTTAATTGAAAAAAATATTTTTGCATAATATTGATAGCATTTGTTAAGACGTCAGTTTTAATTCAGCTTTATCTTAACCTAATATTTTCACAAAAGTTATGAAACACAAAGTATTTATGTACAAAATAATAATGATACTAACTTAAGCTAAAAATTGTGAGGTTTGCTCATAAAATTTAATTTTTTTCAGTTTTAAATTGGGGCAGTTTAGGAAGTTTTAGCTCTTGTCACATACGACTTTAAAATACTAAAATATAGTACTACAATATGTTTAGTATAATGCAGTTTGGTACGCGTCAAGAAGGAAACGCGTCAAGGAAATATTCAGTTATTTCTGCACCATTTGAATTCAGAATACTTGTATTCTGAAGTCTAATTGCAGAATCAATAGAGGACTTATTTTTATATACATCATTTTCAGCAGTATTTCATCTCTTCGAAATATTGTGTCTACCAGCAACCTGAGAACGCATTTACCATCCATGGCATTTTCTGTACAGGAAAAAATTAATGATAAAGCTTTTAAGTTATATAAACTATTTTAAAGCAAAAATTGGCCATGAAATTAATCTTAATTAATTAATTATGCGAACTCAAAACATAATCAAGCAGAAATGATTTTAGTAATGAAAGTTAGAATTAATAACCATTTCAAACTAAAAGCTTAAAAATATTTTTAATTAATTCAATTTAAGACTGGAAAAATGCTCTAATATGAAACCGAAATCTTAACCATAGCTCATAAAACTTCAAATATCTTAAAAACTAATTTGCTAACAGATCTGAAATTTCGTGGCAAGCTTCTCAATGATATGGGCCACTTGAAAATGCAAAAAAAATCTTCAGTAAAAATGAAATTTTTAGGGTACCGTGTAGCCTTAAAGCCTCGTTTATAGCAAAACACAAGATACAAACATAATAATAATAGCCCCAAATATAACAATATCAAATGCATTTATTATGAAACAATTCAAAATACGTAAATGAATAAAACATTTTCATCAAATTTAGTTCTCGTAATTACAGTCAGTAGAAGCCCTAGTCTGCATGCTGTCAACCAATCTTGAATATTTCGGTATATAATTAATAACAGCTTATCTTCAGGCGATCAACCCGAAATGTCTTGACGGTCAATCGCGATCGACTACCCTAGTCAATGTGTTAAAGACAACGATTGATGATATTTTATAGTAAAACTCTTCCATTTATTTTTTGCATAACTCATTTTAATATAAGCCCTAAAAAAGATATTTGCATGAATTAAAATATTTATTACAAATATTACACATATATATATTATAAAATATATTATTTACAAATAATAATTTTAAGGGAATATAATGTTAACCTTATTATCTCAAAACAAATTATTTATTTATTTAAAATTATTTTTTATTTAATTTTTTCGGTACAATTAATATCATAAAGGGAAAAAAAATGTTCATTGTCAAACATTTTTTGCTATTAAAAATATTCCCAAAAGTTTGCTTTCCTCTTCAATGGGTTCTCTTTTTAGCTCTAATTTAAATAATTCCTGAGCTGTAATTAAAAAATAATGTATGACAATCTTTTAGCTTTTGTTCTCTAGGGATACCTTGATTGAATTTCAAACACATAATTAATACGAACGCTTTTTAATAAAGCCTTAAGTATTGTAGTTTTTATTTTCCCCTTCATGGCATTCTTAGTGAAAAAGTAAAGAAAAATAATTTTACTTTCCTAAGAAAACAAGAATTAAGTGAAGTATTTATTTTCCAGTAATAGTAGTCTTGAGCTTTTTAAAAAACATGGCATTTACTTATATATTTGGACTGTAAAATTTAATTCATGTAGTCCATAGTAATTTAAGGTAAAATGTATTTCTAAAGGAAAGAACTCGTTCTCTATAAATTTTAATAAAAACTTGCGCAGAATCTTGATATGTTTTATATAATCCCTAGGTTTTATTTTTATATATTTTTCCTTTGATTTATTTTTAGTTTAAGTTTAAATTTACTATCTACTATTCTCTTTGCATACTAAAGAATTTTTTCTGAATGTAATTCAAACTTAATATTGTACTTTTCTATGCATTTGTTTGTATTTTTCCTTTAAAATTTAATTCTGCTATCCCAGTTTATTTATTTATATTTTTTGAACATTTCTACTTTTGATGAGTTTTTAGAATATATTTATTTAATTATTTTTAACAAACATGTTGGAATTAATCTCTTTAATCTAAAGAGAGTATATTAACTTACATAAATACTTCATTTTTAAAGTTATTTCTTATTAGTAGAGCACTGGAACGCAATATAAATATTTCATTTTTTTCTTTTGAATTAATAACAAGATTAGCATATAACGAAATAATCAGCTATTTTTCTTATATTTGCATCTAAGCAGTAGTTTTTAAGCATGTTGATACTATTTTGAGCGTATACAGAGAAAAGCAGAATTTGTGATTATAAAAGTTGCACATTAATTTACAATATGCGTATACTGGTGTTGCTTAATTCTAAGGTTGTTGTAACTAATTAATAAAAGCGCATGTATAATATACACATGTGAATTAATTTCTTTTATATTTATTTGAAATATTTCACGTTAAATTATTATGAAATTCCAAATCTCCATTTAAAAGAGGCTTTAATAGCACCTTTACTTGATTGATTTATATTGAATATATGATTTAAACACAACATGGCAGTATTTTAATCTTATTACATTCCCTGGATTTGCTTTATTTGATCCTATTAATTTGTATACCAGCAAAAAAAGTTTCTTTTCAAGATTAATTATTAATATTCTCTACCATTACATTGTATACAATAGACTTGCATGCACAAAATACGTATTTTTTTTAATTTATACCTACAACTGATGATTTCCAAAAAAATTACGACCCTTACATTATGCTGCATACAGTTTGCTTGCATGCACAAAATACGTATTTTTTATTTATATCTAAAGCTGATGATTTACAAAAAAATGTACGACATATAAGTGATAAAAATAATGAATTTTCTTATGTGTGAATTGTTGAACTACTTGTCACGAAAAAAAATCCCTTATAAGTATAATTTTTTACTGTAAGTAATTTTCATATATTTAGCATAATTTATCGTGCTAAGCTTAGTAACGGCAGCTTATAAGGCACTTCGTAAGCAGGCATATGTTAGAAGAGAAATTTTTGTCAAAAGGTATTATATTAAGCATGTCCGTATTAATGCGTAATTATATTGAATAATTAGTTCTAAATATAAATGATCGCTTCTGTGTAGAAGGCTTACGGTTTCCCTATTTTAAAATAAAATGTATGGTCTTTACAGGTATTTATTACTGATAAATGAATACTGTCCATACGACTTCTGAAATTAAAGTAGAACCATCTATATTATTTCACATACGTAACATTATTCTTGTAAAATAACACTGTTTATCATTTGCGTAGAGAGAGCGTGGAAGTTGAATATGATAAATATTTCATTTTTATGGAGCTTAGGGAGGAACAATTTTGAAGAATTTCAGTTTGTGAGAGATTTTATGAAAATAATTTCTAATCAATATTTTAAAACTATATCTTAAACCTAAGCTTATCCAGCAGCATTAAGTTAGAGATTTAATGTAAAAATATTATATTTCTTAAAAGTAATGGAATCTAAGCAAAAAAAGGCATAGAAAGAAAAATCATTTCACAAAAAATATTTATAAGCAGAAAATAAATGTAACAAAAAAATTAATTGATTAAATTACACTTCTTTATACAAAAAGCTTACTTAATTGTTTTAAAAGCATTCGTAATTATTTATTTAAAAAATTAAAAAGGAATAAAGCATCTTTTATAAAAAGTGTTTAAAGCAAAAAATTTCTTCCTCTTTTCTCACCTTCAACTTCTAAATGCATTGAATTGCGGCTTCGTTTCAGTTTCAAAATATATACGTACAAAATGATGGGTAAACGGCAAGACATTTTTCCCCGAATAGACCCTTATAAGTTAGGTGTTCTTTTGAACAAATGAACCGCTGTATTATGAATTAAATGAACCAACCATAATGAGTTAGGAAGTAAACAGAGACTGAATGCAAAAGCACTTATAAAAGAAGAAAAATGATTTTGAATCATTTATTTACTAAAAAAAAGATTATTGCTTAAAATACGTTTCCTATGAAGCATTAAAAAATTTTTTTTTTTTTTTTAAAGTAATGTCTGAATAGTTTCAAAGGTTTATGCTTCTGTATTTGAACCAGGTAGCTGAGGATTTTTTCTCTTCCTTGATTTACTCTTTAGCTCATTGGGCCGTGAAAAATATTTTAATTTCAGTTGAAATTCAGAATGGAAGAGAGGGATTTTGTAAGATGTTTGGACTTTTTTTATATGCTTATACCACATAAGACAATAATTTACATTTCATTGCAAAGCCTTTTCCCTTTTAGATACCACATTTAGAAAGAATATTTAATTGAAAGTTCTGCTAATATATGCATTTTTAAATAGAAGCACTTAAAATAGAATTATTTCAGTAAATATTAATCTTAATGGCTCTATATTGAACGCATTAATAAATCCCTGTGGAAAAATAATTAATACTAGTAAAAAAATTTCAAAAATTCATGAAAGAAATTAAGCTAAATGTTTCATTAAAAGTGTACCTCAAACAGAATGCAAGTTTATATATATAATATATATATATATATATATATATATATATATGACATAGGAGATGATATATATATATATATCATCTCTGAATTTTAACAAACTATATCTTAAATATCTTCTCTAGTTTTTTTTATGATATAACATTCATGCAATTTAAAACATTGCTAATTTTTACAGTGTATAAGTATTAATCACACACACACACACACAGAATTGCACATATACCATTCAAATCAACGCTTGTATGATTATATTTATGCATTTTGGTATATTTAACAAACACGGATTCCATTTTGCCCCTAAATCTATATTTATCGTATCATTTTCTACAGTAAAGTATGTCTTTTAAATATCTTATGAATAGATAATTAGTTTACATAACCATACTTATATCAAAAGTTTGTCTATTTTGAATTACTTTAAAAATCCTCTAATACATACATACATGTTTAGAATTAAAATAGTTAAGCTACTATACACATTTTATAGATAATTTTCAAGATTAGTATAAGGCGCATTTGCAAAATATACTACGTTTTCTGTACTGACTGCTTTTTTTGATGTTGAATACTTGATTTGCTAGATGCGAAGTCAAAATAAAAAGGCTCCTGTAATCAGCATGTTGCGAAGAAACTATTTCAGATATTTTCTTCAACAGATAAAAAGTAAGAAAAGTCAAAAATTTGTTGAAGATATTGACATTCTTGAAACAAAAACGATAAAAAACATTTTTCTCATCCCTTGTTCTAAAAAAATTAGATGCTCAACTTTCGTCATTTGAGAATATTTTTGTTATACTGGAAACAAATTCTGGAATCACGAAAAAGAGGTAAAGATCTGTTGATACTGAGTCCAAAAATATTCGAACATATACTTCCATATACTTAAGAATTCTGAATTTTTAATAAGAACTCTTTCGCTGCTGATCTTGAATTCCTATGATAATTTTTTACGAGTGTGCTTTGCACATATTCTTGATTATTTGAAACTTTCTTTATGCAAAAAAGTGTTTCACTAAGAAGTGCTTACTTTACCCAAAATAACTGTTAGCAGTCAGTAACTCGTTGGGAGAACATGATAGCTTTTGTACTTTGATTTTTTAAGAAAAATTTTTTAGAGAATTTTTAAGGAAAAAACGCTAATATAGTTTTTTCAATTGGTGGTAACTGTGAAAATAATGCGAATTTTTTCAAACATCTTAGTTCAGACTCTTTGTAGAAGTCTTTAATTTATATAAGAAAAATATTATTATTATAGAAACATTTTGTATAAGAGGAGAACGTTTTGAAAAAAGGTTATTTTAAGTTTATTTTTTGCCAAAATATTGTATTTAAATAATTTTTTTTCTTGTCAAAATGTCCTTAAAACAATTTTATACATGTATTCTAATCTACATGACACTAAATCTCCCAAAAATTGTCCATTTATGCGCTTTTTTTAAAATCATGGTTCCGAATGCAGTCGGATACCTTAAAACAGCAAAAGTAATCTTACCTTTATTTTCAAATCTCTTTGTATGTTCTTGATATTTAAAATAACATACAAGTATTTTTATCATACTGAGATAAAGGAAAAATGAACGTTATTTTACTTGTCCTATTTTACAATGTGGGCTCTAAGAATAGTATTTGGTGTATATAATGGGATCTCTTTTTCGCGTGAATTACCTTTCACTGAATTACAGGAACTGATCTAAAAATTTTTTTTATTATATTTATATATGTGTCTCTGAATTTTTATACAAGTAAGGATCTTACAAAAATGATTTTTTGTATGATCATGGCAAATATCGTCCTTCATCAAACTTAATTCTAATAAAGAATGTCTTATTTCACTCGTTTTAAAATTCAATTAAGAGTTATTCAAAGTTTTAATATTAATATTTGCTAGAGGTTGATACATACCGAACTATATTGAACTTTATAACGTTGGAAAACCACGTATAAGAAAATCTAATTTAAAAAGTTAAATAATATATTTTCGTGAAATTTTCGTGAAATTTCGAATATATTATCATATATTCGAAAAATGTAAGAAACCTCTCGTGCAATAAGGAATCCTAGAACATGGTTACATGAAAATCAGCGCAATCACTACTGGAGGGATTATGATCCCTTTTTGCATGCACACACTTATACTTACACACAGTACTCAGTAGCTTTTTTTTATCATGTTTCACTAAAAACTTGGCTCTGGTCTCTCGAATGTCTGGCGATCCATGTTCCTGTTAAACCTAATTTTTTCACAGTAATCAAATTGCATTTCTGAGATCATTGTAGTATGACATTTGAGTTGTTTGTATTTTGACTTGCTTTTGTTATGGCTTATATATAACGTTTCTTAATTTTTTATGTGTTGTTTCCATTAAATTATTACTACAATGTAAGTCGAAATGCAACAAAAACGTTCATAGGGATTACATTTATAGATTCAGCAAAATACAAAAATATAAGTGAACTATTTTCTTCTTTTAAAATCAACAATATATATTTAAAATGGTTTCCTAATATCTCGATTCAATGCATTGGAATTTTTCACTGCAGAATTAAAAGAAAATTATTTTTCCATGGGTTTATGTCGAGTATAAGCTCTAATACACTATATATGTACTACGGTATTTATGATGACCTAGTTATAATATGGTCTACTCTAAAATTCACCTCTGTTTTACTTCACTAAAAGTTTAAAAAGTTGCACAAAATAATTTGTAACTTATGCTTTGATCTCAGTTGTTTATTTTATGCATCTTAAAAATATATTTGTTGTGTTCGGAAAAAAAGATCATTATAAATATATTATTCTGCAATTTTTGTTGGTCATAAAATATATTTGATACACATTTCATTTAAACATGCAGAAATTGATTCCTTTTTTTAATTATTCAGTGACTACTTCACAAATTATGAAATGTATACCTAATCAATATATACATATATATATAAATTACGTATCACGATGATTGTCTGTGACGGACTCCGAAACTACTTAACCGATCATATTATAACTTTACATGCTGTGTGTCATTTCGTCCAACTTAAAATATAGGATAGTTTTTATTTCAATTAATGGTGGCATAAGTTATTATGCCGGAAATGCGAAGAATCCGGAAAACGGGAAAATTCGCAAAATGTCGCAATTCGCGTGTGTCTGAGGAAGCGGAATTTGTAGATCGAAATGCACGAAAAGGGAGTGCCCGGCGTATTTTGGAGGATAGAATAATATTTTCGAATCAGTTCTCAAAAATATCAGTAACTTTGCTGGATAATGCCGGTTGACCATATTTTAAACACACCGTGGCAGGGGCTTACCTTAAAAGTTTTGGAGCTTGAAAACTAGGCCTCTGGCGTATTTCAAGATGGCCCATCCGAATCCGATATCCGATCGGAGAAATTACCGTAACTCTGCCGGATAATTCCGGATGACCGTCTATTACGTTCACTGGAGCAGAATTTCCCTGATGTACTTCGAGATGGTGAACCAGAATCTAAAATCAGATTTCAGAAAACTCCTAAAACTCTGCCTGATATTCCTGGAATTAGGTGAAATGGCTTCACGTTCTAGTCCCATGGGAGGATTTTCATTCTCTCTAGCGGCTTAACTTGCATGAGCTAGGGCAGGGAAGTAGGTCGCGTGTGCGTTTCTGTGTGGGGAATGAGAATCTGAAACTGGATTTTAGGAGTTCCAGTAACATTTTTTGCCGGATAATGCCGAACGATCGTAATATATGTGGACAGCGGCAACAAGCTAACTTGCGGTTGTAGGGACGCAAAAAAGAAAAAAAAAGAGTCCCCGTTGTTTTTCGGGACTGCCCTTAGGAATATTCAAACCAATTCGATAAATTCTCGTAACTATGCCAAATAATTCCAGGCGATCATATTTTGCTTGAACCATGGCAGAGGCTTACCTTAAAATTCTTGGTGTGTTAAAAGTGCTTTTCTGTTGTTTTTCTGGGTGGGAAACAAGACTCTGAAATTGACTTTAGAAACTCCCGGGACTTTGTCGGATAATGCCGGACGACCGTAATGTCTCTTCCCCTTTCAGGGGCTGAACTTGCAGAAGTAGGGAAGCCGAAGTGGGTACTGGGTGCATCTCGGGGTGGAAACAAGAATCTGGATTCAGGTTTCAGAAACTATTCTAACTATATTGGATAGTGCCGGAATGAGGTAGAACGGCTTTGCGTTCGAGTCCCAAGTCCAGAGTTTCATTCCCTATAACTGCTGAATTTTCAAGCACAGATTTGCAAACATGCGATCGCAAATAGAAAGCTGCGTTGACAATTGCAACTTCAGGTATTGTTACCACTTTGTTAGATGGTGGACAAATGCACATTCAGCATTCAGGCTGCCATTAGACATTCATAAGAAATCAGACGCAATGTGTACCCTTAAAAAAAGTAGAATGGCTACGGTATTGCAAAGGGGTTCAACGATAATCACTTAAATGTACCATGGTTCCCAAACCTTTACTAGAAGCATTACGTAGAAATTTAAAAGATTTTTAAACCGCAACGAAAAAATATTCGGGTGTGCTATTCTACTATTGTTTGGTGATTTCCGACAGACATCGCGATTCATTTCTCGCTGTGCTTTTTCTCATGAGACTAACGCATGTTTAAAGCAATCGTTTTTATGGTGAAACGTCGAGACACTTCGCCTGACCATAAACATGCGAATACAATTGCAAGATGATCAATCTGCGCAAATATTTTCTAAGTGCTGGATTAGATAAGGTAAAGTAGAAGATAGTGAAGTAGGTGAAGCATCCCAAAAAACATAATGTATCAAATTGCCAGACAATTTCAGTACTGTTGTTCAGACAAAAAAATGAACTGATGGAGAGTGTCTTTCCGGATATACTGAATAATTATCTAGATAATGATTGGCTCTGTAATCCTGTTACTTAGACAGAAAATATGTTGATGTTGACGAAATAAACGCCCAGATCTGTTATTGTTACCAGGTGATCTACGGTCTTTTAAATTAATCGACACTATTGTTGATGAAAACGAAACTCTAATTTTCGAAGGGAGTTTTTGAATTCTCTGGATTTATAAGGCCACCACACAATCTTCGGTTTAAAATTGGTTTGCTGATTATTCTGCTGCGTAACGTAAATCCACCTAGATCATGCAACAATACACGTTTGGTCATCAAAAGCGTTACCGGGAAATATTTTAATGCAACCATTTTGAGTGTAAAATTTAAAGGGGAAATCTTCCTGTGGCAATGTATTCCACTGATACCCTCAAAATCTCCAATACCGTTCAAAAGGCTCTAATTCATGATGCGTTTGGCTTTCGCGACGACCATAAATAAATCTCAAAACGAACAATGTCCATTTGGGGCTTGGACTTAGAAAAACTATATGTTCCATTCTAACGTCTGGGGAAACAGTCAAATCTATTTGAGTTAGCTAGACAGGTTACCGAAATAAATTGTACACCGAATCGCTATTAATTATATTAAAAAATTTTATTGTTCTAATTTAAAATGATAAAAATAATATTAAAAATATCTAAAAATCCCTGTTATTCACTTCATTTATGAAATTAAATCTTTATTTGTTGTTAATTAACAACTTCATAAGTAATTCTAGCATTATACTATAATTAAATAGGAGATGAATAAAATGCAAAATGAAAAACATTATGTGGTTTTATGCTTAATTTCAATTCTCTGAAATTGTATTCGAATATTAATTTGACTGCATTAAATAGCTAATAATAATATTAAATGAGCGTATATATATATTACAACAAAGCTACAGCAAAACATCTCCGGGCCAGCTAGTATATATAATGTACACTTAATTTTCTCTTCATTTGATATATTTGCTGTTAAATTACGTTTAAAATACTTAACATAAGTTGCGATTTTTATCTAATAAAAAAAATTTAGAAATATTCATACTATTTCTAAAGATGTTTTCTTTACATAATCCCCACAATTCCTTCCTTTCAATTTGTTTTTGAAACTTAAATTCATTTGTTTTAATTCTAAAAGTTTATTAAAGCTTATTTCTCATTTATAGAAACATTAACAATGCTATTATTTTATAAGCATAATGAAATTCGGTTTATTAAGTCCTATAAATGGGTACATATGTACAGTTTTTATAAGCCTTGAGCAATTTTTTTAAAAAAATTTTTGGTTAGCTGTGCAGGTTAAACATTTCCTTGTCACATTCCTTATTTTTAAAAATAATTTATTTTATCCTTTTATCTTTCTATTTTATGCGAAATTGTAGCTACAGCATTTTTTGTGCGTATATTATTTTCCAATTCTTCATCATTGAAATTTTCTCTTACAAACTATCATATGTTTTACTTGTATATATTTATCCTTTGTAAACACAGTTTGTGGATACTTTTAAAATTAGGATTTTACAGTAGCAATATTTTACACTTTGTGGCATTGTTTTTGCCATCATATAATTTTCAATATTTCCACTTCAATAAAAACATTTTTCTCTGAGTTTTTGTCAAGAAATTGAAAACAAATATTGAAATTTAGAATACGATCTCCATGTCATATAAATAAAAAATGCAAAACCAATGTAAAATCAATTGTACCAAGAATAAAAATGTCATAGTTTGTTATCGAACAGCTACATTGGCATTACCTTAGAGACAATTGAGAATCAGATACGAAACGTTGTTTTTAAAATTGTCTGTTCTAAAATGATATTTATTTCTGTTTACTTGAGTTAAGAATTTAGTATTTATTAAATTATGTCTTTTACGCGACACAGTTATATTTTATTATTTTTTGAAACAGTGTGACGGGGCTTTATCGCGCCTTTCACTAAATGCTCTTGGGGAATTTTTGGGGCCAGAATGGCATTTCATTTCAACCAACTCAAAAAGAAAACGCGATATGCAGATTAGGAATGATTACATAAATTGGAGCTTTAGCATTCGCAAGGAAGTCTTAAAGAAGTTGGCTGGAGGCCAGAGAGTATTATAGGCCCCATATAGAATTCGGTTAGAAACCAAAAAGTTGCATAGTAGCCGGATCAAGACAGATAATAATATATAGAAGATATAAGGCTTGGTGGCTGATCGCCGTGGAATATCAGTAAGGGATAGATTATTAAACTTTAACTATAGAGCAGACTACAGATAGTTAAGGATTCGGCTATAGATAAAGATTCGGAGGTTAATTTATCATAAAGATAGTGAGTAGGATTTAATGCGCTATTTTCTAAGAGTTTTTAATTACGTCGTATCACTCCTGATCATATTCCTTTTAGACTTGTGTTACATGGCTTAATATAAATTGATATAATAATAAAACAGATTCACATTATGGTAGGTCTGAGTGGTCAATCTTTTATCCCTACGAATCTAGGTCACGTAGAGGAGGGGAGGATACCCCCGGCCCGGAGGTATCACTACAGTATAAATATTTTGCATATCTTGTATTCCGATTTAGATTTATCCCCCAATTTATGTTCAAAAACTACATTATTTTCTTTTACTTTCTGAGATTAATATCACTAGACACATTAGAAAACATATTACCGCCATCGATTTTCACTTCAATTTGAAGAATTGATCTTGTCAAGTCATCAGAGGAAAAGTACCATTAGATCTTCCAATAGTCTTATATTTGATTTTAATTATCAATCGATGTATCGATATTTTTTATATGTCAGGAGACAACTCTCTATACGAAGACATAAACAACTTAAAACTCACATGAAAACTTCAAAGTAGGAAGTCAAGCAAAAAACTAACAGTCTACATTAACAGCAGTTTAATACCTTCTATAATTGTAGTAGCAATAAAAATAAAATTGCCTAGTTTGAAATTAAATTCTCTTCCTACTGGAGCTTTAAAGAAATAATTTCCATTATTTTATCTGTGCGTAAAAATTTAACATTGATTCCCCCTCCTCTTCCTCAGTTTTTGCCCTCTATCTAGACAAGATCATTGGATCTTTCTTCCCCAAATTCATATACTATATTTATTATAAAAGGTTATTTTGCATTAGGACTGAAGGGAACAAGAGTATTATCCTTGTCACATGCCATTTAAAGTGCTTTCCCGTATGCATTCAGGGCTTATGGTTTGAATTTAGAAAACAGTAATCGAATCTTATGAATAAAAATAATAATTAAATGTACAGGCTTTGTTCAAAACGCAATGAAATCTTTATCGCAGGCAGTATGCTTCGAAAGTCACAATAATATCCTGATCTAGAAAATGAAACAATAATGTAGCATTGAGTAGCAAAAGAAATGTTACTTGAAGAAGTACTTAAGTCGTAGTGTTGCTTCTGAGGGTGACGTTAATAAATAATGAAAGGCTCAAGCAAGCAAAAAACAAAATTACTCATTTATGTGTCTTGTTATTGAATTATCAGACATATTAGTAAAAATTAAAAGTATTTTATTTAAAGTTTTAGGTAAAGATTGTGAGTGTTTAATTGAGTCCAATTTCTGGCGTAATGTATTTGTGGAATCAATCTGTAAACATATAAACACTCATCTAAGCCTTTTAGTTGGCTATCCAATTAACTTCCAATTTTTGAAAATGTTTGCTTATGATTTATGATCTGTAGCCTTAAAAATTACTTTATGAGTAGGGATTTTAACACCAAATATTTTGAAGAATTCAATAAGTAATTAAAATAAATAAAGAAAAAAAAATTTTTTTTTAAACTTTTTTTTTTGCAATTTTTATTTGTAATTTCTGTTTTGCGCTTCCTTTTAAACGCCAGATACACTTATATTTTAAACACCAAAGGTGCAAACTCTATTTTCAATGTGTTTTTGTGAAATCGTAGGCATTTTAACAACTTAGCCAACTATCTTTGATTGCATTAAATTCCTATTTATGCTTAAGTGAGCAAAAATATATGGGAACAGTTTCTTAATATGTTTATAAAATCTCAGTTTTATTGATTGGTAGAACTACATCCACCAAGTAGATTTTTTCTTGTCTTTTTTATCCTGTTTAAACTTTTATTTATATCCCTAAAATATTTCCTGCCTTTTCGAAAGCTTCACTTTTATATGAAAGTGAATTTACTATAACTTTTGCACATGATCACATTCCGTTTCTAAGAGGCTCCTCTTTTTTTTTTTTTGGATCTCACAGACGACTAATTAAATCCAAAACTTTTAAATCTAGCAATCGCATCTTCCTCAATTTGAAAAAAATTTGAGATTTGAAAGTTTTAATCTAAGGGAGTAGCAGTCCTTACTTTTTTTATTGTAGCCATTATCATGTGAAATCTGCATTAAGATCTTTAATTTTTTTGAGGAATTTCAGTAGTGACAAATTTAGTGCACATTAGTTCGTGTACACGGTAAAGCTTTAGGGACAATAGAACTCAAATGAGCGACTCGCTACAAACAATGACAACCACGAGATGGAAACTTTGACAAATCGACTACTATGGAGACTAATTTTAGAAAAATTCCATGTATATAAAATTTCACGTAACAACTGCTCTTTTTTGTAAGGGTGGCAATCAATTCTGTAGTTTCACAATTTTCCTGACTGGTTATCAATGTCTACCAAAATTAGATTGGTTTGTTCGGTAAAAGTGATTAAAAATTCCATAATAGATTAATTTTGATATGCAAATTTACGAAATTATATATTGATGTTAAAAAGTTTTCAAGAGTACTTATTTCAATAATATCAATCTCGATAGTGAGACAAAATTGAACTAATCTATGCATTGAATCTAGAATATTCAATTTTTTTCAATACCTTGAAGTAAAAAGTAATTTTAATACTCTACTTATGCATATCAATTTTTTATCAAACTTATAGAGCGGTAAATTGACATAGAACATTATGTTTATTCTTCGTAAAGGCTTGGTTGAATGCTTAGAAATCTAATTCTTATTTTCATTCAACTTGTTTAATGTTTTTTTTTTTCCTTCTTTTTTTTCTGTTTGCCGAGCTAGCGATATTTTAGTTCTGCCAACCTAAGTGTTTTTTAAAATATAAGGCATTTATAAAGCAATCGAATTAATATTTTTTCCCACCATTCGGAAAATACAAAGTATTAATGACCATAAAGTAGACAGACAAATCAATGAACACATTTTGTTAGATTAGCTCTATGTTAAAAGGGATTTTAAACCGAATATTAGTTACGTTAACGTTGAAAATTTTAATACAGAATATAAAGATCAAGAAAAATGGATAAACTAATGAAAAATTATTAGCGAAGTTAGAAAATGTATTTTTAAAGTAATGAAAACTAGAGTATAAGAAGAAATTTAAGAACTATAATTAATAGGATGAATCACGGTGTGTGTTCGATCATTTTAAAATTATATTTTAAAACAAAATAATATTAAAGTAATAGTCTGAACTCTCATTAGCAATATGTGTGAAAGTTTTCAAACAAATTTATCAGCTATTCTATCAGTGAAGTGATAAAACATAACGGATAGTTGCAATAACCTCACCTTTTGGCAGTTCATTTTTTACCAAGACTGGCAGTAAAAGGTAAGTGTGCAAATAAAGTACACCAGACTGCATCGAAAAGAGATTCAATGAGAGAAAGGTCAATAAAATGCGCTTGCAAACCCTAACATGAAATATTCTGACTTTCTAGTAAAAGTGATGTCTGGCTAGTGAATGAGGTGGATGCAGAAGCGGAAAATCTCATCCATAAACCAGGACCTGCTTCCACAGCATATTTTCCCCCATTAGAGTCTAGTATCTTTCTGATATTATGCAGTCATTATGATATCGTCTTTAAAGATATGCACATAACGGTGCGTTATTTCATTTAAAAGTTACCCCACACTCTTACATGGTTAATTCAAAATGTGTAATGTTTGCTTCATTGTGCGAACCTTGTTCTTTCTGTAAGCTCAGTTACATAATTCAAACAAAATTAAACATTCAGTGCTGTTTGAATTTCATGTAACTTGTTTCCAAATTTGAGAGACAGCTCAGTATATGTATATATATATATTTTACAGGTTCTGACTTAATTGCTTGGATGATGAAGCATTTACATATGGATGATCAAGGTAAATCTATTAAGTTTATTGAGTAAATATTTTATTTTCAATTCCTTTTCTTACTTTTAAACAAAAAATTATATTTCCCGTGATACTACTACTTTTACTACTGTATAAAAGTAATAAATGATTAATCAAATAGCAAGATAAAATTAATACGTAAATAATAATTTCTTTTTGTTGTGTTGTGGTTGATATTAAAATAAATTAGTTGATATATATTAAATTTTAGAGCATTTCTAGCGCTATATTTGCTTTTTAAAATTCTTCTTTAATTTATTTGATCTGTAGCTAAAGCCAAATTAAATGTTAAAAAAAATTAAAGGTAGAAAATAAATTATATATCTTATAAATGCTATAAATATCAATATTCATTAACTTCTATCTTTTTTACGAATTTAAGAATTTGAGGTTTTTGCTTTATGTACCACGATTATATTAAGAGTAGATAAATTTATAATTCATTAGTAATTCATGAATTACAAAAACACTTTTATGTTGAGAGTTATTTTTTGAGAAACGTTGGATTCCTTTTCTGAAAGGACTTCACAAGACTGATATAAAAATCTACGGGAACTCCTTAAAAAGAAAATATAATTTTCCACTTTGATGCATTATTTATCAATGATTTGATTGTGGTTATCAATGTTGCTGTTGAAAGTAACACGAAAGCTATTGGCGATGGAATTTTTTAGTCACCAAAGACCAATTATATTAAGTCTGAAGACATCACCGTGAATAGAACAAGGGCTTTATATATAATTTTTCTATACTTTTTTCGATGGATACTCAAGCAGATGTTTTGGTTTATTATAAATTTTAAAACCATGCATAAGCCCCCTAATGCAATTAAGAAAATAATATAAATAAAATTCGAATTTCTTAGCTATACATTTTCAATTTCAATAAACGCAAATGAATTAACAATGAATGAGATATTTTAACTAAAAAATACATCCTTTTATTAAGTTATTTTATTTTATAGTATGGAAAAACTACGATTAAAAGTTAAAAATAAATTTTCTAAGATTATTATACTGAACAAGACTTCAGAGCGTGTAATTTTTACTATGCATATTTAATGTCCTTACTCCTGAAATATTGATACACATGACAGTCTTCTGATTTATTAAACTTTGTAAGTATTATTGATGCTATTATAACGTTTTACACATCAATATCACACTCATGTCAACATCACAAGGCTGGTACTGGCGAAACTACAACGCCTGCCGCTCCTCTTACTTATTTGGAACTATTTTCAAAGTATAAAGCAAAGAATAAGGCCATTTGGATGATCCCAACGGTGCACCCATGGTATCAGAACAAATGCCCTGACGGCTCCTTGGTTCAGGGCAGCAGTAGACGAGATCAAACAACGCTTACTCGTTTCCTTAGTGATCATCTGATGTCTCTGACTTTTGTTGATGGCATTAAACACTTCGAAATTTGTACAGTGTTCTCTTGCTGATGCCTCTCCTGGCCACATTTTATCTTGTTTGAGGCTTACCAGGAGGCCTTGGTTAAAGATCCCCTATTGGTTTTGGACTTCTGGGTGAATGGACTCATGGACCTGATCTAGCTCTGCTGATCTCGGGGATGAGAAACAACAACATCAATATTATACAGTAATATTGAATTGAAATAGAGCAGAAAAGAGAATTTAAAAAATGTCTGCCATCAAACATATTTAACACATTATATTAAAAATGAAACATGTTTTTTCTTCGATTTTGTTTCTGTTAAAGTATGGGGGTATCATAATATTAGTGTTTATGATAGCATAATCGAGAGAAGTATAGTATAATTAAACAAGTTAAATTATTAATCCGAGTTAAAGTTCTACTGAAATCAATCGAATGGGAAAATAGAGTGGTGTCTATTATGCGTATTCCTTCATAGAGAATCCCAAAATTCTCAGATAATGTAGTAAGGAAATTAGAGCAATAAACATTTAAATTTGACGGACTTGTCTCACAAAGGCGTTAAATTAGCAATTTAAAAATATTTGGTAAAGCTCTAAGACAAGTATGCTAAAATTTTAAAAAAATAATCAAGAAAATTTAATGTATTTTTTATTTGAAACTCAAATCGAGTTTTTTTTAACAAGCAACAACTTTTATGCTACCATTGCGACTAAAAAAAATGACAAATTATATCATTTCTTTTACAACTTCACAATTCTATTCCTTTTTTATTTCCCCCCACCCCATCCTGGGTTTTCCCCCCCCCCCCACACACACGCTGTGCTATAAATACAAGTTTGCCACACTGTATTGAATCAGCGCCATCTATCTCCTTAATCAAAATACATAACCAATTTCTACAGCTTTAAATTATTTTATAACATACATTACATAGTGTAAATTTGAATTCTATTTAAAATTTTAGTTTCTTGACTGAGAAATCTGTTCTTACAGCGGAGGCTTTGCACATGGCTCATCTTATGTCCGCCCACGGCTATTTCTTTCCCATTGACGATCATATATTAACTGTGAAGGCTGATGGAACATTTTATAGATTTCAGGTATGTATCTTTTTTAATGTCTTTTCTTACCAAGAAATGTGAAGTGTTTTGTCTAGATCAGCGATACTCAACACCCGGTCATGGCCCATTGCCCTGATAAATTCATTTATCTATGAAAATTTGTGGGGAAATTCTTTGTTAAAGAATAAAATATATCAATTTTGCTTTTTGCAGTCAATGTCTTATAGGTGGGAATTGACATTTTTGCGTTTTAAATAGTGATAATAGACAATAGTTGATTAGTGACCATTTTCTGAGTGGAACTCATTTTTAACTATTTTTCCTAACTTGCAAGCGAAAAATATTCGAAGAAAATAGACTGTTTCAAGATGATTGGACAGTTGACTATTTTGTTGTGAAAAACAAGCATGGTTCAGCAATTGTTTGATTTTTCACGAAAGTGTTGTAGTTAAAAAATACCAATAAACAGGGATCATATTCAGTGACACTTTTCCTCAAAAATCTCGTAAGAGGTGATATATAGGCTTTCTTGAATGACTTGAGTGTTTTGTCAGTGGTAATGTCAACGCAGTAATAAAGGCACCTTATGAAATTGGTTACATTATTGGTAATCATATAAAACTCTTTACTGACGCAGAAATTGTGAAAGAGGGATTCTTAAGTACTTCCAATATAGAAAAATTCTGTGACAAAAATAAAAAAGTATAAAAAAAATAATCAAAAAAATCAGAATAGGAGTTTTAATATTTTGATCAATTTCTACATTGTAAGTTTCCTATGTTATCTTGGTCTTAAAGTTTTTCTCCCCCTTTCTATTAATCCTCATGTTACGGCCCGTGTGAAATAGCTAACAAATGTATGCGTCCCGGCAAAAAAAAAGGTTGAGTACCCCTGGTCTAGATGAAATGTTCGCTTTGTTGTTAGTGCAATGCAGGGGTTTCAATCTCTTGACCCGCAATGAACATTTTCGCTGCCCGGCCAATACGAACCACAAAAATATATGATAAAATAAAAAATACTTTTCCGGAAATTGGAAAGATAATAGTAAAGAAAAGATGCCAAGTCCCTGGACATAAATATTACATTTTTCTTGTTCTTTTATATTTGTTTAACATTATGTATTATTCGAAATAAACCTACGTTTCTGTGAACATTAATTTTTTTTCGCGGCCTACCTAAAGTTAAACCTTGCTTGTTTTGCCTAAGTTATCCTTTGAGTTTGATATTCTTGGTGTAATGTATTACTCCTGTACAACACATACAAATATTTCGTTGGGGGGGCATGCGTTCGTGCGCATGATTTGTAAAACAAAAACGATAAATTGAGGTAATATTATCATAACGTTTATATTTCTCGATGCTTCAAAAACGATGAATTAAGATACATTGATGAGTGACTTCCCTTGCAAATTTTTTAACAAAGCAGTACACTGCAATGGACTTAATGGCACTTACATTATGATCACCTGTTTAACATGGAGTAGGACCATCTTTATCTTTCAAAATCTCCAAAACTCGCGAAGATGCTGATAGGTATAGTTTGAAATATCCAATATCTGGCACTCACTAATTGTTCCTGTAATTCCTGTACATTGAGAGGTGTTAGCATGAATTAGGTGGAACGTCAAATAATCGATTGAATTCATGTTAGGTGACTTCGGAAGCCGACACATGACTTGAAATTCCATAGAATATCATTTAAACCCCTTCTCATGACGGTTTGGCCTATATGACACGAGACATTTTTCTTATGGTAAACCCAATCACAGAGCAGGAGAACTGTTGACATGAAGGGGTATGGTTGGTCTGCAATGATATTCACATAGGTTCAGATATTCAATGATATTCAGAAGGCAGAGATTTTTCTGTAAAGACTATGGACCCTAATGCAGAACATGTAAACATCAACCTTACTACAATACGCCACCCCCGCCTTGTATCCAGCCAAATGTACCCCTCGGTACCAGGTTTTTTGTCGGAAATTCACGTATCTGCACTCGCTTATAAATGTACTTGGTTGGATCTGGTGACGTTCTTTCATTCTTCCATACCTAATGCCGATGATTTTTGGCTCATTGCCGGCACTGATGACATACCGTTAAACCAGGAATACGATTCAAACCTGGATGGTTGATAAACTGCTTTAGTTTTACCATTAGTACACCACTTTCGCTAAGTATAAACAACGTATGTACGTGAGTAAGCCACGAAACACGCTTTTTCTGATGTTCCCTAATTCTGAATCATATAACGATTCGACCTTTATCAAAATCTGATAAATAAGCTGCTTTTTCCTTTATTTGGCTACGTGAAAAGGAGACACAATACGTGGGGGCTTTATATCCCATTATGTGAGAGCATTAGTCAGGCGTTCGTCATGGATTTATCTCCGGAAGACCCATTCCCCTAGGTTAAATGTGATCATAATGTGATGACTCTTATCGGTGTAATTTAAATTTTGTAATAATTTTAACACAATTACTTTTAAGTACAAAAAAAGGCAATAGGGGTTACAAGTGTCTCTCAATGTTCCTTTTTATATCTTTTTTAGAAGTGTTTCCTATTTCGTATAATTTTCAATTGAACAAATTACATTGTTGTTCTTAAACAAATAAAAATTAGAAGTTTTAGCACCAAATTAATATAATTCTTTTTTGAATATATATATTTGTATTTGTATTTTAAAATAAAGTTAATGAAAATAATTTAAACAAATTTCAAATGTTTTCAGAGCAAAAACATTAGTTTTTAGAATAAAATAATTTATGTAATAAAAAGAGATTTTTGTCTGAATATAAATTGTATGTTTACTGATATAATTTTACTCACTGTATTTAATTAGATTACTAGTGTTTCGGTTCTAGCATTGATCATTATAGAAAATTTGTATTTATTTATTTTAATTTAAGATGCATGTAAATGGTAAAGAAAAAGTCTTTTTAGAAATAGCTCTGAAAAAACTGAAGAATAATTGCAGTTTCATTCTTACATAAACAAAAATCTCTGTTTCTGCATTTTTCATTATCATTTATAAATTATTTTAGAAAGTAAATTGAGGTGGTAAGAGTTTGTAATATTATTTATGCTATTTGATCGATGCTATGTCAACCTCTACGACCATTTCTCCAAGGTTATATAAATACGCAGCCACCTGTCTGATATAGTGGTTAATGATGCTAACTGCTGTGCCTTTGGGCCCTGGTTCAAATCCTGGAGAAAGCATAGATGTTTTTAAAATGTATAGTGCCTGGGTGGCATGCGGGTACTCTAAATAGTCGTCGAGTCGCAAGTCCTCTTGTGAAGTTCGTGGGAAAGGAAGAGAGGTGGGAGGCCCCTGTCCACCTCCAGGGTGTTCTCCCTCAAAATCAGAGTGGAAACGAGCCAAAACGTACTGTCACCTGTATAGTGCTCAAAGCTACGGACAACGACAAGCGTACATCTAATCATTCACCGCGATGAATTTCGTAGGCCTTGATCTGGCACTGTCAGACAAGTGGCATTTACAACATATAAATACGCATAAAATGAAGGAGAAAGCATGCTGTAATTCTCATTTTACTTCAATAAGCATCATTTCTAAACAATCAAAAGTAGATGAAATATTAGATTGTGGTAAGTACACATCACAAAAGATATCAATTGACTGTGTGATCTGCAGGCAGATATTCTTCAATCTTATAAAATGGCTGCTATCGGTAGTACAAAGTCTGAATTTAAACTCAAAAAATAATCGCAATCCTTATTTTATTTCCCTTATTCCTTTTGTTACCTACAATTGCAGATTTAGGTTTATATTTCCTGTGTTAATGATAGAAAAACATGAAAAAACATGAAAAAATTTTTAAAAAATATCTAGTTTTGGGTTCTTTTCATTGCGAGTAACTTGAAATGTTTATCCGATACTTTGAAATTTATTAATAACATTATAAGATAATAAACTATTTCAGTGCTAAAACTAAATTGTCTAATAATTATATTTCAAATAATCAGAAATATGCAAGATAATTTCTTCCATGATTTCGCGTATTAGGTTTTTCGCCAAGTATACTAGTACCTGAGAGAGAGGTTTTCAACTTTTACAATATTCTTTCATTCAGAATAATGATTTTTACATTTAAAACGACAGAGACAATATTTTCAATTGCTTAAGAAATAAGCAAATTTTGGCAATTGAATCTCATAAGAGTTTAGATAATTTGTTGAAATGGAGCGCATTCGACAAGATACCTCTAGACATGGACACACTATGGTTACGAGTCACACCTAAAGGTTGGTAAGGTGTCATTTCCAAACAAGTAAGCTCCTACGGAAGATGCGCCAAGGTCTTCAAAGAAATACGACGCATTTTATGATCGTTAACCCCAACATCATACACAAGAAGAATGAGTTGCTACATCTATGTAAGATAATGGCTCATTTTGAATGAATATTCTAAATAGAGAAAGTTAATTATATGAGATGATTATTTTCAAAATGACTCATTGTGGTAAAAGAACTTTTATCTAAGAAATGTGAAATTATATCTGTTTTGAGCCCAAAACATCTTTCTGAAAAGTAATTATTTTTGTCCAATCCTGAATTATTTTTAAAAAATAGAAAATGAATATCAATACATATTCATCTGAAATTAATCAAGAATCCACTGTTTTCCTTAAAACAATACAAAAAAAGGAAATTTGATGGTAATGAAATTATGAATTAAAGCATACTACGCTGAATAACAGTATTAAGCAATATGTTCTTGGTGAGATTGCCCAACACTATAAAAATGAGGGCATTAAATTTTTCTCTAAACACACATTGTTTTTGGCGCAACCGATCGTAACTTCAATAATGTTTCATTAGAGCTGAGCATGTGAAGACATTTAAAATAGAATTAAATAAAATATCTTTATGAAGACTAAACTATTTTGAAGCTGTCAAACAGAAGTTTTTAAAAACCTTTTTGAGTAATTTAAAAAAAGAATTCATTGCTTAAAATTAACCTCAGAAAGATTCTGCTTTTTGACACACAGTTAAGTAATCGAAAGACTGGTATTCGTTCTAAGATCATCAAAGTGTCCTGGCCAGTAAACAGACCTGACCTCAATCCTATCTAAAACTTGTGGCACCCTTTTGTAAACTGTTGTCCAAAGGAGGTGCTCATGAAATAAAAGGAAACTAATTGATGCTATAATTGTTTCCTGGTATCATGTAGTAACGAAGAAATAGCTTAAAACTAATTACAGCTGGATCGATATGAAGCTGTAATGAAAAGTAGAGGCTAAATCACTAAGTACTGATAACTCACTGCTACCATCAGTATCTAATTTATATCGATAGTTATGCAGCATAACTTCCTTTGAGTTGAAAATATTTGAATTTTGTTCTTTTGTATTGAATTTAGTATTAAACACTTTTTAAAATGATATAAAAAAACATTGCATTTTTGTGCAAAGTAACATTTTCTACAAGCATATAAGTTTTAAAAAAATGTAAGAATTTTCAAACGAGTCCACAATTTTGGACACCACTGTACATATATATATATGTTTATCGTAAAATCCGGCGTATAACGCGCACTTTGAACACAAAAAATAAGATCGAAAATTAAGGGTGCGCGTTATACACTGGGTATAAAAACGATAGCTTTAAAAAAAACAAAAAAGATGTTCATAAGAAAATATTTACTTCTAGATATATTGAAACATTTCATTCAGATTTTCAAAAATCTGGAATAATACCTCGAATAAATGACTTCAGAACATAAAAACAATGTATACTAATATTTCAGATTTCTTCATTAAAAAGGGGGTGCAAGTTATACGGCGAATATACCTAAAAATTATATAAAAAATGTAGCTTGAAAGTATAGGTGCGCGTTATACGCCGTATTTTACGGTGTATACGAAGTAACGATATCATAAAAACTTTCAATGAATGCATCCAGATTTGCTTAATTATATTTGGACATTTTTAATGTGCATATTGATAAATAATAAGTTGCATGTGCTTTAAAATAGTTTTATGAAATGTTAAATTAATTTTTTTTAAAAATTCTTTATCAGAATTTTTTTGATGTGCCTAACATAATCATATTTTAGATTTTGTATTTAATGACAAGAAAGTATTTAGTGTGAACAAAATGTAAAATATTACGTTTTTAATGCACTATGTTTACACTTCCCTCTAGAAGAACTAAGTGATATTTTTCTTCTATAAAATAATAATTAATATGGATATTGTTCGTTAAACATAGAAAAATTTAAAATAAAAAAGAAAGCACACTAAAAGGAATAATTTAAATAGTTAATTTTAATAGCTAAGAATTTTTTACAGAAATGCACAATACGATGCTCGAAAGAAGTAGTGAAAAATGAATATAATAGAAATTCTTTTATATGTTGTAATTGGGTGCTAATTTGAAAGAAATATCTTATTAATGTTGCAATTTCCGCTTTTTTTAAATAAATTATAAAAATATGCGCAGATGTGTTTATCATATCGATAATACAAAGAGAATTTCAGAGAAATTAATCGTGTATTAGCTTTCAAATTATGCTGAAACATTTGATATATGTTAATGAGTTTTAGAACATTTTTCAAGATTTCAAGTGATCTTTGAAGTATTTATTACAATATCAACACATTCTAATGATTATTTCTTTCGAAATTATCTTTGAAAAGAAAGAAAAATGTAATATTTCAAAAATTAACATTAAGAAAAAAACATGCCTGTGATGCTCTTAGAAATTAACATTTTGTAATATTTATTGAACGCCTTTCTATTAATTGTCTTAAAATTCTCTCGATATAATCACATCTAATTTTTTTTTGTAAGTATTAAAACAATTAAGAAAATTTTAATTTAATTAAATGAATGTAAAGCATGTTTCTCGTGCGAAAAACTTTTACTTTCTGAAAATATCGTACGAGATTAAACCCACTATATGAATAAAAAAAATCAGTTACAAAGTGTATTCCATTAAGATCTTTCCATATTTCTCTCTTGAATATATCGTTGATATTAATGACAAGGGTAATGAACTTTTAAGTACTACAATAGTTTTCTAACTGAACATACGTCTATAGGTGATCATAGATTGAACATTTCAGACAAATCACGGGTGGTATGTGTTTTTTCTGGTGACAATTATATATATATATATTTATATACATGTATAGTCAGTGGTAGTAATACTTTGTAAATAGATGTACATGCACCTTCAAAACTTTCTAAATTTATACACCTAAATTTTTTTAATCCCTTGCCTGTGATGTTCAAACTCAGTTCGGGCAACGCAAATGCGCCAATTTTGGAATGTCCGAGTTGAGTTCAGGCAAACGAAAACTTGTCTTTCAATCCCAAGAAGCCTGAACTCAGCTCGTGTAATGCATAATATGTAATTTACCATTTTTCCAATACATGACGATACTTCCCAATGAAATTTTGGTAGTTTAAGACGTTTATCGGATTTTTGTAATTTAGCAGTTCGTAAACACCACACTGTAAGAGATTTGTGAAATTCAAGGGAATTTGAGGGACATGGAATTAATGAAAGTTGATAGAAATAATAATATTGCTCAGTATTAGTTTATTATATTTATCTTCAAAATTATATCATTAGAATTATTTTGCTATAATTTGAACAAAAATTATTGTAATTCATTTACATTTCCAATATATGCGAAAATATTGAATATAGAAGTAATTTTGCTTAAAAAATCGTTGTTTTTTTTTAAATAATCTATTTTTAATATTTTGACAATGATAACAAACAAAAGAAAAAGAAAAAAAATTCCATTTTTCTCACGTTTTTCTTAAATATATTCCACAGGCAAGGGTTTAAATCTTGCTGATTATTTGTTTTGCTTTTAATAAATCTAATCTTTTACAGACTCCATATTTTTGGCCATCTAATTGCTGGGAACCAGAGAACACTGATTATGGTAATTTATTATTGTACTTTTATATAAAAGAGTGCAAATTCTTTATTCTTAAAGAATTATGCATAGTAAAATTGCTAAATTTCCTAAATGAAATATTTTGATTTTCTAATACAGACATAATTTGCATGTTGAATCTGAAAGCTAATGACTTTCTAAAAAGTGTTCATAAACTTTTTTAGATAGAATTTTCATAAAAATTATAGGAAAATCAATTTTTAAATACTAGCTTTAATAGCTAAAAATGATATTCTGATATTTAAAAAGGAAGGTTTAATTTATAAATAATGACCAAATGTTATAAACTCTTTCTGCTCTCTAAAAGTAAGCTTATGAAATTTATG
Organism: Trichonephila inaurata madagascariensis; assembly: GCA_019973955.1. Classification (NCBI taxonomy): domain Eukaryota; kingdom Metazoa; phylum Arthropoda; class Arachnida; order Araneae; family Nephilidae; genus Trichonephila; species Trichonephila inaurata. Next base: position 285,917 of record BMAV01020389.1, on the reverse strand, counting down.
CCTTTATAAAATTCTCTCAAATATAATAATTCGTATTAAAATAATGTGTTTTGTAATAGTTTATTTTATAGTATTTGTGGTTGCTCTTTGCAAATTGAAAGAAATAAAATACACCTGTTTAAAGTGAGATGTTGTGTACTTTGCTTGAAGTAAAGCTGATTTGCTATTTACTGAATTGCAAAGCGAATTTATCTAAACATCGCAAATTCAGTAATTTCTCTCTTAAAGCAGTAGCATTTCTGTAATCTTTATTTTCACAAATTCCATTGAGTGCATGTTAAGGTATCCGACTACCCTAAAATCCCGATTTCTTTTCAAAATTGAGAATTTCTTTTCATGATTTTATTTTATAGGCAATCTTATTAGCTTAATAAAAATACCAAGTTTTTATTTCCCATTCATTAGAACAAAAACTACAAGTGTTTTAGTAAAAGCTGTTGACATAACTTTACACAAGATGTCAAACTTTAAAAGGCGTTTTACTCGAAATGTGTTTTTTTTTTCGAAAAGCTCAAACGGGGACAGCGTTTTAAAGTTTTAAAGCTCAAAAACAATTTAAAATAATTTGCTGAACTTTTTTGTGAATGTTCTGTATAACTGTAGAAGTGTTTTGACTTTCAGATTTATTAATCACTGCTCGATTTCAAAATTTACAGTCCTTTATGGGAATATAATCACAGTTTTTTTAAACAATTTCATATAATCATTAAGATAAAGTGCTCTAGTTCTTGTAAAAATTAAAATATCTCTTATCCTGAAGGTCATTTCAAGCATGAATAACAAAGTAACATACCAAAATTGAAAAATTGAGAATTTGTTCATAAAATTTCTGTACAGAGTGAGCCCCGTTTATGTAATCTTTTGCGCATTTTTATCAGTTTTTTCCCGTTTTAATAATCATAAATTTTTTTTCTGTTTTCAATTTTAGAATTTTCCCATTAAAATATACTAAATAAATGTAAAAATCACAAAAAAATCCCCATACCTCCATTTTTTCCAAAAAGCTGTCGCAAGTATCCGGATATCTTAAGTATTTATAATAACTTGGAATCACACATTTTATATTTAAACTGATATAGAGATTTTATGAATAAGGGAAGAGATACTTGCTTCCATGCAATTAGGATAATTTTTTAAATATACATATTAAAAAAAACACTATTAAGTTACTAATAACGCAACATTTTTCTATGCTTTTACTTGCAAATGAAGAATTTTACTCTAAGACAAATTGAACGACAGAGAATTTTATGAGATGTTGAGACACAAATAAATCCCTACTCGAACATCAGTGCATAAATTATCTAAATTTCATTGGTTAAAGTCTTACACCTTCTTTATACAATATTTCAAAAATCCATGATTTAAACAACGTAAATTTTTTCTCTAATTCCATTATTATGTCACCATTTTCTATGATTGAGGCATTTTAAATTAATTGTGGACAAAAATCTATTAAAATTTGTCAAAGGAGCTCCTATTTATATATTAAATATTCATTTCATGTTTCATTCGTACAAATGAAATGTTTTTCTCAGATAAATATTTTGTATAGTTGAAAGATATTATGTAGTTCGATGTAAATATACAGAGATAATAGTAATGCATAATTCCTTTCATTAGAATTATAAAAATTTTATTTTAAAGTAGCAATATAGTTTGCATACAATAAATAAAATATAAAAATTTGTAATATTTATTGTTTGTCTTTTTCACGATAACAAAATTACAAATTATATTTGAGGGCATTTTTTATAAAATTCCAAAGTAATCATTAAATTTATTATAACTCAAAGTGTAATTAAACAAAATTCTCAATAAAATTACATCTAACTCGTTAAAGAATCCGCTTCGTGTTTATAAATCAGTATGATAATTTTAAAAGTATAGCTTCTAATTTCTTCAAAGGATTTTTAGCGTGCTTTAGAACTGAGAAGTAAAAAATGTGTAATTATTTTATAAAAAATAATCTTTTAATTTATTAAATTTTTCATTTATGATAAAAATTACATATTAATGCCTTAAAATATTTTGTAACAATTTTTCATAAAATATATATTTTACAGAAATTTAAATTGGCTGGAAAGGGAAATATTTTGCTAGAAACAAAATTAGATAAAAATATTATAGTTAATAATATGAATAATTAAATATATATCATACCATTTTAATGTCTTAGACAGTTTAACATATAATCTAGTGTCTATTATCAAACAGTGTGTAATACATGTAATTGACTTGAATAAATATTTAAAAACTGACTTCAAATAGATGTAGAAATTGGAATTGTTTTTATTCTACATACGTAGTTTAGTTACATATTTTAAGTACAATGCTCATTTTACAAACTATGATTCAATGTAGCTCAGCGTAAAGAAGTTAATAAATAATAGAGAAATCAAGATGAAAATTCACATATGTTTTGATATTTAATTTATGTTTTGGGTAATATATAATTAAATGGAAGAGAGTAAAATTTAAATAAATTATCATACAGATGAAGCTGTCATTTAAAGTCATTTTTAAAATGTATGAAGACGAGTTGATGAACTAAAATTCCTGATGAATCCTTTTAGTAATCAAAAACTACCAATATGACAGATTTATTATCTGTAATTTGAGTTTTGTTTAGTATGGATAAAAAATGTAGAAGAAAATCAAAACAAAAAGCTATTTTACTACTTAGTTGACTTAAAGAAAAGCTCAATTATCTTGCTTTTCAAATATTCCTTATTTTTCTTGCACAGCACACAAAATTAATCGATTAATTCATTAAAAATACTTTTTTTTTGCGTCAAGCTTATTTAATTTTCTAGCACGCATAGAAAAAACAGTTTTTGAAATAAATTAATTCCTTCATTGTTCAGAATGCAATTACTCTTTTTTCGCTGTTGCTAATATATTAGAAAGCGAAAAAAGTCTTATTAAATATTCTAGGCATTTATTCAATGGATTTCTCCATCAATTTTCTAATCCCTTAATAAAAAAGTAGAAATCTGAAACTGGGAAAATATGAACATTCTTGAAAGAGAATTGTATGTCCCTCTTTTCCTTCAAGGTGTGACATCAGTAAATAATCTGACAATGAAAGCGAATATTTGTAGATCTATTAGGAAATCCATTTGAAAATGTTAAGCAAGTAAAATAAAATCGAATGTCATTTATTTCTACTATACAGGTACAAATCGTTAACATCTTAAATACAAATAAGATAAATGAAGACTATTCACAAAAGATAATTTTTTAGTTTTGATAAATGTTATTAATTTATATAAACAATTCATTATAAACACTTTCGTACATAATCTCAGGCTACTTTATATTGTTTTGTCGATTATTCGAAAATTTTTATCCAATTTCGCGAATAGTTAAATTATGTATGTATATGATGATTAATTTTTCTCATTTATTGTAAGCGAAAAATTAAAGATAGCTTGATAACTGAGGGTACAATACACACATTTCTTTTATTCTTACCTAATATATTTCAGTCATATATATAAATGAATAATTATAAATTTATCCAAGTAATGCATTAAAAAGTATTGAAAATTTATTTAAGGAATAAATAAGATTAACAAGCAAATAGAATAAACACAAAGTTAACTAGTTCTTAAACTAATAATAATAAATGCGCAATATTTTTTTTTCATTTGCCTTCAACTTTATTTTAAATCTTCATGTTCTACAGAAAATTATAGACTATATAAGGCCAATATGAAAAATAAATAGTAAATAAAAAATAAAGTATTTTTAATTTTATGTTTAAATAAATAAATATCAATATTCAGTAAGACTCGATATTATACAAAAATGCTCTAAAATGTTTCTAAAAAATTTCCTAGAGTTAAAAAAGTGGGTAAAAAATGATAACCAAAATTATTGAACAAATGTATGCTTAAAACAAGTTTTGCATTATGGTTAGAATATATAACTATATTCAAAAAATATTTATAAAGGAACATATCTTGAAAGATATTGAAATTAGAACCACATTAACAAATCAATAGTAACCAAATAACGTAAATTTTTAAATATGCAAATGAACAAAAGTTTAAAATATTCACAATGCTTTTACTCAATATCCTATTTTTAAACCCTAAAGGAAACCTTTCTATGCATTCACCAAGACATGGGAAGGGTTTTGTACCTGATGTAGAAATTTACTTCGGATAACATTTATTTTGAAATTCTCTACGTTATTCTAACACAACTGTGTTCCGAGTATCATTACATAAATAGCAAAACGATATTACTTGAAACATTTTTCAGTTATCATCTTACATAAGGTATAGAAGAAAGTTGCGAAAAGAAATAGTTCTATATAATGAACATTATGTAAAGCCAAATATTCATGCTAAAAACTGAATTTTTCGAAGATCAAAGAAAGCTAAGTTAGGGTGAATAACTGAAAGGTTTTATCATTGTTGATGAAGGAAACAATTTATTTTTTTAATGTGTTTACTCTTTTTCATGTTTGATCAGGAATAAGTCTATCATTCATTATTTGCTTGACTAAACCAAATTCAATTTTAGAACAGAGAGTTCTCAACCATCAGATTAATATTTGTTGCTCTCACAGAACCAACGATGTGTTCATTAACAATTCATATCCTAAGTGACAATTTTTTTATTTAGTAATTTATTGACTTTTATGCAACAATTTTTAAAAATTTACTTTAATGTATCCGAAACTGAGACATTAAATTAATACTCCATTATTCAGTATTTTCAAATTTCATTTGATGTATTATGAATATAATTCTATTTTTTATTTCTATACACAATGCACACATTTTTTTTACGCTATTAATTATCTAAGATATCACGAACAGAAAAATGATGAATAAAATGTCGAGGCAATAGAAATCGATGTAGAGATCTAAATAACTGCAACTCTACTTGTGTTTGAATGTGTTTATTATTAAAGCCCTTTAGTGTGGATACATGTATACTTTTATATACAGGGTGGCAATAATTAAACTGCAAGTGTTCAAGAGGTGCTGGAGATAGAACTACCAGGAATATTCCAGTGACATTTGATATCTGAACGTTTCAGAACATGAGCAAGTCAAATATGCAAAAAAAGGAGAATTGCCATGTTTACCCGATAGATGGCGCTGTAGCGTGTTTCAATTCTTATCGATGGCATATATACAAATTTTGAGTCCATCGAACAGTATAAATACATGACCACATTGATTCGCGATGTTGGGAGAACAATTGATTCCAGTATTGCAAGAGAGACATTGTTTAGAAACCACGGTATTTATACAGGATGGAGCATCCCCTGATAACGCTAAACCTCTTAAAAAATTGCTACATTTCTGGTGCGAACCAAGTCCTAAGCAGAGATTTCGAAAACTCCCGGCTCTCACGTTCACCCGACTTTAATCCTTGCGATTTTTATCTGTGAGAACATTTGAAAGATATGGTTCATAGATAACAACATGCTTCTGTTGCTAAATTGAAATCTAGCATAACGAGACACGTGATATGTTTTACAACAGACATTTTAAATGCGACGGTGGACGATGCTGTTTTACGTTTTCAGCATGTAGTTGCATCTGGTGGTTAACATATTGAGCACATGGTGTAACAATTTCATTGAATAAATAATGGTTTAATTGTTTTCCAAAGCGTCTTTATGGATTGTTTAATTTGTGATTTTAATTTACGTTAATTTTTGGTTACATGATATTGTAAAAATTTAATAACTGAAGTGAATTGTATGGAATTTTGATAATTTGTAAGTGATTTTGTATATTGCTTATGAGCCTCTTAGAATGTTATTATGCTCTGTCTATCGGTTTTGGAAGTTGTATATGCCACCGGTGAGCTTTGAAATACGGTAGAGTTCATCTATCGGGTTTCTTTTTTTGCATATTTGATTTGCGTATGTTCTGAAACGTGTAGATACCAAAATTGGCATATTCACAGTGATTTTCTCCCCAGCACCCCTTAAACACTTGCAGTTTAATTATGACCACCCTGTATATACACTGGTGGTTAAGAGAATTTTCAGATTTGTTTGATTATCTCTAGAACTACTGAACAGATTTTAATAAGTATGTACAATGGGTTGATATAATGCAAAAAAAAAAAAAATCAACAGTTACACTCGCACACGTTACAATATAATACACACGCATAATCGTGCGTAATACTCATCGGAGTAGGAAGGTATGAAATAGCAGTTGCAAAACACAAAGCAAAAATAGAATTGATTAATAGTTATTGTCCCCTCTTGCACATATAGAGACCTCGCACCGTGATTTTATACAGGAAATAAGGTAATTTATGAGAGAGAGTTCCTGTGGCAATTAATCCCTCTCGTGGTCAAAAAATATGTTTTCAGTTTTGGATGGTTCTTGGAGGTGACTCACGAGTTTCAAATGCCCTCCCCAGAGAGTTTCTGGCATATTCTACATGGGTGAAATCTAGAGATCTGACTGGTCCTGGTTCTCTCCATACTAAAGTGCTGCGATAATCATTGGTTAGGCTGAACCGAGAGTCATGAGAGAAGGGAATGGTCACCCATTTATCTTTGCTCCAATATATGTGATCTCGGCACTATTTTAAACATATTCTCCTGTTCACAAATCTGAGATGGACGCAAACACACAGCCTTTTTTAAAAGAGGCGTATCAACTACCGTATCAATGATAAGGGGCTCCCAAGCTACCCCCCAGCCTTAACAAGTGTAAGCGAGAAATCATAAAATATTAAAGGACATCCAAAAAGAGATCCCCAAAAATGTTTGTGTTCATGTTTGATATAGGGTCCATTCAGGACTGCTACGCCAGTGCTTTTTACGCACAGCCCTCTCTCACAAAGTCTTTTAGAAGCAGTCATCCTTGAAAATCAGAGGTTCCTGTGGCCGCATATAACTCACGAAAGAGCTGAGAAGTTGTAATATCCCTGTTATGCACCACTATAATGGACAGATAGTGATCTTTTCTGGTCGTCGTGGCTCTTGGACGAACTTCTCGAGGCTTTTCTCTCGACGGCCATAAGGTGAACACGACGCTTGATGTTAAAGTGAATTCTGTACTTTTGTAGTTATTTATTTATACTTTATGAATTTTAATTTAACCTATTTCTGCAAATAAACACCAAAAAATTCGGTGAGATGTGTTGGCTCACGAATTACCGATTTTGGCACTCGATTACACGATTAACTCTGTCCATGCACAAGATATACATCATTCTTTTAAAGCAGCATTTTTGCATCTCATTCAAATATTTTCATGAAATTCAACAAAATACGTAAATTCTCTTAATTTTGAACACCAGTGTATATAAACATTTACAATTTTTTAATATATGATAGGTTCATCTTTAGAACCAAATCGTTATTCCGAGTTATCTAAGCAGGTACAATATTTACTATTATTGAGAATATAATGCTGAACTTTAATGCAACCGAATCAAATGCTCTTAAAATAGAAGCTATTTTGTTTGAGAACTCATAATTTATCCTTTACTTTTGACACATTTCTTTCCTGAAAATCATAAAACAAACAAACAAAAGTTTCAATTTTTTTCAAATAATATCAGCCAATCAAATGAGTTCCAGATAAATATATTTTTCCTCAGAAAAATATGAATACATTTTGTAATTCTGAATTAATAAATAAATTTATAAATAAAGAACTAATGTGCTCAGCTTTTGTAATAAAAATGCTTATGAAAGACAAAATATATGTGGGCTCATAATAAACATTTCTTAACTTTTCACTTCACTTATTTTTTACTGCAGTTATATTTTATTACAGTTTCTTATAGTATATTTATTACAGCACATTTTTGCATTTATAATAGTTTTTGAAATCTTTTTGAATCTTTGCAAATAAAATCAATTATTACAAATTGTTTTATATAAAAAAATAGAAAAATCGAGAAAAAATAGTTTAATAAAGCACGGTTAAAGAGAAAAAGAAATTATTAAAAATATCACTCGTTAAAAATTGAATATAAAAATTAAAATATTAAGATAAACGTTTTTAATGAAAAATTTAGATAAAAAGTGACAAAAAACATAAGCTGTTAGTTTTTTCTTTTAGATTGTAGTAATAATATTCTTAAATAGAGAAATAATATTTAAAAGTATCATTCATATAAATATGATGTGAACAAGTAATTTCTGAAACTATTGGCATTGACATATTCTGTAATTAGGACGAAATTTTGTTTTAAACATTTCGTTCGAATTTTGTTTGTTCATCAATTAGAATATCGGAAAAAAACTGAAAAACAACACAGTAATTTTACTTAAATTAGTAGCACTGTTTTGTAGAGTATAAATTTTTCAGCAACTTAAGCAAAATTTTGTTATTTGGATAAAAAAATTTCTTTGCATATTTACAAAAATAATTTTAAATTTCGCTCACAAATAGAAACTATTATCTTCCTAATAGCTAAAAATTCTTCAAAAACAAATTTCAGAAATTAATAAAGTATATAGTTTTTAAAGTTGCTTAGCATATTAATAAATTCATTCCAAATTCTCTTAACATTTATCAATATTTTTTTTGTTTCCTTTTAATTGTTAAAGTAACTCTATCTTTTTCCTTTTATTCTTCCCAAATGAAATTTTTAACTGTCGATAAAGAATAATCCCTGGACAAAATATTCAGTCGGGCAGTTTTAAATTCTTAATTAAACTAAGATATTCAAAACACACTTTTTCTCTAGTTTTAAATAAGTTAGTTCTATAATTACAAAGCTGGCATCAGTCCCTGAAGAAGAAGTGAAGTCTGCTAATGTCGTTATCATTAAACAAATTCTAATTATTCTCTATTAGGGCCTTAAGATCCTGTTATGTATTCAATGTATATTCCTTCTCCGAAGTCAAATCTTATTGTAACAAAATTGAAACTCTAATTAATTCAGCTATGGATGTACAAATATCTTATTCCATATTTTATTTTATTAAATTTAAATTCATATTATAGTATATAATTTTTCATTTGCTCCAAGGAAAAATTTTTCTGTGGTTATTTGAAACTTTTATTCAAATTATTTATTAATCGTAATAAATTAAATTAACATACAATACATCACAATATTTCTAATAAAGAATCTGAGTACAATCCATGATATGTGTGACATATATCACACCAAGTAACAAAATAAAATTATTCAATGTAAAAATTTCTTGAAAATTTAATTATCTAAAATTTTGAACTATACATACCTCTGCTTTTTAAATTATAACAATGAATTCTTTTTTTAAAAAAAATATGAAATCAAAACTTAAGTTTTCCCACTAAAATAATTATTCGTGTACGAATATACACTACTGACCATTAAATTTGCTACACCAAGAAGGTGATGTGCTACAGAGGTGAAATTTAAACGACAGAAAGATAATGTTGTGATATGCAAATCATTAGATTTTCAGCGTATTCAGATAAAGCAGGTGCCGCAAGCGACACCTACAATGTGTTTAAATAAGGAAATTATTCAGCCGGTTTCTGATACACGAATTGCATTTGAATGTTGTTACCTGGTAAAAGGTTGTTGTGAGCCTCGTGTAAGAATCAGAAATGCGTACCAGCACGTTTCTGACTTTGATAAAGGTCGAATTATAGTGTACTGGAATTGCCGTTTATCGTATAAAAGTATTGCTGCTCGCGTCGGTTGAGATCCAATGACTGTTAGAAGAATATGGAATCGATGGGTTCAGAAGGTAATATGGAATGCCATGCTGGATCTCAACGGCCTCCTATCACTAGCAGCTGAGAAGACAGGCATGTTATCCGCATGACCTTAATGGATCATGCGGTCGCTTCATGACCCCTGAGTCAAGAATTGGGGTCGTTTGGAAGACACCAAATGTCTGCACGAATAGCATGGACTCTCAGCTCGGAGACCATGACTGCGGCTATCTTTGACGCTGCATCACAGACAGGAGCGTCTTTAATGGTGTCATCAACGACGAATCTGGTGCACGAATGGAGAGACATCATTTATTCATATTAATCCAGGTTCTGTTTACAGCATCAAGATGGTCGCATCCATGTTCGGTATCATCGGGGTGAACTCATATTGACAGCGTGCATTCGTCATAGTCATACTGGCCCATCACCTGACGTAATGGTATGGGATGATATTGGATACATGTCTCGGTCACCTCTAGTTTGCATTGACGACATTTTGAACAGTATACTTTACGTGTCTGGTATGTTATGATCCGTGACTCTACCCTTTATTCGAATCTTGCTAAAACCTACGTTTAAGCTGGATAGTGCACGGCAGCATGTTGCTGGTATTGTACAGATCTTTCTTGATACGGAAAATGTTCTAATGTTACCCTGGCCTGCTCGTTCACTAGATCTTTCACAAATATAAAATGCCTGGTCTATGGTTGCCGAGCGACTGGCACCTTCACCATACGCCAGTCACTATAGTTGACGAGCTATAGTATCGCGTTGAAGCTGCATGTGGTCATCTGTACCCATACATACCATCCAATCTCTGTTTAACTCAATGTTCAGGCGTATAAGTGCCGTTATTAAAATCAGAGGTGGTTGTTTTTGGTAGTGATTTCTCAGGATCTGAGTAGGCAAATTTCTTGAAAATTTAATCGCTTTTTATTTCTAGTATAATATACTTGTCCAATAAAAATCACATTTTATTATCTGCATTTCTTTGTAGTGTAGCAATTTTAATGACCAGTAGTGTATGAATGAGGGTTAAATTTTGGATAAGCATTAGAAAAAAATCCATGATTTAAATCCCGAAAACGAAAAAAAAGGAGTGTTTATAATAAAAAATAATTTAAAAATATAAAAATAAAATGTGTAATATTAAACAGTAATATTATCTAACTATTAAATTTTGTGAAAACAAAATATAACACTTGTAGTACACAATAATACTTATACTAGTATATATTTGATATGCATCTTCAAAGGTTTTGTTTTGTTTTTATAATTGCTCTAATAATTTCTTTGCTCTCTTTATTCACACATAATTGTTTTCAGTAATTTGTACACATTGTATCTGCTGATAATTTTTCTCATGTTTTACAGCTGTTTATCTGTGCAAGAGAACGATGCAGAACAAGACCAGGCTGGAATTGGTAGACTATGAAGCTGAAAATTTGGCTCGCCTCCAGAAAATGTTTTCTAGAAAATGGGAATTCATTTTCATGCAAGCCGAGGCACAAGCAAAGTACGTATAACCTAGTTTTTAAAATTATATTTACTGCCATATCTAGTATCAATTGTACTACAATGTTAAAAAATAAGCTACGGATGTTATGTGTAAGTAATTTTTTACAAGAACGTTTTTATTGAAAATCATTTTACACCTGTTATTTTTGTCTGTTTCATCTGTCAATTTAGATATGACAGTTATTTATACGTGTAATTTTAATAAATGTGTTAAATTTCTTTTTAAAAAATAGACAGAAAATTTGGTTCATTAGTTTATGCAATTTTGAGAACCTTTAGATAAAATTAGTATTATATAATCAATGCTATAAAAAAGTTACTATATCTCAGTTGTCTTTAATAAAAGGTTTTGTTTCAGAGTCGACAAAAAGAGAGATAAATTTGAACGAAAGGTTTTAGACAGTCAAGAAAGAGCTTTTTGGGATGTTCATAGACCCGTGGTAATTATGATTCAATTATATGTATAGATTAATAACTTTTCTTTATTATTAATGAATGAATCTCCCACATTATATATATATATATACTGAAAACAATGACAAACTTTTGATTTTCCACAAATGCCACAATTTGGATGGGCTGTAAATATCAGTAGAAAGCAATATAAACAATTATGTGGCGCTATAAGGACTGATGGGGTGGGAGTAGCAATGATCAAACACATAGTATGGTGTTCAGAAGAGAGAAAATTATAGGAGCCTGAATAAAGTACTGGACTTTGGAAATGATGCAGGCATGGAAAATTTTGCAGACTCCTGTGTTATGGATATATCGGATATATATTGCTTCCATTCATGCAAGCACCAACGGTGGTAGGTAAATATCTTAATGTACGGGTCCGTGGACGGAATAGTATGTATTGTAATGGTAGATAGAGGAACTCGATGCAAAAAACAATTTGGCAATTTAATACTGTTGCACAAACATGTTATTAAGCACAACTTCCTAAATTGTCTTCTCGCTTTGGGAGAAAATAAGCTATCTCCAATTGACACCACGGGATGCAAGCAGGAGACAACAATGGGCGCAGGTACGTCTCAGTTGGATCCTGAAAATGTAGGAAGATGATACATGTTCTCATGATTCCAGATTCACATAAGTATATACTTGCTGGTGAAAAGGTATAAGTACGGTGTAAATTCGAAGAAAAGATGTATTCTTCTTGTCACAGTGCAATGATAATCTAGATCATAAGCGTGTCATTCTTCTCTAAGTAGCATTAGCATTTGTTTAATCGATTTCATTGGAATATTTGGTGGGTGTGACACCGTCTCTCCCAGGTCGGGGCACCCCCTCCCCCCATGGGGGTGCGAGTATATCGAAAAATCAAAAACAAAGAATTATTTTTAAAAAATTATTAATTTACTGAAAGGAAGCAAAATAAAATACATTCTGGCATAATAAAAAAGTAAAATGCACATTTACAGTGATATAATACACTTTTAAATGTATCAGTACTGCACAATGTATTTCATAATTAATTTAGCAGTACTAAGTTAAGAACAAGTTTAATAATTATGTGTGAGCATGTCACAAAATTATATACAAACTTTCATACTTATCTGGATAATTTGTACGGTTTATATAATTAAAGTCGTATTGTAGCTTTACGTCAAAGTATATTACTATTGAATTCTATACATTATTATTGTATGGAGGTGGGGGGCGATGAAAATTATGGTTGAAAATTGGGTTGTAAGTATAGAAAGATTGAGAAGTACTGCCTTAAGAACCAAAAACCAAGAATGAGGTTGAAACAATGTTTTTATTTTGGCCAACCAACACACACCTTCACCTGATATATAACCTTAATAGTGATTATAATTCAGTATTAAATACTAATAAATTTTTAATTCAATTATATTACAAATATAGAGATCAATATTATCTTTAATTCGTGTAAATGTGCTTACAAAAATCGTCTTTCACAAAAGGAAGGGAAGAAAAAAGAAAAGAAAGAGAAAGGAACATAGTTAAAATATAAAACTAATCAGCACTCGAGTTTCCTCTGCTTTGCATCTTTTCCTCTTCTGTTTAAAGGACATTTTTCTGAGAAGTATTTCGTTGACTCTTTCTGTAAGCAATATTAAATGAAGAACTTCCTTTTGGACAATGACCTCTTTTGATTCGAGAGAGATGCTTTTTCAACTACATCTGGACAACAATAGTTATATCCTCTCTCTCTCTCCCATTAGAGATAAATACCTCTTTTGTGGACGTTTCTGCCTGATTTAATAATGACATTCGAATTTTGAGTTTTGCCTTTTATATTACGTGTAGTATTAAATGCTTTAAGTCGATCCATATAATTGCAACAAAGAAATATTTATAGAACTACATCATCTTAGACCTGCTCAATGGGGCATCAAGGGAAATGAAAGAGCCAATTTCCTGGCAAAACAGCGAACGACTTTTCTACAAACCACTAGTAGTCATATGACTTTTTACTCTACAAAACGCCTAATTAAATTAGAATTTAAAAGGAAGTTTACCTCCTACCTAACAAATGAAGATCACTGGGAGTGACTCACTAGTTCAAAGATAGTCATTTCAGATTATATCTTTGTCCTGTAGCCGTGGGGTTATTTCGTCTCTTGACTGAGCACGATTGTAAGAATTTTTAAAATTCGAATAAAGGACACTTCAGTTTGTGTTCTTTGTGACTTTGGAGAGTCCATGGACAAGGACCATACTGACGAATGCACTGCATTACTGTTTCTTATCTCTATTGTTCTTAAGTATGGGGAAGCTAGAGCGAGACTAATGGCATATAGTAGCCAAATGTCTGACATTGGTATAAATAAATATCATCTTAGAAGTTCACCTTCTTACTTAATCAAGCGAGCTCTTTGCCTCCTTTTGAAGAGTTAAATAGCTCCCTAATATTTGGGATTAAGTTTCCCACATCCGTAAGGAGTACCCCATGAAATATTTGTGTTTTACTGCAGTGTTTCTCAAACTGTGGGGCGCGCCCCACTTGAGAGGCGTGACAACACTACGAGGGGGGCGCGAGCATATTGAAAAGTCGAAAACAAAAGATTATTTAAAAAAATTATTAAATTACTGAAAGTATAAATAAACAAATTTCTGACATAATAAAAAATAAAATACGAATTTACACTCATATATTATACTTATAATTGTATCAGTGCTACACAATGTATTTTATAAGTAATTTAACAATACTAAGTTAAGAACAAGTTTGATAATTACCATTTACACCATGAGACTCTGTCAAATATAAAATCACATACAAAAATTAAAACTTATCTAGATAATTTTTGTACGGTTTATAATAAAAAAATCCCTTAATTGCAGATTAGAAGTTACGCGATTCGCTTCCCAATGTCAACCGTTTTCCACGAAGGCGCGCGTATGGGATGTATTGAGTGTGAGAGAAGGGGAAGGAATAAAAGAGCAAATAATCTGAAATAAGTAAATCCGTCGCAAACATTAACAAGGTCCTTTTATTGCATTCTAAGGCTTTTAGAACAATTTTATGGAAAGCAGTGCACATAAAAGGTCTTACTTTGGAAAGACGTATATATACGTCCCGGGAAATTGACACTATGGCTAACAGAGCTGTTTATATACTCCGGTGGAACATAAGAGGTTAAAGCCGTATCGTAGTTTTATCATCAAAGTATATCATTGAATTCAATACATTGTTATTGTTTGAGGGGGGCGCGACTAAAATTATGATTGAATATTGGGTTGCGAATATTGAAACTTTGAGAAGCACTGTTTTAATGCATAGTTCTGTGTGTTTTTCTCCTAGAGGTAGTGCAGTGTCAAATGATCATTTCTTCCTATTTTTTTCTATTTGTGTACTTTTATTTTTTGTAAGACTTATCACAAGTATTTCTATTACTAAACGAAATTCTATTGGATGTCCTATTTGTTTGCTCTTTGTTTCATTTAATGTTCTGCCGAATTAATTATCTACGGTATTATTTATGAGATTAGATTCTGTATGAACTGTATGAATAACGTAACGTCCTCCGAGTGTTTTAATGTATATAAGATATTCAGACTTTATAACGATTTTAAGATTAATTTTTAAAATAAATTAATATTGGGTAATATATTTTAATTATAATATTTATTTCATACTCCTAAAAGCAAAGGCACTTTTTAAATATTTTTTTCATAAGTTTTCGATTAATTTTGCGACAGCTTTTATAAAGTTTTTAAATCTAAAATGTCTAAAAAATCATCAATTTCATTTTCATTTAAAACATTGCTTTTAGCTCTATTGCAATACCATAAAATAAAGTCTTTAAGATTTATTTAATAGTTTTAATCAAATATAGTGATATTTTTTTATTTTAAAAATGAACGAAAATTAACAAGTCCACTAAAAAATTTTCAAAAGTAGTTACACATTCAACCTCACTATTCTACATGCGTAGTTTTCTTGTTTTCCATGCTTTTGTCATACATGAAACCAAAAACTCTAAAAATGAATGGAACGACATTTTAAACATGAAATCGCATCAAAATAGAGGGAAAATATATGATAAAACATAAACAAATAAGAAAACGTGACATTTTTTTAACTTTGTTTCTTTAGCCAGGATGCGTGAACACAACGGAAATTGATCTGAAGAAGGCATTTAAAGTCAACTTACTTCCAAAGTACACAAAGGTAAGTAATTTCCGGAGTGTCAGTTCAGTATAAAAACTCCTGATTTCATTATTCGTTTCACAATTTTTTTTAATATACCACTAATATAAGGAATATTGCAATAGTATATCACTACATAATGGATTTATTTATAATACTTGAGTAACTGACAAGTCTAATAACGCGATAAAAGATTTCATAACTACTCAAACACCAAAATTTGATTTTGTGTAAGTGAGACCATGTATGTGTTTTGGGAGCTACATAAAACTGAATGTTGCCTATTGAGTTTCAATATTAAATTACGACTGTCCCTTCTTAACTTCGCTGTATGCACTCTATGACAAAAAAAAACAAAAAACGAAGCACCAAGAAGGAGTTGTATAATTGTAATGAAATTTTATATGCAAAGACATTTGTATCAAACATGTAGATGATTTAAGTTTGGTGTCCAGTGAATGAATAGCGGGAGCTGTAGCGCATCGGAACTGCGCACTCAGCAGGTGTCTATAAGAAGCGGTTCTCAATCTGATGGTGAAAATTTATGTTGCATTATGATTTAGGGTACCTTTCAACTACTGAAAAATTGCCTCGCCACAGGATTCGAGCTCATCACGAGCAACTGTCAGATTTTGAAAGATGTCGTATCATTGGATTGAAAAAGTCAGTTTGGGCAAATCGGAGAATTGCTCGTCATATGGGTCAAAGCCATTAGAATATTCTGGAACTTTCTACCGTTACTTTGCATTACCCTGGCCTTATTTTTCAGATGATAATGACAGTCCATATACTGCACGTGTTGCTATAAACTATCTTACAGCTTGTCAAACACTTTATTTTGCCAGTCAGATCACCAGATCTCTCTCAATTTGAGCAAATCTGGGATAGGATAGGAAGGCGACTGCATCTACCTGGGAATGTTGATGATCTGGCCTAACAATTGGAGCAAATTTGGCGAGAAATACCGCAGAAGACCATCAAGGTGCTTTATCACTCTATGCCTCATTGTGTGGCAGCTTGCATCCAGGCTAAAGGCGGGTTGATCACACATTGATCTCGTTACTTTGTAAATACGTAACTCTGAAATAAATCCTTCAATTTTTCTAAAATTTTAATCATTTTTTCTTGTATACATAATCTTTCTACCCACTAATTATTGTCTCTATCGGAAAAATCTTTCTTGGTGCGTCGTTTTTGTTATAGAATGTGTATGTATGTATATGTGTGTATATTATAAGAATATATAAAGAAATATAACTGGGAACGTTAATAAATTATTCAACCTTCAAGTTTTATTATTTTAAATGCTAGTCCGTCATTTTAGTTACCAAATTACAATCAATATATCTCAAGTTACTAATTAATGCGATTTCTATTATTACATAATAATCTAACAACCCTATAATACCTGTCGTTTATTTCTACGATCATTTACAGTTATAAGCTAAGAGCATCTTTGATCCCCTCGAAATAGGCAATGATTTCTATCTTTACAACCAAATTCAAATTTCTGTGTTTCTTATCAGTAATATCATCTCATAAATTCTATTAAACAATTACAAAATGTTATGTCATATAAAACTAATTTTTAGAATACTGTTGTGTTGTATAACAAACAATTTTAAGAATTTCGTTTGTGAGAATCTTTAATTAGTACGTGCACTCTTTTATGTTTAGAAGAAAGTTAATGCAATCACTTGTGCTTATTTTCAAATAAAATAAGTAATGAATTAGAACCCATTCAAGATCTATTTTTCCCTCACTTTTTATTATATAGACGTATCATATATGTTTAATTTAAAGAATATTAAAGCTCATAACAAATGTAACTTTGAAACTAGTTTCAAACTTTTTTCTTTTAACTCAATCAAGGTATATCTACTTACCAAAAGATGTCATTTATTCAAAATATATGGGCTTGTTTTAATAAAACCTATTGTAATTTTTACACTATTAAAAATACTTCTAAAAGTACATTCAAAAATATTCACTTATTTTACTATTCACTTAAAATCTACAGCGCATGAAACTTTTCTAACAAAACATCATTTTCTTCTACCACGGTGGGGTAAAGTAATCACTTCACTTCTCTATCCACCTTTTCCCCCCCTACTTGTAAAAAAATTCTTGAAACACTCTACAAAATTTACCTTTCTCCTTAAACGACGAAGTAAGGAAAGAAAATAGAATTATTGATTTACTAAGAGAGAATTTATTCTCTCTCTCTCTCAAGACTAAAAGATAAGTGCTCGCTCCTTATATATACTCCTCAATGCCGTCAAATTGTCGTTTCGAGTTTTTCAACTCGTATGATAAATTAAGTGAAACTGCTGAAAGAAAGAAAAGAAAACCGTTATTTGCTCTAAAAGCAACGAGTAAAATTACAAAGATTAATGAAAGATTCTAAATAATGTACAGTGGACACAAAAGTGTTCCTTTACTTGAAATTTTCTATAAAATTTAATGTTTTCGACTAATAAAAATTAATATATCAGAACTGTAATTTTTTATAATGTCTGCAACTTGTTCTTAATGAAATAACGTAACCAATTTTTTGAAACATAATATAACTATTTAAAATAATAATAATTAAAAAAACTACTAAAATTTATGCCACAAGTCTTTGTACACTTCAAAAAAATCTCAACATAGCTTTTAATATTGTATTTTGTTATTCCTCCTTGCTTATGTTATTATTATTTTATTTCACATTTTGTTTTTATATGCATCATATTTCCTTTTTTTTAAATCAAATTATCATCAAATAGGCTTAAATCTATTAGGCTTAAATCAGGTGATTTTTGAGGTTTTTTCAGAATTTGAGACAGTTATAGAGACACCAGCGACGTACATTGAGAGCGGTGCGCTTGGTATCATTATCTTGTTCAGAAATGAAGTCATCTACAATATCCAAATTTTGGGCAGATAATTTAAAATTGATCTTTAAAATATTTAAGTACAGCTCATCATTCACAATACCATAAAAAAATATGACATTACCTAACCCTGAATCCGATTTACACTCCCACGCAAGAACGAATCCATGCTCCACGGTTCTAACTAGATTCCTGAAATTTAGTTTCAGAAAATTCATCACACGCACAAATTGAAAGCAAATTGGTTGGAATGAGAGAAAATTCAACATTTTTGGTCCCAATGGATGTAAAATAGCTTGTAGAAGGAAAAAATGAGAAGTTTAACCCCAAGAATTTTATTGGAACAAGAAGACGTTCACCTCCATGTTGAAGCATGGAAATGGAGGTGTTCTTGCGTAGGGGTGTAAATCAGCCACAGGGTTAGGTAATTTAGTATTTCTTGATAGTATTCTGAACCAGGAGCTCTATTAAAGTATTTTAAAGAACAATTTGAAATTATCCACCCAAAATTTGGATATTATAGATGACTTCATTTTTTAACAAGATAATGACTCCTAATCTCCTCCTAAATCTAAGTAACTAAGCCTATTAGAACACATTCGATGATAATTTGATTAAAAAAAAAGAAAACATGACATATATTATACAAAATGTAAAGTAAAAGCAATAATCACAGAAGCATGGCAGAAGATCGATGCAGACATTACAAAAACCTGATGAAATCTTTACTAAGATGTTTAAAAGTTATTTAGGAAGCTAAAATATATCCAACTAAGTATTAAATTAAGAAAAATACAATATTTAAAGTTATGTTAAGATGTTTTTGTATACTTAGACTTTTGTGGCGTAATTTTTTAGTATTTTCTTGTTTATTAGTTTTTTTTAAATAATAGTTACATTATGTTTAAAAATTGGTTATGTTATTCCATTAAGAACAAGTTGCAGATATTATAAAAATTACAATTCTGATATATTCATTTTTATTAGTGGAAAACATTAAATTTTATAGAAAATTGCAACTGTACGAAAACTTTTGTGGTCTACTGTAAGTATAGGAACTAGTACTAAGTACAAATAAATTTATATTTACCCAAAACGCTGTTGTAAGACATAAAATAACTTAACATAAATTTTGTTTCGTGGCAGTGAAAAGGAAGAAGAAATATTTCCATTATTAATATACTGGTGTCTCAAAAAGAATTAAACAATAAAAATTGAAAAATAGTTATTCATACTTAAGCATAACTTAAAATTTTAATTTTGAGAAGAAATTGGAATTTTTGACCTAATATAAAAGAAACTTTAGGAAATGATTTAAAAATAAAACATCAAATAACCTTTAAAACTTATAATGTTAGATATTCTTCATTAAAGGCTTTAAAAGAATGAAATAATCGTTATTCCTTTCAGCATCATTTTACATATCTTATTTGTAAATGATTTAATCAGAGAGAGAGTTTTCTTCCTTTATTTCAATAATCAATCGGGGCATGCAGAAACAGTATTTTAAGAGACTGAAAATTCCAATTATAATAAATAGTCTTATTTCTTATAAAAAATATACCTGAACTTTTTAAACAAAATTATATATAAGATTTCTGTTTAATTTTCATGCACGAGGATGGTCTCATAAATACCCGGCCTGACCTAGAGATGGCGGTAGTTGTTAAAAAATATCACTGTATTAGAAAGCATGCAATCTATAAAGAATATGTTTCAAGTTTGAAGACGCCACGTTGCTTAGTATTTGTTTGGCAGCCATCAATATATATATATATTTTGTGTGTGTGTGTGTGTGTGCGTGTGTGTGTGCGGTGTGTGTGTGTGTGTGTGTGTGTGTGTGTGTGTGTGTGTGTGTGTGTGTGTGTGTGTGTGTGTGTGTGTGTGTGTGTGTGTGTGTGTGTGTGTGTGTGTGTGTGTGTGTGTGTGTGTGTGTGTGTGTGTGTGTGTGTGTGTGTGGTGGGTGTGTGTGTGTGTGTGTGTGTGTGTGTGTGTATTGAACGTTTTCAGTGAATTTGTGAAAATGGAGAAAATTGGTCATCGTTATGTGATACAATACTATTATATTTTTTTTGAAAGGTCTCAGCCCACACAACCAATGTAAAAGCTAAACTAGATTCTACTCTGGGTGGTGAGTCTGCTTCTTCATTTACAACAGTGAAATATTAGGTACCAGAGTTTAACCGTGGCCGTACAAGCTGCCAAGAGGAGCATCGCAGGGGTTGACCAAATGAGGTGACGACTCCAGAAATGGTGAAAAATATCCACAAAGCGATCCTGGGTGATCGTGACTGAAAGTGCATGAGCAAGCAGACATATAATAAGCATTTCAAATGTTTGGTACAGTGCATATTATCTGAAAATTTGGACATGAGAAAGCTGTGTACAAGATGGGTGCCACGTTTGCTCACATTCGAGCAAAAACAGTGTCATGAAAATGTTTCAGTTGAGTGTATAGCGAAGTTTCATAGCAACAAACCAGATAGACCGTTTCATAACATTGGATGAAACATGGGTCCATTACTTCACACTCGAGACAAAAAAAACAATCAAAACAATAGACTGAAGAGGGAGAACCGGCTCCAAGGAAGGCGATGACCATTCCATCGTCAGGCAAGATCATGGCGTTTGTTTTTTGAGATGCGCGTGGGATAGTTTACATTATATAACTCTCTTGGAAAAGGAAAAACTATCAATGGCGAGTATTGCGCTAACTTATTGCAGCGTTTGAGCGAAGAAATCATGCAAAAACGGCCGCTTTCGAATGAGAAGAAAGTGTTTTTCCATCAAGACAATGCACCTGCTCACAAATTTGTAATTTCAATGGTCAAAATTAATGAATTAAAGTTTGAATTGCTACTTCATGCTACTACTACTACTCTTTGCCCAATTTAGCCCCCTCGGATTATTTTCTAATCCCAAACATTAAAAAACGGCTCAGTGCTCAAAGATTTGCCTACGATGAAAAAGTGATGTGGGCAGTTAATGGATATTCTTTTTAGGGCATATATATGTTATAAAAAGGGTATTAAATTTAAAATGGAAAGGAAAAGTGTATAGAGCTGAAAGGAGATTATATTGAAAAATAAATATAGTTTTTTACCAAACTTTTTGTGTTTTCTTTGTTGGGTCTCTCTCGGGTACTTCTGGAACCACCCTCGTATTGTATTTACTAACAATACGTTTGTTTCGATGCCACCGCAAAACCCTCCGGAGTTCACGCGGAGCACGTGCTCAAAATCGTGGGTCCGAAGTCATGTGGCTGATTCACGAGTGCAGGAAACTGGAGAATTTCCTCCAATTCGTTTCCTGCCTAATTGGAGGTGGAGATAGGTGGTGTCGTCATGTATCGTTCCTTAGGAGGCCTCTGACCATCCCAGAGTGTTTTTCCCTCTAAATTATTGGGTAATCGGGCCAAATCGTACTGTCACCTGTATGGTGTTCAAAGCCAGGCTAACGAAGGGTCACTTTAGCCCTTTGCCATGATTGAATTTCCTGGACCTTGATCTGGCCTTTGCCGATCAGGTGGCATTAGTAACAACAACATAACAACAACATACTGTACTGTATTGTTTTGGATTGTATATCAAACAATACTTTTAGTTGTAGCCAATTATAGTACTTACCATTTAGCGTAGTAGGATCAGTTACAATATGCAGCTTTCAATTTTTAATTACTTTGATAAGATAGATTGCTTAAGAAAGAAATGATTATTCTAACAATATCTTATATTAATGCACTTTTTTTACCTTTCAAATTCTTCAAATTCAGTCGAAGTCTGGAACAACTGTCCTCAATGAAGCCGAAACTCAAAGTCAAAAAGACGCTTATAAACAGCAGGTAATTGTTTGATATTTATTTATTTTTATTTTCTTTTTAATTTAAAGCAAAGATTTCCAGGTTAATTCAACTCTCTCTCTCATCAACACGTGTTTAAAAACAAAAAATTATATAAATCAGCCGCATGAATATTTCAAAATATTTATATAAGTATATTTTTTTTCTTATATCATGTATAATTACATTTTTTCTAATAGTATAATTTTTCCAAAAAATTTTTTTTTTTTTTTAGATAAAAATCAAATTTTTATCTGAAAAAAGAAGAAAAAACTAATTATTACATCAGAAAAAGAATCGATTAATTAAATATTTTAAATAAAGTGATCCAAAACGTATATTAGCATTCAATGGAATTAATAAGGGATATTTAATTAATATTAAAAGAGACTGAATTACTTAACTGTTTAAATTTACATTTACATTTACAAAAATTCAAATTCTATATGCAAATGAGACTGAAGAGGTCAAGGGGAATTATAGAAAAAATTACTGTTTTTGAATTGTTAGGCTCGCATACTTGGAATTTGTTAAAAATGTTTCTTTTGCTGAAAAGGTATCCAATAAAAGTGGAATTTACGGAAATAGACTACTGGGAGAACGGAGGGTTACTGGGTCAGGAGGTTACAAAATAAAATTCCTGTTTCGAACTACTAGGGTTATAATAATAAAATTTGGTTCGCACGTTTCTTTTATTTAATTGAAATCTGGTAAGAACGGTTGCTTTTGTAATAGACTCACAACGGTGTTACGGAGTGTATTGATAATAAAAATTCCATTTTCATTCTATTAGATTTAGACTTGAAATTTGGCACGCATGTTTATTTTGAAGGGGTAGAGATCCACTGAAAATTGGTTTTGCTAAAATCTACTTGGTTATTGGGTTAAAAGAGGGCAAAAAATCCTTCTAATTCAATTTTAGAGATTATTATAAATTATTAATTAGAAGTTCTGTAATTTTTATATCAAGAGGCGGAGTTACAGGTATAAGTATATGTTTCAATACGATCGAATTCTTAATACTAGGATTCAGAGATATCAATAATTTATATATATATATATAAACAATTTATATTTATACAACATCATGAAACACCCAACGAAGCGAGTAGGTAACGGCTAGTTAAAGTATACACTTGAGTAAAAATGAATAAACATATTTGATTCTTCTATTTTTTTTCTTATAAATCCTTTCTATGGAATTTAATTCTGAAACTTAATAAAAAGATTCAAACAATTCCATAATTAAACGCAAATATGAGGTAAATGTTTTCTAAATTTCTCAAAACGTAAAAATTTCATTAATTGACAATTTTTAACTGTAGGAAAAAATAATTCTGATTATACATAGTCTTATAAAATTTTAAATACTAATTATTACTTCTTTTGTAAATTAAAAAAAAACTTGTATAAATACAAACAAAATAAAATAGAAGAATAAAAAGATTTAAGAAAAAAAATACGTTGTACTTCAACAAAAAATCCAACTATGATGCAATTTTCAAACATCACGAGGTATTTAAAAATATGCAGAGTTAAAAATTACTTTTATATATAGTGATAATGTTATAAAATGGGATGTACAGTAAAATATTGATAAGTGACTTTAAGAAAAGTCCAATTTGTAAATACAGTTGAATCTCAATACTAAGCAACTCTATATTGCGAATTTTTCTATATAACGAACTTTTTCCTGGAATCAAGAACATTTCACGATTTTCGTAAAATAACCTCCCTATAGCGAAATGCATTTTCTATATAACGAACTTTTCTCTTGTGATTCATTTTTTTTCTCCTTATTTTTAAAGTGTTTCTTAACATTTCAAGTTATGCTCTGTTACAACACATTTTATGGTGGTCATAAATCTTGAACTAGTTTTTTTAAGTTCCTAACTTACCGAGAGCAATAGAATTTCGAGTGTTTCATCCAAGAAGTGCATTCTTTAACCCCCATTGTGCAGTTTACTGGAAACATGTTAGATATTCCCTTTCACACTCAGTGGTGTTGTCTCGTTCCTCGTCCTTGAACTAGTCTCCGTTCATTTGTAGTGTTAATCAGTTGTACTGGTAGCTTCGATTCTAGTAGCTCGAAAATGTCAAAACGTAAGTGCTAGAGCATGAAAGAAAATTTTTTAATTCTACAGGAAGTGGATAGAGGCATCAAGAAACTTTGCTTGCAGTTTTTCTTTCTTTTCTTTTTTGATAGGTAAGATAAAAATGAATATATATTAGTTTGTAAAAAGGCGCGAATAATTACTTTTTTTAATATATAGTGTTTGTGAGTTTAAACCATTTTTTATGTGGTTCAGAAAGAAAATTAAAAGATGAACCTCTGCATTGCGTATTTTCCATATAATGAACCTCTTTTTCGGGATTTAGCGGCTTCATTAAATAGAGGTCCGACTGTAATTGTTAAAAGCACTAAGTATATAATTTATCTAAAATCATTTGTTGTCTATCAGTTCTAAAAGTTTTATATGATATTAAGGTGAATTTGAAAGTAAAATATTTTACCTTTGTTCTCTTTTAATTTTTCTACCCAACTGAAAATGCATTTTGCTTACATTAAATCTAATTTGGTTTTTAGTTTTCCTTCTTTTTTTATTCTTCTGATTTTTTGTCGCAGAACATCACATTTTTTTATATATGCATTTATTTCATATAATTCCTTTCAATTTTTTTTCTTGCTTCCTTTCCTCTGCCCTTCATTAAACCTTTTATTTTCCTTAGAAATTCTAAGTATTTAAAAGCATAAGAAATAACAGAGATGTTTTCATTAAAAGTTTACTATGCTTTACTTCTATTATTCTAGACACATATTTTTATTAAAATGATTCATAGTGCATATTTAAATACTTTCGCCAAAGAAAAACTAAACGCAAAGCCCATTCCGTTCACGTTTTTCACACTTTCTTTTGTGGTCATTCTTTGCCCCTTCATCGCTTATGTATTCTGATAGTTCAAAGCTTTTCATATACCGTAAAGTTTCAACTTCTTTTTAAGGTATCCGATTACGTTCGGAACCGTGATTTTGCAAAAGCGTATATAAATGGATAATATTTATCATATTGAGTTTAACTTAGATTAGAAAATGTATATAAAATTGTTTTAAGAATAGTATTACAATAGTGGCTTGTTAAGGTAGGCCTGGACTGTGCTCGGAACCGCATTTGGCAAAACGGTAGTCGGATATTTTCATGATATATTGTCACTCTCGTGATTGTGAATACATGTAGAAAATTGTTTTGGCGATCAATATTATCAATATGTCATTTGGACAAAATTAGTGAATAATAATATATAAAAATTAACTTAGAATCTTTTTCAAAATGTTCTCCCTTTTGTAGAATGCTTCTATTATAATAATATTTTGCCTCGTATATAGCCTGTGACATCTTTACAGAGGCTCAACTATGAGTTTTGAAAAATTTACATTATTTTCAGAGTTACCAATTGGAAATATAAATTTACTGCATGTTTTTTTTCTTAAAATTGTTCCTCTCTTGTTGTCGTAAAAATATGGATAAACCCACTCCCTAAGTCATATATTTCGTGTGGCCTTTTCTAGTTCAGCCTCTATACAGAGTCCTCTAGCCATATAGAGTGCGCAAATATTATTATAATAGAAGCGTTTTTCACATAAAAGGAGAATGTTTTGAAAAAACTTTTTCTAAGTTAATTTTTTGTCAAAATATTGTATTTAAATAATTCTTTTTCTCAAAATGTCCTTTAAATAATTGTATACAGGTATTCTAATTTAAGCGACACTAAATATCATGAAAATTATCCATTTTTGGGCTTTTGCAAAATCACGGTTCCGAACGTAGTCGGATACCTTAAGTACAATATTTTGACAAAAAATTTACATATAGAATTGTTCATTTTCAAATATTTTAGAAAATGCTTTCTATTATAATAATATATTTTGACTGTAGTATAGCCCAGACCCCTGCACAGAGGCTCAACTAGAATTTTTGAAATATATAATTTAGAAGTGGATTTATCCATGTTTTACGACAACAGAGGGGAGAAATTTTAAGAAAAAACCCGATAATTATTTTAATGGGTTGTAACTCGGAAAACAATGTGAATTTTTCAAAATTCGTAGTGAGCCTCTGTACAGAGGTCTGAGCAACATACAGGCAATCTATTATTATAATAGAAGCATTTTTCACAAAAGGAGAACATTTTGAAGAAAAAAAAATTCTAAGTTAATTTTTTACCGAAATATTGTATTTAAATAAAAAAAAATTTGTCAAAATGGCCTTAAAAGAATCTTATACATGTATTATAATCTAATTGACACTAAATATCATGAAAATTATCCATTTATGCGCTTTTTTAAAATCAAGGTTCGGAACGTATTCAGATAACTTAGTTTGTTATTGAGATATTTTTTTCCATCTTTGAATTTCTTAGAGGTTTTTTTCAAGTTCTTAAGGATAATAGTTTCTAGTGCATAGTTCGTTTTGACTGTAAAAAGGATTTTTGCATATTCAGAAAAAGAAGCACATTGAGCGCAACCTGGCCAGTTATACCAAAGAAGTACCAGCCAATATTCCAATTACTCTTTTGCATGAGTATGTATAGTAAGTGATTCATCAGTAGTGTTTAATTCCCCATTATTGTAATACAAAAATACAGACGAACCTCTGTATAACTAACCTCTATATTGCGAAATTTTCTATACAGCGAACTTTTTCCTGGAACCTTGAACATTTCACGATTTTCTTCGTAAAATAACCTCTCTATAGCGAAGTGCATTTTCTATATAACGCGAACTTTGTCTTTTGTTCTTCCTTTTATTAAAGTATTTCTAAAAAAATTTCAAGGTATTCTCTCTTTAACACATTTTATGGTGGTCATAAATCTTGTGAACTGGTTTTATTACATCCTAACTCACCGAGAGCTATAGAGTTCTAGAGGTTTCATCCAAGAAGTGCATCCTTTAATTCCCATTGCCCAGTTCACTAGAAACATTTTCGATATCCTCTTTCACCCTTAGTGGAGTTGTCCCTTGTACCCGTGTTCTAATTATAAAAGAATGTATGTGTTTAGTATTACTCTTGTATGCTTTAACATATAAAATTTCCTTACAATTCATTAATTTCAGTATAAAATCTTTTTCTTAATATTGAAAATACAATGAATTCTTACCAATCTTTTTCTTGTTTTCCTTGCAGTTTTTCTTTCTTTCTTTCTTTTTTGATGTGGGTCATATATATAAAATAAATTTATATTAATTTAAACAAAGGTGTGAATAATTACTTTTTTTAGTATATATAGTGTTTATTAATTTAAAATTTGTTTTATGTGGTTTATATAAAGTATAATAAAAGATGAACCTCTATATAGCGAATTTTCCATATAACGAACTTTTTTCCTTGATTTAGCCACTTCGTTATATAGAGAGAGAGGTCCGACTGTATATTCATTTCTTTTCTGAGGTTGTTTCTGGTGCCACCTAATCGACGGTGTCAAATTGAGGCACATAGAATTCATGGTGGAAAGTTAACTTCTATCGTTAACCGCAGCTTTGAGCATCATACAGGCGACAGCATGATTTGGCTTGATTCCACTTCAATTTTATGAGAGAACATCCTGTCGGAGTCGGGCCTCCAAACTCTCTTCCCCTTCCACCAACCATGAGAAGGCCTTGCGGATCAAAGAACATTTAGGAGAGTATTAAGGAGAGTGTCCTGATGTCGCACAGATACTATTCGCGCGCGCGCGTTTTCAAACATCAAAGTCTTCTCAAGGATTCGAACCCAGGTTCTACAGCACAGTAATCAGTGTCACTAAATCTTATACCGAAAAAACAGCTGTTTTTTTTTCTTCTTTCATCATCTGAAAAGCTGGATGAAAATAATAATTACTGAGCTATTCTTTCTCAGGATATATGGTACATGAGCCATATTTTGTTGAGAATAAAAACACAAGGGAAATGCTTCTAAGTTATGTAAAGATTGAAATTCAAAAGTAATAAATGAGATGTTTTTTTATTCCCCTTTGATTAACACAATGATAGTTAATTTTTGTTTATTACTTATTTAGAAAGGTTATAATCTACGATGATATTACGTGTTATGTGTATATTAGTTACATTAATTGATTAAACTCAATTAGATAAAATGTATCATCGGTTCGGAGATTAAAAAAAAACATTTTACATGTCTAGAATGCTGCAAACAGAAAACATTTATTTATTTACTGAATACTTAAAAATAAAATGCCCTAATTAATGCCTATTGGGAAATAAATAATGAGAATGGGTTAATTCGACTTATTAAGTGTAGAAAGATTATTTGATCCTTTTTGGATTAGCATGGTTTGAAAACGAAAAAAAGTACCAGCCATGCCAAATGAATTGGATCAATTTCAAGAAGCTAAAAGTATTTTGTATCGAGCATATATCATGCAAATATTAGTAATGCAAATCAAGAATATTTTTTCGCACTTAGCCTTTCGGCATGGTTCATAATATTGAAACACTAATAAAATTAAAAATCAAAACTCGCATTTTTTAAGAACAAGTATGATAATTATTCACATTTTTGATAACCTAAAAGAGAGAGAAAAAGACAAATAGTCACTTGTGAATTTTTAATTCATGTTAATTGAATTCTTCTAAATTATGAGTTTTATATTATTTTTACGAACAATCATTTTTTGTTACCTCAAAATCCTTAATGGAGTCTAATTTCTAATCCTGTATATGAAAGAATGAAATGTAATTTTTTTTAAATCTTATTTATCTCAATGATGAGGAAACACAATTCTTTGGCATGAAAAGTTTTAGCTAAGCCCCGAGGATTATTTCTACATCTTTTATCTGGTGTGTGATGAAAGTTTTATTCACAGGAACCCAATCTTTTAAAAACCTTCAAAGAAACATCTGTCGCAGGTGAGATGGCGACGACTCAAAATTATTCCCTGCCTTGAGTAATGGCCAGTCTTGTTGCCATGACAACGAGACATCTGGAACAGAACTTTTTCGAATTTCGAATTGTATTTAGACAAGAGCTTCTTTTAAGTACTCCTTTGTTCCAAAGATGTTAAGATAAAGGTTCTTTTGTTCACTTGTCTTTCGACTTAAAAGATACCTAGAGGGTATGTGTAGACTGGATGTCTGATTCTGAAGGTTTTGATAAAAGTATTTCCCTCTTTTTCTTCCTCTTCCTTCTTTCTTAAATAAGAAAAAAATATTTTTAAAAAATAAATTTTTTTAATTTTTTTGGTTGTAATTACTAACCTGTGAAATCCGAAAGCATTTAGCTTATTTGTGAATTTTTTTTTTATTTTTTATTTTCCGAAATGCTTTATGAAAAATGTATATTTCTCCTTCAAGGGGAATTTTTGTTTACAAACGCTTATCTATACTACCAACTTATATTTAAAAAGTACCGTCAAAATCAGCTTATTTAGCGAACTTTTATCACAAAAAAATAGTCGAAATTTGTGGTTGCACGTTATACGCCGGGTATGGAAATAAGAGCTTTAAAAATAAAAAAAAAGTATAAACATAGATAAAAATTACACAAAAGGATTTCTAGATATATCGAAATACTGCTTACTTAAAAGAAATGGCATCCTTTATGCATAGTTCAAGAAATATATTATTTTTCTAAAGCTCGGAATAATACCTGGAATAAATGACTTCAAAACTTAAAAATATTGCACACGTATATATTTCGGGTTTCTTCTTTAAAAAGGAGGGGGGGGGTACGCGTTATATGCCGAATATACCTTGAAATTAAACATTACAGCTTGAATGTATAGATACGCGTTATACGTTGGATTTTACTGTACTTCCATGTCTTATTAGTTATTTTTAAGTCTAGTTCAATGTAATTGAGGGCTCAAAAACAGGTTTAGTAGGATGGAAACATAAATATCGCAGCGTTTCTCCTTTTTCATTCATTATTAGGGATATTTTAATTTTACATGTTGTTGCAACTATAAATAATTTATGATAGAAAGCTCTTAGTGAATAATTTGTGCAGGCTTCTCATAATTTCTGTGCGTGAAACCTTTGATGAATAAAAGGGAAAATATCTGGTGGAATCCCTATGCTAAAAAAAACAAAGTAGTAACAAAAGCAGCATTCGAGTTGCACGTTTTTCTTTTCTTTTTTTTGCAAAGGAATTGAAAAGCATAATTTTGGTTTCAAAGTGCTTTATGCTTATGACTGTAAAGTATTTATGACCTAACTAAACATCTGACACGTGATCCCAGACAAGGAAAAATTATTCAAAAATAACTTAAAACATGCCGATTCAATAACGCAGAATGCTTAAACCTATTTAACTGCATTCAATTCATTATATTAAAATAAAATTAATTGGTTTTTTTATTAAAAATTCAATTATATAACTGTACTTTTTGTTAGTAAATTTTAGAAATATTACTTACAATCAACATTTATTCTAAAAATTTAAGATGAAAACAACGAATTTTACAATTTTATAGTGTTCTTATATTCAGAGCTAATTTAGAAGAATTTTTCATTAAATATATTTTATTTTTTTCACTACTGAAATGTAAGTTTAGATAAATCTTAATATTGATGTTGTGTAATGATACTTAGGTCTTAGATAGAATTTCTGCGTTTGAATAACATTTATTCGCGCAGTAAAATTGTCCGTTGTATGTCCTTCATATATTCCCAGTGTTTCCTTTTTTTCCCACGGCATGTTTTAAATGAACGCATTTGGATGACAAAATAAAGTGACAGAGTGTGACCCTTCTGAAATATTACTTCGAAATAATTTTTAACTCGTCAGTCTCCGATAAGTTTTTCGTTCTGTTACTATTTCCAAAAGAAAATATAGATGACTTTTTTCCATTCACGATTAGACATTACAAATCATTTTCATACTATATATAATAATTTCTTTTGAATAATACAGATACAACATTGATAATTATTATTATAACTGCTACGGACTTCGTGAATAATCAAATAAATTTTTTTGGTGACTTTTTCAAACAAAAATAAATTTTATAAAACACATTCTTTCTTTTCTTTTAAATTTCAAACTATAGTATTTTGATCCTTTAGTTTTTAATTTGTATCAAAATTTTGTCTTAATAATTATGATAAGCTGAATTTTTCAGTTTTAGGAATTGTGTTTTTTCATTTCAAAAATTCAATTATAAGATTATAAAAAGCTTTTCCTTCTTATTTTTATTCAGAATTACTGCTTTATGTAAATTTAGGCCAAACCTTTTGCACAACTCAGTATATTTTTACAATACATAGAAAACTTTTTGTTGATATGTTCTGACCGAGCCTTAATTTTAGCAATTTACTCTTGCTACAGCATTTTACTTTCTTAGTTCAAGTATCATAGCTAAATTTAAGTATCAACTGCTATCTGTTCCGATTTTATATGTTTTCCAAAAATAAATTTAATTTCTGATATAAAGATTTCAGATCGTCTGCTGCGCATCAAACTTAACAGATGATTTTAATTTTTTGTCGTTAGAGATCGTCTACAGCAAGGGTGTCAAACTCAAAATCTAACTTAGGCCAAACAAACGAGGTTTAACTTTAGGTGGGTCACACAAAAAATTAATATTCACAAAAACAGAAGTTTTTTTATTTCGAATAATACATTGTAACAAAAATAAATACAATAACAAGAAAAGTTTAATGTCTACACTTCTTGACACTTGGCATATCTTCCCTGATACTAACTTTCCTATTTCGGGGAAAAAATTTTGGTATTTTAATATTTATTATAGTGTGCCGCTGTACTGGCCGGGTCTCAAAAATGTTCGTTGCGCGCCTTGAGTTTGACACCACTAATCCGCAGTATTTTTCAGAAAGTTGGTAGTCTTTCATACATGTTGTTCAAAATCATTCAGAGCTTTAACGCATCAGCTTTTCTAGAGTAGTTGGATCACTAGAAACCATAAACTACTTGATGTCAGTATCAATTCATGTTATAAGAGCGGTGTGAGTGCCTGAGCAAGTGAGTAAATATTAACGTCGCACTGTTCAGCTACTCGATGGCGTTTGGCGACGGACCTCGTAATTTTGAACCTCGATCAACTAACGAGGACGACGCCTGAGCTAGCACCCTTCTTTCCTAACTACTTCACCAAACCAACGGGTTGAAGCTTGAGTTCCCTACAGATTTAACGTGCATCGCTTCCCTACACGGAAGTCTTCAGAGGTACTAGGCTTGAACTTATGACATTCCAGCCACGAATCCGTTACCTAGACCAGTGTTCCGCACGGTACCGGTCCGTGGATCAAATGATACCGGGCTGCCCATTTCATTGCAGTTGAATTTAAACTTCTATAGTTTTATACCCCAAATTAAAAATATCTGTGTTCCATTAAAGTTTTATTTATTTTAAAAAAAGAGGCCCTCAAAGGTAGTGACATAAATTTTTTAATGTTTTTAAAAGTAAAAAGAAAAAAGAAAAGAAAAACATCACAATCATTTCCTCTTTTAGGTAGTTTTAATTAAAAAGAATGAATCATCATAACTGTAAATATAAATAAAACACGAAAGCGTGGCGCGAAATTTGCATTGAAACTAATGAACTTCGTCTTCTCTCTCGATCGCAACGTTACACACAGTGAGAATGTTGTAAGCTCGTCCACACCCCATCTAGTCGCCCAAAGACCACGTTATAACCATGATTCCTCTCCACTCTTTTCTATGCGGTTTTGTTTGTTTTTTAAAGAGAAGGTATGTATCGCTCTTCTCTCTGCTTTTTTATGTTTAACAGTGCTTGGTGTACGTGTGTATTGTGTTTGCTTAAATTTAACCCACGAATTAGCAAAAATGAGTACGAAACAGACGTCGGAAGAAAGTTTCCTTCAGAAAAAGAAAAGGCTTAGTGAAAAGACAGAAAGTCCTTCAACATTAAAGAAACGTATAACTTTTAACACACAATACCATGAGTCCTACTTGAAATATGGTTTAGTCGGAACAGGTGATTCCCACAAACCAAAACCGCTCTGCATAGGTTTGCGGCGACCAATTCTCTAATGAAGCAATGTGTTAAGGTTATAGATGACGCTGTTTCAACATCGGCGTTGTGTAAGTGTAACCCTGGGAAGATGGGAAGTGATGAGTAGAACACGAGAGAGAGAGTTTGAGTAGAATTTTCTGAGGTGTTATGAGTTGTGAGAATTAAGTGGTGTATAAGGTGTGAGATATATAGTTTGTAATGAATAAGGGGTGTGAGTATAAGTTTGTAAATAAAGTTGTTATTTGTTATTAGAGAGAGGTAGAGTTATTTGTAGTTAGCGTAATCAGTACACAATGAAATCTTCAAAACTGCTTCACCACTTGAACGCCAAGCACCCTGGATCAAAAGACGTCCCTGGAGTATTTTGAAAGAGAATAACGAGAACACGAAGGACAGAAGAAATTTATGAGGGTCACCACATCAATAAAGGAAAATGCATTAAGGGCATCATACTTGGTGGCTAACCGTATTGCTAAAGCTAACAAGCTATTCGCTATTGGTGAAGAATTAATTTTGCCCACCACTCAAGACATTTGCCATGCACTTCTAGGAGAGGTGGTTGTGGAAAAGATAGAACATGTGCCTTTGTCGGCTGACACTGTTACTTTACGCATTGAGGAAATAGCCAAAAACATTGAGGCGCAATTGTTCGAGAGGATTAATGCATAACCGTGGTACGCACTACAGGTTGACGAATCTACAGATATTGACAACAAGGCAATACTGCTTGCTTATGTGCGATATCTATATCAGGAGGATGTGCATGAGAATTTGTTATGTGCACTATCTTTGCCAACCAACATCACATGAACCAACTCACATGACAACTAAAATGGTCCTTTTGTGTAGACATATGCACAGACGGAGCTGTTGCCATGACCGCACGACTGTCTGGTTAACTGCTCGGATTAAAGAAGTTGCACCTGAGAGTGAATCTACACATTGTCTCATTCACAGAGAAGTGCTAGCAAGCCGAAAAACGTCACCAGAATTTAACAGCGTATTGATTGATGTCGTTAAAGTTATTAACTACATCAAAGTACACGCCCTTAACTCGCGCCTGTTTGAGCAATTTTGTGAAGACAGGGGCACAGAGTACAGATGTCTTTTGTTATACACAGAACTAAGATAGTTATCCACAGGAAAATCGCAACTCAGAGTATTTGAATTGCGAGACCCATTGCAAACATTTCTCTTAGAAAAGAAGTCACAGCTGGCAGCACATTTCAGTGACAAGGTATGGGTCACCAAACTGGCTTACCTGTGTGACATATTCAACCTGCTGAATGAACTCAATATGCGCCTTCAGGCGAAAATGAAAACTGTTTTCAAGTTGGCAGACAAAGTAGCTGCATTTAAAGCAAAACTGGAGTTGTGGGGACGGCCCGTAAACAGAGGCATTTTCGACATGTTTCAGACATTAGTGGGGATATTAGGCGAGACTGAGCCTGGACATTCATCCTCCTAGTTAGTGCAAGATCATCTGTCTTTGATTTTAAAACAGATCGAGTGCTACTTCCCAACTACAAAAGACCTATGAACTGGTAAGGAATAGATCTGCGACCCATTTGTCAAGAACTCGGGTGAATCTAACATGTCAGTGCAAGAAGAAAATCAACTGCTGGATATTGTGGCCTTAAAACTACGTTTGTGGCAACAACTCTGCTGGTGTTCTGGATAAAACCATGGCAGAATACCCCGAGATTGCCAACAGAGCACTTAAATCCCTATTGCCATTTCCGACAACCTATCTGTGTGAAGCGGGGTTTTCTGCAGTAACAGCAACCAAAACAAAGCAATGGAATAAACTGGACATAAGCAACATACTTCAGGTGTCATTGTCTCCGATTACACCCAGATAGAACAGTTTCATTGCAAAGAAACGAGCTTAGAGTCCTCATTGATTTAACGTTCTAGTAAGTTAAAATGTTAAATCACTTTATTTATATTTATTTTTTGGTGTAACTCTGTATTTTATTTTGAAGGCATATTTAAATATATAGAACTAAATTCTTTATTAAATTATTTATATTCTTTATGCATTCAATACAATTAAATACATTTTGCTATAAATCAAAATAATCTAAAATATAAACAATCAACGTCCCCCTTCCAGGGGGCAGCGGTAAAATTATCAAACGTTAACCGGTCCGCGGCGATAAAAAGGTTAGGGAGCACTGACCTAGACTATTGGGCTACCGCAGCCCCATGAGAGCGATGCAAAATTTTTGAAGGTAGCATACTTTCATGGACTCAATTCTGTTCGATATATTGAGCTATCATTCAGAAAATCCATTCGTGTAGAGTATCACGCACGATTATGCGTAGACATGTCAGTTGTTTAGTGGTTTCAGAGTACTCTATCATATTATATACAATGATTAATATGTTTAAGATCTATCCGGTAGTTATAGAGATAACTGATCAGAAATGATAATGTACTTAATATATTACGTATGAAAATAGTTGAAAGATTTTTGTAAGTTGTATAAGGCTTTGGAAGTTCCTTTCACAAAAATATTCATTTTCATATGTAATTTAAATCATCACTAAATTATAAGTCTGTCAAAACCTTTAAAGAAATTATTTGTCCTGGATCAGAATCTTAGTCTAAATTTAAGCCATTTGCCTAATCACGTATGTGTGCTTCTCTTTCACAAATAAAACGCTTAATGTCAAACAGTCTGCATTTCGTTAAACAATTTCAAATGATAAGGCCGAGAAGACATGGATTTAACTTGAGAAACCTTTCTTAGGAAATTAAAATTCTTCGCGTGAAATTTCTAAGATGCAACAAAGACGTGTATATATATTAAGCCGTAAAGTTCATAAAAGGGCATCTGAAGTACATCGATTGCTGAAAAAAGTTTGCAGGTAAATAAATTAATTTCCTACTCAAAAATGGAAGGGAGGATATGAAAGATATTCGCTAGAATTTGATGAGATTAACTGAAGAATATGACCATCTATGATACCCAAGATTAATGAAAGAGTGCCGCTCGATTTCAGGTCAGACGTTTGATGTTTATCAGTTAAGGTATTCGACTACGTTCGGAACCGTGTTTTTGCAAAAGTGTATAAATGTATAATATTTATGATATTTAGTGTCACTTAGAATAGAAAATGTATATAAAATTGATTTAAAAATAGTAATGCAATACAAAATTATTTAAGTACAATATTTTGACAAAAATTGAACATAGACTGACCAATTTTCAAAATATTTTCCTTTCGTGAAAAATGCTTCTATTACAATAATATTTTGCTTGTATAAAGCTTAGACCTCTGTACAGAGGCTAAACTAGAATGTTTGAAATATATAACTTAGAAGTGGGTTTATCCATGTTTTACTAAAACAGAGGGGAGAAATTTTAATTAAAAAACGCCGATAATTATTTCAATTGGTTGTAACTCTGAAAATAATGTGAACTTTTCAAAAATAATAGTTGAACCTCTGTACAGAGCTCTGAGCTGTATACAGGCAAAATATTGTTATAATAGAAGAAATTTTTTCAAAAGGAGAACATTTTGAAAAAAGTTATTCTAAGTTTTTTTTTGCCAAAATATTGCATTTAATTTTTTTTTTTGTCAAAATATTCTTAAAACAATTTTATACATGTATTCAAATCTAAGTAACACTAAATATCATGAAAATCATCTATTTATGCGCTTTTTTAAAATCACGGTTCCGATCGTAGTCGGATACCTTAAAAGAATGGAAAGATCTTTCAGTATCAAACAAATAAACTACTTAAACTATTCATGCCTATTGAGACAAACATAGGTCTGTGTTAAATTTACAAACGTGTAGATTTAAATTTTGTCTTTGTGGCTTACATACTTTATCCAATATGAATAGTATAATCAAAGAACAATGCAACCTTCACTTCAGGGGCTGAAAAAAAAAATATATATATATAGTTTAAGGTACTACCCCCAACTACCCTAAAATTGTTAATTTTGCCAAAAATTGACAAATTTTTTTTATATTATTTTATTTTATATGCCATGTTATTAGCTTTATACAAGCATCAAGTTTATTATTTTCCGGTCACTAGAACAAACACTACATGTTTTTCAGGAGAAGCAAGATATGCTTTAAAATGTGTTTAACTCTAAATGTGTTTTTTTGAAAATGCTCAAACGGGGACAGTGATTGCACAAAAAGTTTTGAAAATAAATTAAATTTTTTGTACATGTTCTGTATAATATAGAAGTATTTTAACCTTCAGACTTATCAATCATTGCTTTATTGCAAAACTTACAGTCCCTTATGCAAATATAATCACTGTTTTTTTAAGCAATTTCATAAAATAACGAAGATAAAATGCTCTAGTTTTTGTAAAAATTAAAATACCTCTTATTCTGAAGGTTATTTCAAAAATGAATATTAAAGTAACGCATTAAAATTAAAAAATTGGAAATATGTTCATAAACTTTTTGTACAGAGTGGGCCCCGTTTATGTGTAATTTTTTTGTACATTTTTACCATTTTTTTTTCTAATTTTAGTAATAATAATTTTTTTCTTCTTAATTTTTGAATATTTTTCTTAAAATGCGCTAAATAAATTTAAAAACTTCAAAAAAGTCCCCATATCTCCATTTTTTTTCAAAAAAAAGTTGTCACAGGTAGTCGGATACCTTTACTTGATCCGCGGTAAATACAAAACATGAAGTGTTTTTAATACTATTCTCCAACTAACTTCAGAATGAAAATAAAAAATTCTTCACATGCTTGAATGTTTTGAAGGCCGGATTTTGCAGCTTTCCCTAACAGTATCAACATATTAAATAATAGCAATCTGTTGCATGATAAGTTACAACTCCTTTTTTTAAAAGTTATGCACTTAACCAATAACATCTGTATGTAGAATCATTCACATTTTCGCCTGATTTTGTACCCCGTGACTTATCTTTATTCCCGAAAAAATGAGTTTTCTATTTTAAGAATTAAAAAGGTGTTATACTAATGATTTTATGACCATTTAAATTGCTTTTTCATGGGTCTTGGAATCTATTCTGCATTGCGAACAAGAACATGCATTTGTATCATTTTTAAACCCCTGCAACAAATGTATTGATGCTGGAAAGAGAGAGGGAATGTGAATAAAAAAGCTGAACAAGTAATATAATTCCTGATCTAAAAATTTTTCTTTTATCACCCTGTATATATTACGTAAGTGCTGTGTTGTCCTGTGTTTTATCCTGGGATACATATGAAAGACGAGATATGGGAGAACAGAAAAACACAAACACAGAAGAATATAGACATTTTTATTACTAATGATGATCCCAGCATAGAACGGAAGGGGTGTGCTGCTTTCCATTCAAGACAGGAATCCATTTCAGGCGAAAGTCCGACTTCTCCCGAATATATGTCTCTGCCTTGTTCGGGATTTGAACCCGTACCCACTCGATTACAAGCCGAGGGTCATATTCACCATACTGGCTGGGTGGCACATAAAGTGTGCTAAAATCATTAATTCATAAAAAGTTATTATAAGACGTTTCTAGAAAGTATATTTTTATAATTTTTTTAATATATTTCTAGTAGTTTTTGTAGTTCAAATCTAATAAAAATAGGATTATTGTAAGCATATGTTTTTTTATTCAACCGTTAGGAACTTTCTGGCATTGAATTCAAGAAAAGGAAATTGTTCTGGAATTTTTTGAAAATTCTGAAAAGGTTTTCATGTTGTACTTTCGATCATTATAGCATTTTAAAAAGCACTTCAAGAATTTATGGAAGCGTTCTTAAGATTTTTACCGTTGCTCACAAGTATAACAAGTTCATCTTAGCTAACGAAATCCGTCTTTTCGGATTCGGATTTAAAATAACAGGAAATAGTTATTTCGGTTGAGTGGTATTATTCCAATATTTACCTCTAGAGAAACTTAGAAAAAGGATAAAAACAGGGAATTTCTTTGCATCTAGTAACAACATTTATTCTCCGTCTATAATAGTCATTTTTTTTCTTTCTTTTTCTTTGTATTATAGTAGTTATTTTATAATACACTTGGAAAGATTTTGTAAATACTTCAAAGTTACTGAAAACACTTGAAAATAAGTTATCTTTGTGTTTCTAATTCATTTATTCATTCATGATTTTAATGAGTGAAAGGAGTATGTTTAGGGAAGAAATTTTTAATCTCTGGAACTTTTAGCGCTCAGTTAAATTTATTGTGAAAATGCAATATGATGATAAAGTTACTGCTATTATACTTCGCAGATTCAATAAATTTAACCTGTGTCCTTCCAAACTTTGTGATTCTAATGTTGGTGAAGACCAAAGTGTTGAGCATCTTATCCTTTTTTGTTCCAAATCTAAGAAATAGAGAAAATTTCTGAAAGCCAAACTGCATACTCTTAAAATCAATTGTCCTCCTCATTTTTCTCAACTTGTTTCAAATAAAGCTTCGTTAACTTTATGTTGCACCTTCACAATGATTTGATTTTGTAATTTTTAATATGAATTTTTTCGATAAAAACCGTCAGTTACTTTTTCATATTAAATATTTTAAACAACATTGGACAATAGGAAATCTAGTACTGTCATCCTCGATTCCTGATAGGAAATTTAAAGCCCGACATGGTTATGTGCTCCATGCAGTATTCTCAACTACCGTATATGAGTGAAATGCATTATTTAAAAATAATTTAAAAGATTTGCCTCTAATTGAAGCAAAAATTTAGATTTATGATTATTAGATTGAGAAATATTAAATTTGTATGCATTCAAATTTGTTTTGAAGAAGAAATACAGATAGATATCATTTCTAGAAATGAAGTACAATATTTTTGTTTTTTGAAAAATAGCATACACAAAAACTGTAGTTACAGCTATTTTTTACGTATTAATATGAAAATATTACTTCGCTTTTCAGTTGTAAAATCATTATTTCGAGAACTATAAGAAAACACAGATTTACTTCTTATTCAGAAGAACACGTTTTCAAATGTCCTAAATATTTTTACTAAATGAGTAACCATTTTAATTATGTATTTTACAAAAAAAGTATTTATTTCTAATATATATATATATATATATATAGTATTAAAAATAAAGCTGAAAACGCTATAAAACCTAAAATGCCGAAGAAGAAAGAAGTTGGAGTTCAAGAGACACAACAAATATAGATACAAAAAGAGTCTTTGGACTAAACTGGAGACCTATTATGAATTCTAAAGCTGTCACTGAATTAGGCCAGTGATTTAGTGTTAAGCAATGCTTTATGAATCCACCTTCCCCGTAACACATAAATTTTCGACATAATGGAAAAAAAGAAGAAAAAAACAGAACCATGTTGAAAAGTTAAGCCTATTTGTAACACACGTGGATGATAAACCTGAGAATAGAGTAAAATGAAATTATGAAAAGAGAACATTAATGTATTTCTCAAAGAGAGGAATATTAAGAAAATTTTCTACAGAAAAAATTAGAATATAAACTTACATGTAAAAATATAAACCATAAATAAGAGTGTAGAAACCGTCTATGCAGAAGTCCCGCGCTAAATGGAGTTAAAATGGGAATGTCAATACAAAAAGAAAAAATAAGTGGCACCACCTTGATAGGTATTTTGCAATTAAACTAAGCATAAAAGAAATTTTAAAATAAACTAAATATAAGATATTTTAAATAAATTTCTTAACTAAGTTGAAAATTGAATTAATTTGAAATACAAATATATTTAAAAATAAATTTACTTGGATAATTGTATTACAGACAATTATTGCAAAACTCCATATAATTACCATGTTTTAATACATTATCAGTAACTGAATCATTGTTTCTTTTTATAAAATTTAAGATAATATTTCTAAATATTGGTGTGTGTGTGTGTGTGTTTGAAACTTATCGCTACACTTTAAAAAATAAATAAAAACAAAAAAACAATGAAATCTAGTTATGGTGCTTTGTATGTTTAAGAAGCAAAACAGCAAAGCTTTTTTTGCGATGTTTATGGCGCGAATTCAAGATCAGTTGCGCCTTACACATCGAAACTATGTGGAATTTCTGACCATGGTCTGTGAAATATTGTAGAATGGAAAATCTTGATGACCACAATATTTCAACTTACTTGTTCCTCAGTATCATGACATGAAGATTGGTAAACAATATTTTTCATGTATCCTCATAAAAAGAGGCTCAAAGATGTAATGTTCGAAGATCTTTGGCTAGATTTTGATTTCTGCACTACGTTTTCAATAGTTATGTTTTATGACATTCATAAATTTTGCGTCTTAAAGTGTACTTCAATTGTACGAACTCAAAAACTTATGTTGTATTTCTGTTGCAGATTTAATTTCAATAAACCACATTGCAATTTGTACTTGTCTTAGCAGTGAAGGTATTTTAAAAGAAGAAGGTAGCAAACATTGATATAGAAAACAACTTTTCACCAGGCAACAACGTCCAAACGCAATTTGTGTATGAGAAACCGGCTGAACAATCTCCTCATTTAAACATATTGTAGTTGTCGCTACCGATGCCTGCTCTCTCTGAATGCGCTAAAAAAATCTAATCATTTGTATATCGCAACACCTTCTTGTCGTTTCACCTTCTTCTTGTCGCCTTCTTGGTTCAGCAATTTTAATGGCCAGTAGTGTATATGAAGATTTTAGACTAGAGTTAATAATAAATCAAGAAATTTTAAGAATAAAATACCAGTATATCTGGAATAGTGTAAACCAAGTTTAAAGAAATAAAGAGTACACAGGAAATGTTATCTCTTGCTAGCCAAGTTGTCACATTCTAAGCATTACATGAAAATTCTTAAGTGAAATGAGATCTATCGATATCGCCATGCAAGATAAACTAGCTAAAATGGGCTAAATTCATGTGACGTCACGAACACGAGATAAACTGTACCCACATGTTTCCCGCCTAACTCA
Source organism: Trichonephila inaurata madagascariensis (assembly GCA_019973955.1). Taxonomy (NCBI): domain Eukaryota; kingdom Metazoa; phylum Arthropoda; class Arachnida; order Araneae; family Nephilidae; genus Trichonephila; species Trichonephila inaurata. The sequence continues at coordinate 243,505 of BMAV01020389.1, read as the reverse complement.
CAAACACAAATAATCTCATATGTGTTGTTCTTTTCTCTCTCTCTCTCCTTCAAACATATACTATACTACTGTTCCATTCTAAAAAGTAGTGTTGCGCAGCACCTGAGTTGAAATATCTTCATTGTGTGTGTGTGTGGTTGATTTAGTAACTAAACAGTTTAGGCACTGAATTTTTAACTTTTTTAATATAGAAAAGTTTGGTTATAATGAAAACACAGCATGTTTAACAGTATTCGTTGATTTTCTAATATATAGATAATGTTTTCTTTTGCTGTTCTTTAAAATTTATTTTGATATCATTGCTAGAGCTATATCTACAGACTTTTAATACTTTGTTATTAATTTTATTAGAACAAAACTAGAGTACAATGAAAATGTTTAAGTTTTATGTGTATGTTTATATTTATTATTACTGAAGAAAATTGAAGCTAAATCCAATCAAAAAAAATATTTTTTTGAACAGATCATTAAAAATAAATACCCTTCATATGTATACAATGAAGCAACATCATTTATTGATTTTAATTGAATATGAAAAATGCATTTAGTAATTTGTAAGGAATTTTTTTATGTAAAATTAAAATTCACATGTTTCATTTACTTATAGAGTAGTCTAGTAATGATAAATTCAACTCCATATATTGCTTATCAAAATTAATTTAATTATTAATTAAACTGGCTATCTATACAGCATATGTTTCCATATATAAGAAACTTTCATTAAAACAATTTAAATTTTGTTCACCTACCACAGAATAGTTTTATTTAAAATAATTTATAAGAAAAGAACATTTCTTTAAAGCTATTTTTTAATTATAAACAACATCTATTTATTTATTTTCTATTTCTTTCTTTCTTTCTTTTTTATTGAAAACATTTATAAATCCCCTGCACCACAAAGTATCCCTCTTTGCTTACAAAATTAAGTATGAATCGCATAACATAAGTGGAAAAAAGGAAATTTAAAAGTCGTGAATGATTACAAATGTTTGCAATAAATTAACAGAAATTTTCAGTAGAACTTCTGGTAGAGATAAATTGGTGAAAATCTGGAGGTCAATTTGTGTTAAGCACTTGAGAGCCAGTCTTAGGATCTTCTGACAAACCTGGAACACAGAAGGATCGCGTGTCTTACATTTTCCTCGCCACCAATATTACAATCTCAGAAAATGATGGAACCCAATTAAATTTGTTCAACTAACTTTTAAAGTTACCATGACCATTGAGAAATCGGATTATTTTGAAAATATTATAAAAATGATGGCATGAAAGTCTATTATCAATGGATGGAAAAATTTCTTTGTGAAACTCTCTTTATTTGAAATGAGATATTCTTGGTCCCTTCTCTCGTAATTTACTTGTAAAAGGATGTAGGAATATTTAACAGCAAAGTCATTTTCGCGCTTTTGGGTAGACTTTTAAAGCTAACCGACCCACTCAGTTCCAAAAACGCCAGTGTGTCCGCGAACAAATACAAAACTATCGAGATGTTTTCATTTTTCAGGCTTTTAAGTCGACAATTCTGTTGCTAGAGAATAAAAACGTCTTTTTGTGGTTCATTTTGTAACTCAATAATGAAAGTGTATTTTCTTTTTCTAAACTTTGTAGACAAAGATTTCTAAGAAACGTTTCAAAGCTCTGTAGATAATAATTTCCAAATCTGCTAAAACTTATAAGTATACTTAAGAACATTTTAGATACATAAATATGAATAAGTGCTAACAAACATGGGAAGTAAATTAGCCCATTTCATAATACAAAAAAAGTAGAATAAAGCTACATAAAAAGATTGTTAAGATTATTAGTTACCTAACAGGTATTCAAGAAAAATGTGGGAAATACGTATTAAATATACATATATACATTAAGAGATAAAGCTAAATTGCCAAGATGCACACAAGTGCGTAAGTAAAGGAAATTTTCATACTAACGCACTGCACATGCTAATGTTGTAACCTCATCCCATGCTTATGACTTGGTGTCGTTTGTCTATCAAATTAGCCCTTAGGTAACATCCACACAAACGCCGTTGCTTATAAATAAATAGCATCTCACATTTCCAGTGAAAGATGTCATGTTTCATATTAATTTTTTTCTGTAAGATTAAAAAATAAATAACAGTAATATGCACTTCAGATAAAATAAAAAGGAAAAAAAAACCCTTCCAGATAATTGTTTCCGTCTTAGCTTATCCACATAAACATATTGTATTTGAGAGTGCAAAGTTTGTTTTTATCACTAAAAAAAGTTTATATATATATATATATATATATATATATATGTAAACTTTTTTTTATAACTAACTTTAAATATAACTTTGGTACAGATAATAAAATCTTTTTTAATAATATTAAAAATCAGATTAAATATTTGCAAAATAAATTTATTATAGTTTATGTTGATAAAGTGCCAGGAAATTTTGCCTTTATATGTAAATACTATTATAAGTTAACGATCAACAATTATTTCGATAATAATACAGCTATTAATAAGTCTTCTGTTTCTGATAGAGAAATAAATAATCGAATTTTGGCTTTTCATAAACAGTTAAGAATTAAAATTAAGAATAATTTTAAATTTCCACATATTTTTCTTACTCCCAAATTTCATAAAGACCCAGTCAAATTTAGGACAGTTACAAATGGTTTTAATACATATATCAGCAAAACAGGCAAAATTCTCCATGAAATATTACATGATACACAATAAATAATCTTAAATCCACAGCCATTCTTAAAAATAGTAAATCACTTATTGAACAAATGAAAGATAAAAAGATTTATTGAGTCTACAGTTTATATTTTGAAGATCTTTTTATATAACTCTATTAATATTGATGATTTGATTAATATACTTGTAAATTTACATAAAAATAATTTATTTAATAATATTAATTATGATAGATTTGGTTCACTAGTTAGTTTTGTACTTAAAGAGAATTATATATATCATAAAGGTAACTATTATCTGCAGATTAAAGGTTTGCCAAAAGGTGGCCCTGCGAGCAACTGTCTTGCCAATTATACTTACATTATTAATTCTAAATATTATATTTATTGTTATATAGATGACATAATCATTTTTGGCAAACAAGCCAATCTCATACCTAACATTAATTTTTATCCACAATATCTTAATTTAATACAGACAAATAGTAACAACAATGAAGACAATTTTCTTCAGATACATATCAAATTAAAAGATAATGTAATAGTTTCTAATATTTATGATAAAAGAGAAGAATTTAATTTCAATATTATAAAAGTTCCTCATTGGAAGAGTAAAGCACATGTTTCTATATTCAGAAATATTATTATTAATTATATACAACGTAATAAATTGCTGGTGTCAAAAAAATCAGAAATAATAAATAACTATAAACATTTTAGTAAATATTGCTTAAATCAGAAATACCCAATTAATTTTATTAATAGTTATATGAATAAAGATATTAAAAATAGTAAGGATTAAAAATTTTGAGATTGATAATAGTTTATTACTATAATTTTAAATATTTCATAGTTATAGTTATCTCCATATTCTAATATTAGATAAAATTACTTATTATTATTTTATTCATATTTACTCTAGTGTTATTAAAGTTATGCTATAATTTGAAACTCTTATTAATTTTTATTTCCATTCTTTTTATACTTTTGTTAAGTGCTACAGTTAAGCCATTCACATGATTTAAATCTGCATTAGGGTCCAGTATCTGACAAAAAATTATTTATTGCACTCAGATTTAGCGTGGGCTTTGCATTTTTAAGTGCAATTTTTAGGTAAGTTACCTGTATCTTGTAATGGATTTAGATATTCCTATCCATTACTTTCAATAAGTTTTTGCTCAGTATTATTTACATAAAGGTGGAAGGTTTGGCTTTCCAAAAAACATGTTCAACCCCACTTTTATATAAACAATTTAATATATTAGCTGCCCTATGCCAGCAATGTATATAATACTGCAGCATCCATTTTATAATTTTTAATCTCGGTTACTCGTATGTCCTTCATTGTGTGATTGTCCTACTGTCTATGTGTTTTTCGAATGTAATTGTTGGACTTTATGTCTTGTTTGTAGAGAATACGCCTATATATATATAAATATATATATATATATATATATTCTTATCTAAGCTTACGATTGTATTTATAGACCGCAATTGTGTGGAAAAGAAAACTGATTTTTTGACGTTAAAATAATTGCCTCACAATTATGTTTTTATACAATGTGCCATTACATGTTTAAAATAAATTATATTCTACTGTATAATTATAAAAGATATTTAATATCTAACAATTTGTCTTTTAACAAATGGACATTCTAGCAATTCTAGAACACCAAATAATATAATCGGAATTGTTAATTTCAGCGTTACTGAGATATATTCTATTTTGTCTTATTGTTGATCTTTGTTACTCAAAAATTTTGTACAACATTGCATTAAAATCTAATATACTGCAATATCTTGGAAAAATATCAACTCTTGAAATCTCCAAATTTGTAGTTTGAAGCTTTTTGTCGTAATATTGTTATATCATTCAAGAAAAGCCCATTATTTATTTTCAGGACTTAAATCTCATTCTCAAAAAGTTATAACCATCCTTCAATTTACGAGGCTTCAATGACTGAAAATAACGATATATTTTCCAAAACGTACAAAAAGATAACTTTGAGACCCCCAGCTAAAGTATCGTAGGAAAAGTTCCCCATTTTTCTTCGAAGTTGGCGATAAACTCGATCGTTAAGACGTTCACTATCAAGAGTTGGGTTGTTAAGTTAGAAACAACTCATTATAGCTCTCTTGCAATAAGTTGAAATGGCTTCGAAAACTCTGACGAGTAAAGCAGATGGATTCATAATAAAAGTGAATGGCTTTTCAGGTTCTAGTTATGGTTCTCTTTCATTACTTCACAATAGCAGGTATCACTCCCTTGGTTTCGCACATAATGGTTTTGTTATGTTTACTAAGAGAACGATTCACACACACACACACAAAATAATTTTTACCTGCTAATATTAAATGTATTTCAGAAATTTGTATTTAGGCATAAAATTTATTTTACTTTAAATTCCTAAATTTAATTTGAAAAATAAGGTGATCTAATCTAATTCTAGAACGTTTTCCACTCAAGGTGGTTAATTATTTGATTGTGAAATTTTGTAATTGTGGAAAATGAATATATTTTTATGTGATCAATTTGAAGCGGTAAAAGTATTTGAAAGCTGAAATTATAAAACGTTAACAGTAAAAATAATTTTAAAATTCAATTTATTTTAATTATTTTTTACGATGGCTTTCATCTAAAAGAAACATTTTTAGTATTTAGCGTAAGTTATAAGAACAAGGAATAATTTTAACAACATATATTATTAACTTTAATAAGAAAAGAAGTTCATACTACAAAGAACTAAAAAAAAGATGCTTAATTCAATTAATTTGTAGATTTTTGTATTGCTTTACCCTTTCTTAAACAGTGCTCAGTCGAGAAAAAATGGGCAAATCACACAATTAAAGTTATCAGTAATTTTAAAGTAAGGTGTGCATAATATATCTCTTTAACTGTTTAAATTTAATAAGCTAAATTTCCTTTCTACTTTCTGCACAATAAATAAATATATATTGAATAGATTAATCAATATGAATCAATAATTACAGTTAACTGTTAAACAATTGTTTGTTGCAGTTATCGCTTCATATTTATTATAGAAAAGCCACATAGAACTGGTGTATAATTTAAATCTCTCTCTTTTGCTTATATAAACGAGATTTGGTCTACCTGTTTACGATAGTAGTGGGTAATTTTTCTATTCGTATCGGAAATATATATAAATTTAGTATTTCATGCAGTTCAAGTTAATCGAGTGTTATATAGCAGTACTCCCCAATCTTTTTGTCGCCGCGGACCGGTCAAATTTTGATAATTTTCTCGTGGCCCGCTGATCGTGAAACGTTGATTGTTTATATTTTAGATTTTTTTTTCGTTTAATACGTAATTTTATTTTAATTGTATTTAAAAATACCTTCATAATAAAATATAGTAATTTAACATGGAATATAAGGTGATTTCTATAGAAATTTGCAGAAACCCAAGAGAAATACACCACAGTAAACAAAATAGAAAGAATTAAATGTCCCTTAGGTGTCCCAGTATCATTTGATCCACGGACCGGGGGTTGGGGACTACTGTTATGTAGTATTCTCCCAGATTTGGTGATATGTTACGAGTATTATACAATAAATAAAATAGGTTATGTAGTGTAGTTTATAAAAATTAAATTCAACTTCTAAAAATTCAATTAAAATGTTTTCTGAAGCAATTTTGCTTTTTTTTTTAAAAAAAAAGTAAATGCATGTTTAAATGAAAGTCGGAGGAAAAACCAAAAATATCCCACTTTTGTACAGAATTCTTTTTATGCTTATGGATCCGGAAATTTGGGTTGTAAGACAATGTAATCCATGCCAATGGGAGTGATATTATCACAAGTTGCTGAATAAGGATAATAACTCAGCAAATATCTACATTAAATCTTTTACATGATACTTGGGATTACATACATATAATTTTAAAAAGTTTGAAAAAATTATTTCATCCAGAGAAAAATTTAAAGAGTTAAATGTGTTGCATAACTTATAGACAAAATATTTTCAAAAATTCTTTGCAAATAATCTGTTGTATTAAGATAGAAAATTTTAAGACTGAATATAAAATAATTTTCGGTTGAATTTTCAAAGATAAAATATGAATTACAATTCATTACATTGTAAAATAAAAGGAAACAGAAGTAAACTTGTAGAACAGAAGTACTTGATAATATTTGAGTAATGAAAATTCTTAAAGAGTAATTGTGTAAACTACATTTCAGTTCTAATCATTTCATTTTTTTTCCAGGTTTAAACAATAGAAAACTTAATTTAGATTCACACAGATTGCAATATCTCAATATCTATATAACTCATCCAATTTCAAGCAACGCCGAAGTATGAATCTTATCCAAGTTGAATTTAATAATCATCATTATCTTTCTTAGAACCAGAGAGTTTTCATAGGAGTGAATACTTGAACCTTCAACATAACTCGAAGGTTGTTAAACGTAATAAAAAACTTTCTAAGTTTTCAGATATAAATGAAATTTTATCAATGAATTTGAAACTCCTAAGAAAAATGACATACTTGATGTTTCTTACCATGTTAAAATGCTGTTACTTAGCATTGGCACGAGCACAGAACTTGGTTGCGTATTTTAAATCTATAAAATATCTTCTGTAAATACACTATGAATGACAAAAAATTGTTGGAGATTGAAATCAGTAATAATATTGTTACGTAGATCCGGGGTTCAACGGTTTTATGCAAATCAGTCGCAAAGAGCAAGGTAGTTCTTTAATAGCGATGAGAATTTACTGTCGAAAATTAAATCCTTGAAATATAGGATTCAGCTGCAATATTCGCAGAATAAATCTCAGAAGGTTTTTACACCTTCAACAGTACTCAGACACAATTATAGGTGTCTAAAATACACGTATATAAAAGATTATTCGCAAGCAATCGTTCTTTCAACAGCCGAAGTAATCACTATTCTCTTCATTAATCAGAGAAATACTAACTGATCGCTAGTCAGAACCAGACTGACTGACTTTCAGTGAGCCTCTCTCTATTTACATCTCTCGCAGATAATTCGAGAAAGCCCCGCTTGCGTCATAGATCTTAAAATTAGTGGACTTCTCTGCTAATTTCTAGAAGAATCCTGAGGGCCCTGAACTCTCCAAAAATGGTCGCCAACATGATCGCCAAGTTGCCAAAATGGTCACCAAAGTCACCAAATTGATCGCCAAGTCACTAAATTGGTCGCCAAAAATGACGGCAACTTGGCTCTATCGCCAAGATTTCGCCAAGTTCCCATTTAATCACCATTTTAACGTAAGGAACGGCGTTGCTTGTGAATATTACAAGTTTAAAGTAAATTAATTCTAATTTAGAATACCAAATACAAATTATTTACACTATTTTACACAAAATTCGTAACAATATTTAAAAAAGGGACGCTAAACATTTTGAGGGAATGTAGAAGAAATTTGAACTTTTTTCGAGTGACAAAGAATGCTGTCTATATTTTTGTTTTTGAAAAATTTCTTATTTAACTAGAAAATTCTTTATTAATTTCTAAATTATGCTGAAAATGCGGTATATAAGTCAGACTAAACACCATTTTTTCTTTCTCCTTTCCTAGATCAGAGCTTTAAAAAACAAAATTGACAGAGGAAATGTCAAAAGGTCTAAAGTTGGTGAATCGTAAGTTCCATTTTCATTACATTATTTGGTTAAACTTTGAATTAAATTTAACTTTTTATTGCTTATTTAATTTTTAAATAGCTGTTTAACAGGATTTAAACATGAAAATTGTCAATTTGAATGTAAATAGGAATCAAATTCAAATGCAAGTTAGCACAATAAAAATTTCATCATAACAAATCGTGCGCCACATAAAGATAGAAAGTAGTAAATGATTAAGTTTTAAACACTCAGTTAGATGACACAGTATATGCTTAAAGAAGGAAACATGTTTCATTTTAAACAGAAATAATTTATCTAGAGAAATGAAGATTATTTTCAAATGTGAGCTAGGCAATGAAATGGAGAGACATATTGCAAAATCAACAACTTCTATTTACTCTAAGCCTAACTCTAATGAAGTTGCAGTTAGCAAATGGAGTGAATTACCTTCAGTTACTGATAACAAATATCTTACGAAAGGTGAATTTAGATAGACGCAATGGATCTGAATATTGCAGAACTTTCCTACTTATAATAATAAGATTACGTCTGATGCAAGTGTAATAAAGTTGCGTACATATTCCTCAAAGTAGCTTTCACAAACATCATTTTAATTTTCTCCGAAAATTTCACCATCACTATGTTCTAATATTTCATTATCAACATCCTCCTAGAGCTACTTTCACTTCACTTTAAATTGTCATTTGCAAACACGGTTTTGTAACAGAAAGTGGCTCTCAAAAACCAATCAAACTATTTTTGAAAATTTTATCCCTCACGAGGTTCGTTGAAAGATGTGAAAAGAATCCGCTATAAAAGCTTTAATTTTAAGGTGTGGCACATGAAGTTTTAAAAAATTATTGATTTTTACTTTTTTTTATATTTTTTAAAAATTCAAATGTTTTTGTTTAAAATGATATATGATATGTGGAAATACGATAATTAGAAATATTTGTATTTATTTTTTAAATGAAACTACTCCTTGACGCGCATCAAATGATCTCTGCTAGGAGCACCTGTGTTTCCCCTTGTATAAATTTCTAATGAGCGCGAATCTATATATGATGTTCAAGTGGAAAAATTAGAGTGTATTGAGCAGCTCCCCCCAAAAGTGAATAGGTACACGTCTTTTGGATCTTAAATCCAAAAATAGAGGGGGAAAAGTTAAGTGATGGAAAAAGGCTAAGTGTTCGTAACCAACTACCGACATTTTAATATAAAAAATTCAAAGATATTACAGTATGGATATTAGAAATAATATCAATGATCTTCACGGCATTAAAACTGATGTTTGGACTGTTTATTTTCATTTTCTGTCTTCAAACGGGAGCCCTCAACATGAAATGTGTCCTGTGGGTTCATGGAGCAAGTTTCAAAAGGCAGAAGCTGAATGCAACGAAAAGCACTATGATCATAAACACATACACACGTGCTATAAGCCATAATTAATTAAATGAAATCAATTTTTAGAGATCTAGGTGAGAGAGAGAGAGAGAGATCCTACGTTATTAAGAAAATGTTTACATGGAAAGACTCAGAACCCAAATGAGTCAGTTAATTACTGGACAGTAATTGCCAGATCTACATTTGTGAAATTAAAAACTCTACAGGTAGGTATAAATATGGCTATTGAACAGTTCAATGTGTGTGAATCATGTAGCAAAATTAATTCTCCTAAAACTTTGTGATATTGAACCAAATTATAACTATGTCATGCTTAAAAAAAATTAGATGCATGTAGGGTTCAAGTAGACCAACGAAAGTATTTTGATATCCAAAAAAAAGGCTAATTTGTTAAAAATAATGAAAGAAAAAAAATTAGAACATTCTTTTGTAGGAGCAGAGGTTAAAGAGAATGCTTTATATGCTTCTGGAAAGTACTAAAAAAATTAAATGCTCAAAAATTACACATTTTTACTTTAAAGCCTGTTTTCTCAAAATGTAATATTTTTCACTTTATGTACCTTTTTATATAGTCCTCAAATTTTCAGTGAGCATACTTTTAACATGTTTACATATTTTAATTGAGGGAATTAGATATATGCAGCAAACTTCTTTCGATAAAGCTTTTTCAAACTAAATTTTAAGAGAAAAAATTGGCCATTTTTTTTAAAAAAATTATAATTACTTAAATTTTTAATAAAAAGACAAAACCCTTCGATAAAGTTTTATTGATGTATACATAACCTATTGTAAAACTTTCATCCATGAGAAGTAAGTTCTTTCTGATAAAAAAAGGTACATAAACTTACGCCATTTAACATGGGCTCCTACGGACGCGAGCCGGACCCTCTTAATTTTAAGAAGACACTACTTCTAAGCCATAGAGAGCTGATTTCTTTTAATTTTAAGGAGTTGGCTTGGTGGGTTAGCTTGCTTCATAAACCTAAGTTTGTGGGCTCGATCCCGGTTGTAAGTGATAGGTTTTCTGGTTGTGAAAATCGTAGATACCCGCTTCAAAATATGACAGCGATAGCCGCCACTAGAAGGTGCCACCATGAAGTGGCTTTCACATTTGGGGAGTTGTCGTGTCTGCATAGTTTTAGTTTCCAATATGCAGCCCATAAGAGAAAAAAAAATTAAGAAGAAATGCTCAACTTTTTTACTATTATTTTTTATCTATGGTTAAAATTTAAAAGGTAACGTAAATCCTAAATTAATTTTAGTATATATTTTGCATTTTGCTGTCCTTACTTTTCGTAACGGAGCTGATACCCGAATTTTCTAACCAACTGTGTTTGTCTTCTCAAAAAATGATAAGATATATCTCAATTTTTCAAGGACTTAACGGATTGCTCTTTCATTCTTCTAAAAATGAAATGTTTCAAGAACTTATTAAAAGAAAAATACTCAATAAATATTTTAGAATCAACTATATATTAATAGTAAAAATATGAAGGAAATATGAATTTAATTCGTTCTGTGCTTAAGAACCTTGAATATCCTTTTGGTGGAATTTCTAACAGATCAAGGCATTTATTGCAATCGAGATATGGGTTGAATTCTACTACTTTATACCTTTATACATAATAAATAACTGTCGCATTTTTGAAACGCGATAAAAATGAATATTATATATATATATGTATATATATATATATAGAAATATAAAATAAAAGTGAAGAAGTACTAAAACCTACTGTGCTAAAGCAGGAAGAAATTGGAATTCACCAGACACAACAAATGTAGATACAAAAAAGTCTTTGGACTAAACTGGAGACCTATTATGACTTCTAAAGCTGTCGCTGAATTAGGCATATATATATATATATATATATATATATATATATTACTGTCACACAATGAAGTAATAATGCATCTAATCCAGAAGTATGCTACTTATATTTCATATTTTTTTTAAAAATTATATACTGTTACAAATTATGGTGTAAATACTTCTAAGGTTAAATTCTGTAAATGATGCGGCCCATAATTTAAATAAAAGTGTTCACATGAGAACACACGTTTATGTAATATAAGATATTAAAATAAACTGAATATTTTTATATATAGGCATTATATCTTTTGAACCAAATATCATTCCTACTAAGCTCACACAAAATTAAATAATTTTACCTTATTTGTGTGTGAGAAGTCAATTGATAATTTTTTAAATATATTTAATTTACTTTTAAATATAGCTTCATTTAAATACCAAAATTTTTTAAGAAATTAAAAATGTTCCAAAATAGAATTTAATTTTTTTTTTTTTGCTTTTATTAAAATTTGTGTTATGAATGTAATCAAAAATACAAAGTAAAATTTAATAAATTTGAAATTATTTAAACAAAATTAATGTAATATGCATTTTTTTTCTTAGGAAAACAAACAAATTTTCTATTAATCATTTAAGTGAAAGCGAACACTATAAACCAATCTGTTTATTGTGGATGCTCTTTCAAATTAAAGTGAATTACGTAGAGCATACAGTTAGCATTGTAAAAATACTGTTTTAATATTTGTTTCATTAAATATTTTTATCGAAACAATGATTAAAATTTTATTTCTATAATGATACAATTTAGTGAGATTGTACTACTTTTTTAAAAATAAATTTTTGTTCAATAATGAATTCAGAAAAAAAATACAGTGCGCAGTGTTTGTTGCTGTTGTTATTGCTCAGGAACGGAGCAATAAAAAAAAAGATTAAATATTCGAAAATAAAGAACTTTCTGGGCCCTCTACGCAAACTCTATTTTTATATATCAGCTTTAATGATATTCACAAGCTTGAATTAAACAAAGAATAACCATTGCGTTTATAAGAAAAAGAGTATTCACTGAAACGCAAAAACCTAAAAGTGTTATTTTAGCATCAAATTATTTGATTGTTGACTGTTTATAAACATATTACTTTGGAGCAATATCAAGATTACTGAAGAATGTCCTCATTTTTTTCATTCTATCCAACTAACAATAATTACACTTGAGCAGATGATGAAATTAACGAATTTAGAGATTAAAAATAAGCTACTACTGGTGGGCCCCATAATTCTGAATGGTGTGCTAAAATTGATTGAAATGAAATTCTTATTATAATTCATATGGTATGAACTAAATTTCAGTAGAATTATGAATTATTTTTTCTTCCTGAAGATCAGTAATTTTCTATATAAAAATAAGAAATCTAATACATTTTAAGCAATCACTTTCTCCGGCTATTTCATTTCTATACCACTCTCACCTGGTACCTTTTCTCTGAATACACTTAAATAATATTAATATGTTTTTTTAAACAATCAAATAACTGAACACAAATAATTACCCTTTACGTTAACGTGAATATTTCCTTCTAACCCCTTCCACACCAATCACTTGATGTTATTGAAACTGCATCCACCCACATTTCTCATTAAATGATCTACATAAACGTTAGTGGAATTGAAATACTACCGCGTAAGCAATCTTATCCACGATTCGACGCAATTTGAACGATCTGAGTAAAGGTCACACGGATCATAAGCTCAAATTGATTTCGCTGACTATGTTCGAATGAATAGCAATAGATTCACAATATCATGGATAATATCCTCCGTTATGTAAATGAATTCTCTCTCTCTGATTCTGTCAATTCTGTTTCCAGGTTCATTCATTTCTACGAGCAGTATGCAGAGTATGATGCATTCCTTACTCCTCCTGAGCATTCCAATCCATGGATATCCGACAGCACAGAAGCGTGGGACATGGAAAAACAAACGTCAGTGTCTTATATTTTATATATTAGTCAGCCTTTTTTGTACATTTGAGGACATTAAATGTGTATATTTTT
>BMAV01020389.1:197383-222475 GCA_019973955.1 Trichonephila inaurata madagascariensis | reverse complement strand
AATGCTTCGATCTTTTTGCGAGTGGAATTACAGCACAGCTATCTTCATATCATCTGTTAAAATACTTTTGTTAGTAGGTGGAGAGACAGATAACGCTTCAACTATCTCTAACTTAAATTTTAAGCGATCCATTTTGATTTTTAGAGGAATTTTATTTGATATTGCATCTTGTTTGCACAGAAACCAAGATTTTGCAACAGCCAAATCAATGCAATGAATGTGTTCAAGAAACTTTTATGGTAAAGGAAGATCCAAAATTGTCTTTTCATTTCAAATATGCCCATGTATTTCTTCATCGTTCTCATCTGAACTCGATTCTCCTTCAAGTATACGCGATTCATATCTTTTGTTCGCTGTATCGTCATCATCCGAGAGATTACTAAGTTCTGATATCTAAGTTCAAGCTGATTTATTCATCAATTGAAAAATTTCTTCTGTGAGAATTCTTCTCCTTTTAGACAACTGAAAAAGTTTTCGGTTAAAAGTTAACACAGTACTCCATGAAAAATAGTAATATGTTTCAGAAATTTTTTTTTTATTATTTAATATATATATATGTATTCATTTAAAGCACTTCATACTAACTACCACTGGAAAACCCAGATTTCTTTTTGGGGGGGAGAGATATGGGTGCAGATAACTGTGAGGAGGATAAAAATGCCCTGCTCCTCAACAAATGAGTGGAAAAGAAAATTAATTGCAAAAAAGAGAGAAAGAAAGAAAAAAAGAGACTCATACATGGCGACCCCCAAGAAAATTTGGTATTAATTATATAACTATATATTTCATTTTTATGGGCTTTCATCAAAATATTATTGAAATAGAAAAGAAAGTTTGCATGGTAAGTAGTTACCTTTACATATGCAGTGACTCAAGTAACGCCCAACCCGCACGATATTGCGGGTAACGAAATCCCGAGTCCTACAAGCAAAATTAATAGAGTATAGTAAATATTGTCTCTATTATACAATTATTTAAACATTAGTACAAAAATTTGTATCCAAGCAATCATAAATAAATTGATAATTACCCTTTTACGACAGATAAAAAGAAGACGTGTTTTTGTTGTATTTGAAAACCAAGTTAGATTTGCCAGCTTAAAGTTAAACATGGACTACAACCACCGTCTGTTGATAAAAAATGATACTTTACACCTTCTGCAAACTCACTCAATGGTTGTATTCGAAATTTTGTTACATACGACTATTCCAGAATCAAAAATGTATAAGAATGTCTAACCCGCACGATCGTGCGGGTTGGGTCTTAAAGGAATATGTCGACCTTTTCAAAATTACGGGTTTAATCAATTCTTGCTTGCGATGCTTCCAGTATGACGCAAGCAAATAAGTCTTTAATTAAGAATGCTATCGTTATGAGAGCATTCATGCTAGTTTTCATCAATTAATATCATTCTACATCTATACGATGTTAATTGACGTTTAATCTGGACCATCATCAGAGGAAGAGGAAGATGCGAGAATCCTACTTCCAAATTACATACCACTTTGCATATGGAATTTGAAACTGTACTATTTAAAGTGCAGCAGACCCATAATCGTAGAGAAATGGCCATTATTTGAATAAAGACATGGCTTAGTTGGACATTGTGATAGGCACTAAAGTTACGATAGTGATACTTTGGCCACGATAGTTTGATAGTTTAATCGATAATTACAATTGATTTGTGGCATTGATACTGTTCCATATAAATAGGAGACGAATATTATTTAGTTATATTTATGTGTAATAAAATAAATATTAATTTGTAATTCTTAAAAAGGTTCAAATACTTAACTGCAGTTAGATGAACATGTTTTACGTAAAAATAATAGGGAGAGTTTGCTACACACACTATGTCTTTTCGATCACTATGTGTATAGTATATATATTACCGTTAAATGGTATAATTCAGTTATTTTATAGAATAACTATATATATATATATAGGTATTTCATGAAATAACTAGACAAGTCAGAGTTAAAGTATATAAAATACAAAGACTCTTTCACACTTTACCTCATTATTCTATGAAACAACTAGTTATTCCATGAAATAACTAATAATAAACCATTAAATAGTGAAAAATATACAATTTCGAAGTTCTTTTATAAATTAATTGAACAAAATAGCCAAACTCTCTCAAAAATATATATTTTATCCCTATATATATATTTCAAAGGGTTAATTTATAAATAATAAGAAAAAGCAGATGATATAATTTATTATTACTAACATTAGTTGAACAGAAAGAAAAAAAAGAATATATATATGTGTGTTGCAGAAATAGTTATATATTTAAATATAATTAAAAAAATACTGATGGGGAAAAAAACTGTTGCTTCATAAAAACATTGTATACACTTTTTCAAACAAAAGTGTTAGAAAATATTTATTTAAATTTTATAAAATAACTTTATTTTAATTTCATTGTTTATTAGAGCAAAGATTGCTGCTTGTCGGCCAAGAGTGTTTCAAGAATTCTATAAGTTTTGAAGAACTCCTTTCCAGTATCGGATTACATTAAACACACAAGGTACCAAATAATAAAAATATTTGAGACCAATTGAGACCTTTTCAGCTCTTTTCTTAGGAGAGGTCTTAAAAACACAAAATTTTTCAAATTATCCTGGTGAATTAAAATAAATTTATAGTTTCTATCAGGTTGAGATGGAAAATCCATTATTTCATACATTAACGAACAAGTAATCGAATCTAGTTAGATCGCAGAATTCAAAATTTTATATACTTTAATTAACTTGTATAGTTAATTCATGAAATATATCTATTTATTTTATGAAATAACGGAATTCACATTTGAACGGTGACATATACATTAATGATTCAAATTACTGTGAAGTATTTCTTAAAATTATTATCTTAATATATTTAAATTATATTATTAATTAAATTTTTATGCACTGTAGGTTCTATGATGCTGTGCAAGAATTGAAACAAGTGCATGCCTCTGAAGTTGGTCTCAAAGTAGAAGAAATTTGGAAGTAAGTCTCATCGTTTTAAGTATTTGATTTCTATGATTCAATGTAGGGAAAATTTCATGCCTCTTTTTATTGAAAAAAAATATTTAAAGTGCATATATTTCAAAATTGAAATTAATGATAGTTATATTTTGATGCTTCAAAAAGTTTAATTCCACTAAACATTGTAATCTCAATTCTAGGAAACAAATAAACATCTCTATTTACTGTTATTTTAAATACGTGAGGTATATTCTTTGTTATTGTTGTCTTGCCCAAGTAGTGTAAATACATCAAATGGCGCCGAAAGTATCCAAAATGGAAATTGCAATGTCGAAGACCTTTGGAGAATAAAGCAGTTGAGGGTCCGTGGGGTTTTTTAGGTCTGTGTAGTGGAGTTTAGTGAATATAGAAGGAGAATTAAAAATACGGTTAGGAGAAAGTAGAATGTCAGGACTGTGAGGTATTGTAACTGCTTTGGCCATCAGGGGATCTTTCCATCTCTTTAAAGTGTTTTGTACTTTGTCTGGCTATTGTGGTAGAGAAATATAACATGGTTACAATTAAGTTCCGGAATGAAGTACTTCTCAACTAGCTGGAAAGTGAATTGAAGACTGGCTATTGCAACAGCATCGGTAAGGGTAAGGCTGTTGGAAAGTTGACGAGAATTTCGGGCCGCCTTGGCAAGGTTATCAATCTGTTAATTGCCTAAGATGTCACAGTGGGTAGGTATCCATTGAAAATTGCAAATTTTTCGGCTGCAACTACTCTATACGGGCAGTTATATCCTGGGTCAGTTGAGAGTTGCCTCTAGGATCGCTAGAAGGCCGATCTACAGTTTGAGAACAGTAGAATGCCACTAGAACTCTCACTTGCCCTGCTGTGATAGTAATCCAAAGCTCTTTCAATAACCATATAAGTGTCCTTTAATTATTGAAAATGTTATCAAAATAAGGCGTACTAATGCATATTGAATGTCAGAGGTTTATAACAATTTCGTGCTATTAAGAGGTTTTCGCTTTCTCTACATACAAATCATAAATCACCACAGCATTAAAAATGTTCTTATTACTAGCATGTTGCATATATTCTGCCATGAAATGATTTGAACTAATTTGAACTTTTATATACTTACATTAATTTTGAAAATTACGTTTATCTTAAATACAAAGTATTTGTTTTTAAGAAAATGAATTATACTTCATATATTAGAAATATAGTAATATTTTATGGTACGAAATTATATTAACACAGTTTCTTAATAAAGAATAAGAAAATTAGTAAAATTCTTAAATATTAACTGTGAAGTATTTAATGTTTTTTTTTCAATTATATTATTGTAAAAAAAAATTGGAATTGAGTATTTAATTATTTAGTTATAATTCAATAAAAAGTGATAATATTTTATAAATGTTGAAAAACTATTAAATTATAGACATTCGAAAGACAAGTTTTCTTATTGAAAAAAAAAAGTTGGTATAACATAATTTATATATGAAAATATTCGGTGGTGACAGTTGTTTAATGATAAATTAATAATATTGACTCTTTTGATATTAATTTTTCTCCATGCGTTTTCAGTGAGTTTTTGGAAGCTGATGCCAATACACCTGTAAATATCGACTCTAAAAGTTATGAACTTACCAAGAAAAACGCACTAACTCCTGATAGATGGGTGTTTGATACTGCTGCAGTACGTATACCTCGCCCTTGAAAATTCTTCATATTATTGACTGCAATCATTAACATCAATATTTCGTAAAAAATATCTGAGGAGAAAAGAGATCTCTGAAGCAATATTTTATTAATGGAATATAAAAAAAAATATTTTATAAAATTCTATATATTGTATTTATACATAATCATAAATACACCCAACTTTTTTTACATAATCTTTATTTATTTATTTGCACAAATTGAAAAACTTTTTTTACACAAATTTTTTGTTGTTGTACGAATTCTAAAAAACTGGACATTCTTGTTCTTTGGATGAGGACTATTTGATTAAATTTATGTGTGTGACAGTTTTTGAAGATAAAGAAGTCGATAATGACGAAGTCATAATTAACACCTTATATAATTCGTGAAGACGTGAAATTTGCTGCAAGTATGGAACAACATTTTTTTACTTATAATCCTGACATAGAGCGTGCATTAAATTTCAACGTAATCTTAAGTGTTATGTAGCAAGATATCAAGAAATTATATAAGCAACTTCAGACAACCCCCCCCCCCTAAAAAAACAGCCAATAATAACAGACTTTGTAACATCAAAAAATTACCTGAGGCATTTTATAATGAATGAAATTTCTTCATTTGAATCAAAACCAACAATTATGCTATTCATGTAAGACACATCTACTGATGATAGCACTTTTGATTGAATTCGTAATAAACGTGCACGCTTATTATCAAGTAGCGATGGATAGTTGTTGTCGTTCTATTCCTAATTTCAATTTGAATTTTTATATATTGTATGTACTTATATAAACTAAATTTTCACTATACTCTAATTTGAATTTCAATTCTTTCTTTTTTTGTAACAAAAAGGAATTGCTGTTTTTCTTTTATAAACGTATCACGTGAATTTCATTAATACCTTTTTGGACCGTTTTTTTTTTGGGGGGGGGATAGGTAGAGGTTTTTAATCTTACAAGACGTGTGGATGCTTAACGTATAGAAGCATGGTGTCTCACTCAGTTAATCATCTAAAAAAAATTCTCAGAGGGTGTTTCATGGAATGCGAGGAGGAGCAAATGAGACATTGTAATACGAATTCGATAAAAAGAGTTCGGCAGCCGCAGAATGTCGAAATGTTTGTCAAGTTTAAGGGGAGGATACAATAGACAAAAGCACATGCCGTCTATGGTTTCGTAAATTTAGGGAAGGAGACTGAAGCTGCCAAGATCAAACTCGGAGTGGACAGCCATCACACGTTGGAGAAGGCGCGATATTGACCAAGCCATAAGGAACAACTCAAACCCAACCGTGCAAGAACTAGCGGAGACCTTCAACGTATACCGGATAATGGTAGAGACACGGCTGGTTAACTTGAGTTTTACGAGAAATTTGGATAATTAAGCTAAGCAACGGGATGACTGAATCGTCACCTATTTCCTTCCTTTTCTGGTACAAAAAAAGACCCACTCTTTACACGAATTGTGACAGGAGATGGGAAGTGGGTTATGTAACGTAACGAAAAGGCCGTAGGACTGTGTGACATCCTTCTGAACCACCTGCATCAACTTCGAAAGCTGAACTTCATCCCCAGAAGTTGTTGGAATGTGCGGGGAATAATTCACTGGAAGGTCCTGCCACTCAACCAAACTATTAATGCTGCTTTCTACAGTCTAGTGATAGACAGGCTGAATTAAAATTTGCTAGCAAAGCGGGCAAGATCTCTTGAATCATCGTGATAACGTCACGATAACGTCAAGCCACATGCTTCTGTCATCACTCACAAAAGTTAATGGGCTTTGGTTTGGAGGTTTTACCCCACCCTCCCTATTCTCCTGACTTGGCACCAACTGACTGTCACCTATTTTGTGTATTGGTAAATTCCTTCAGTGTCTTGGATGGCAGTTTTCACAGCCATCCAAGACAATTTTGATTCGAAACCGCCGGAATTTTACCCCCATGGGACTTCTACCAGAAATATGGTAAGATGTCATAGAAAGTAATGGGGATTATGAAGAATCATGGGTAATTTTCATTTTACATTTATTTGTTGTTCCTTATGGGTAATAAAAATGGATATAACTTTTGCACTCACCCAATAATATAAGCAATTTTAAAGTACTAAGATGAATTAGCAAAAAACCCTAAATAACTATAATCAAAGAGAATAAAATCATAATATTTTTACTTCACCAAAAAGAATCAAAATAAAAGAAATTGCTGGATTACATTTCTGGAATTACCTGTTCACAAACATATTCTTTTTATGAAATCAACGGCAAATATAAAAATAATGTGCAATTCAAATGCAATCAATAATGCAAAATTCAAATAATTTTAAAAAGAGAGAAGGGGCTGGGAGATAAAAGTTAAATCAATAATCTGTAATAAATTTGGATAAAGTCCAAACAATCCAGCTGGTGGGAACAACTATAATTCAGTAAAATAAATGATACTTATTAAAAGGTAAGTCCATTCAAAGTAATATAGCTGACTGAAAATGAAATATTTAAGAAATTTAATAAAAAAATGATGTTTTTAAATAGTGTCTCGTAATTTTCAAAACTATTAATAATTTTTACTTTTTTTAGAAAACTAATTATTATGTTATAACAGTTGAGCAATATATTTTTGCAAATTAATAAAGGAATATTGCGTTCTGAAATAAAATGCTAATATTGTCAAAATTTTAAAAAAAATGGGGAATTTTAAGGATTTTGAATAATGAATGTTCCATTCGTGTTCTTGAGAATGTTTTCTGTCTCCAGAAAAGTCAAAATTTCATATCCGTTAATTAAATATGCAATTACGCTCAAACTTACTTTCAAAAAAAAAAAAATTACAGAGACAGTTTTTAATTAGCTGAGCATTTCATATGGAAATAAAAACATTTTATTTGATCTGTAAGAACATTAAAACTATTTCATTACGCGAACGTGTCTAATTTACTTTCATTCTCCATTAGTCTCATCTTTATTTGCTGATGAAAAATGACAGCTACGCGAGATATCTAAGATCAGAATTGTATAAAGAATACTTAAATGGAACCAAGAAAAAGGTAAGGCTCTTTGATTATAATTACACTTCTAGATCAGGAGACAATGAACTATGATGTTTTTTAACATCAAATATTAAGAAACTCAACTGAATTTTATTAATTTGCACTCACTCAAATAAAAGATAAGATAAAATGACTAATATTGTTATTCACCATATTTTCTTATAAATGCTAATTAAATATAGTTTGGGTTGATGCTAAATTTATTTAACTCTCTTTATTTAATAATTAACTCAATTTTATACACATTATTAATAATCATCACAGCTGTTGCCGAATACATCCTTAGAATAATTTTGAAATCGTATAGCAGTACTAAATGTCAGAATACATGAGATTGAAATGAAGATTGAAAACCTTTTTTAGTAATACAGAGATTCTAGTTTTGTTATTTAGATAAATGAACTGTAGATTTTGGGAGTGTATAATGAAGTTAGGTGGTATGAGTATTTGCTTTCGTGAATGGGCTATCAATAAATAGGTTTTCTTAGATTTAAATAGAACGAAATACGGTGAAATAATCATCTATATCAAGCCTTTCTAGGTTCCAAATTTTTTGCCTAAAAAAAGTTTAGATTTTAATTATAATATCTACTTACATTTTATGTTGTTGTTTTTTTTCTTTTAGAGCAAGCTGTTCATTCCGAAGTTGCCCAGTTTAAGTATTGGATCATAATACATATCCTGCTGTTGGAGATAAATCAGAACCAAAGAATCATTTTTAAATAACATCATGGCCAAGTATTTTAATATTTCAAACATTTCTTCGTCTCAAAATTGGGAGCATATACATGTATTTTCATAACTTCATCAAAAAAAACAACGTTTTGTTAGTAAAAAAATTATGTTTAACCCTTCAGTACATAATAATGTTAAACAAAATAAGATCCGATGGTAATTTTTCCCCTTACATTTAAAATTTTAATTGTAAAATAAATATGCTTTGCATGCAATCCACATTATTCAGTCTTTTTAATTACATATTTTCATAATAACATGCACCTCTGTTTTTTTAAATACTTTAAAAACTTATTTTCTTTAAAATGTCCAAACTTTTCATCATATGTATATATAAACACAACAGCTCATTGTTTTCTTATAAATAATGTTTTAGAAAATAATTTTATTGTTAAAGATGTAAATTGATTCGCTTACGATTTTAGAGGAATATAGAACCTGTTATTTAACAAAAGCATGGTGCCGGTGAATTTTTGAAAAAAGTATATATTTTAAAAATGTAAAATTGTTAAGATTGTTCTTGTCATATATTACGTGTATATTATGTTTCTGCAATTCAAAAATGAATCATAAATAATTACGATGCTTTCACAAAGTAACAGTACACCTTTAAAATTGAAGTTTATTATATTTATTTGATTTGGTTCCCACGCACACATATATAACACACATTAATGTTAATTATCATATAAAATAAATTAATAAAATCAGCTATGTAGTTTTAAACATACCAAAATTTATCACCTAATATTAGTAAAAGTCTAAATAGGAATTTAGGGCAGTAAAAAGTATAAAAAGAAATATATTAAACATATATCGAATTATTATTATTATTTAACTGTTATAGAAAGTATGGCATAACAAAATTGCAGTTTCATGAGGATGAAACAATCACATACAGTTGTGAGATGATTTATTTGTAAGAAAAAAATATAATTTTAGCAAAAAATATTTTTATTAAAAAGTATCTACAATTTTTTTTCCAGTTGCAGTTGCATTTTTATTTGCATTTGGTAAAAACATAAAATATGCTAAATTCAGCATTCACATAAAAAGCGATTCCTTTTAACAACATGGAAAAATGAATATTTTACTCTTTTGGGAGCCTGATTATTAAGAAAAGGTAAAAGACTAAAACACAAATTAGTTTTTAAAATAGAAATTTCTGATATATGGCGCCTTAAAAATGTATTCGATTTTATTTTAATATAGTGTGTAATTCAAAAATTTTTTCACTAAACCATCTTAGACTTTAATGATCGCCAAAAATATCCCTAGTACTAACAAAAGTCTTCAACTATAGTAAATTTTATTTCTGTAATATGGTTACATATTTATTTTTTTTTATTGAATTAATTCAAAATATTTGATCAAAATATTTGATTAAAAAGTTTTTAAGGGAATTTCATGTTATTTATCCAGCATTAATGTCTTTTGTTCTTAGCATACTATTATACATTTGAGAAATTTATATAATTCTTTACTTAAAATTGAATCTATAAACATGCACAAATAGAGTTCTTAAATCAACCCCAGTTTTTGTGTTAATTCTGTATAATGAGAAACATTCCTTTTATGTTTCAATATATTTTATGTCGTGTTTATATTCTGTAATTAACTGTATTCACATCTTCATATATGAAATAATGTATATGTACATACCAAAAAGAAGATAATTTGAAGATTAATTTTATTTTAAAGGATTGCCAAAGCGTTTTTCCTTTTAATTATAATTCATGGATGTCAAGAAGAAAAAAATGAGCATCTGTAAAATATACTTTTTTATTTTTGCCTTTTTTAACATATGTTTTTCTTGACATTTTTTAATACTTTCTAACAACTCATTTCCCTTTTAAAGTGATATGAAGAGTGAATATAGGGAAAAAATTGTATTCAATTTTAAAATTATCTAATTTTGACTGCCACTTATATTTCTTGACCAATTTTTATTAGCTGAAGGGCTGAAAAAATTGATAAGTAAAAAACTTTTATAATTAATGGTTAAAACTATTTACATTTATTCCCAGATCATTTATAACTCATATACATATTTTTTTAATTTTCCTTTAAACATTTATTCATGAAATTTATTTTTAACGAATTTTCGAAATTAATTACCGAAGCTCTTTGGTAAACCAAAATGCTTCAATTTCATTATGTTGCTTTCTGTATTTCAATCAATTATTTTAAAAAATTAAATCAAATTTATTCCTAATTTTAAACTTTTTGTGAGATAAAGGATTAAAATTATTAATGGATTACACAGTTGAATGCGCCATATTTTAAAAATCAGAATTTTTCGAAGAATATTTATAAACAAATGATAACTGTACATCTATTTTGATATTTTCAATGAATATCTTTATTATATTAATTTTTAAAAAAGTACCATTTTCCCATCTGTCAGTAAAATACACGGAAAATTCGTTTCTTTTAAGTCCAAAACATGTATACTGAAGGGTTAAATTATATCAGCTGTGATGGAATCAAATTATGTGAAGGCAAAATAAAAATTATAAATTTAGTAAATTAAATGTGTTAATCAAATGTTTTAAAATGTGTACGTTGTATGTAATCCTGTACAGTACCTGAAAAAGGAAATTCATTACATGTAAATCGTATTTGTTTCAAAAAGAAATTTCTGTGTGTCTTTGTCTAACATGTTTCTGTAGAAATTTATAGCAATATATGTTATGCATTTTTTGTCAAATTGTGTTTTTCTGGATGTATGTGTATATCCATATATTTTTAAAGCCAGTGGTTCCTAAGAATATGTTTTACAAACTAATTAACAGATTTTCTAAAAGTTTATCGCTAAGAACCGCTAATTACTATTAATAATTATGCAACATAAATTATTATTTCTATTTATATATATTAAAATATCAATCATTTTATTTAAAGAAAATTGTGATACAAGTTTTCCATTTGTTACTTTAGTAACTATGGAGATTTAATCTATTATTAAGATTTTAATAAGTTGAAATAAAAATTAAAAATCTTTTATTTATATAATTTATGTTTTAAAGAATGGACAAAATACTATATATACACAAAACTGAGATATTACTGCAAAGCTTTATTTTAATTTTAAAGCTAATTCTTAACCAATAAAACTTTTCAAACTTTATAAATAGTTTCAAACACTTATTCTGTTTTTATATTCAGCCTCTATTCTCTAATCAGTGGTCTTCAAACTTTTTAAACTTATGGAACTCTTAGATATGGTGTTTTCAGGGACTCAATTTTTCACAATTTTCTTGGAAAAGGGTATTTTTTCAAGGTCATCTCCTCCATTTGCTCTTAAACATGTCATACAACATGAAAGTACTTTTCATCCCTTTTGTTGAGGCTTATCTTTTCCTAAGTGTATCTCTAGCAGCAATACCTGAACTCACATATGTGAATAAATAAAAGTTGCAGGAAATTAAAGGTAGGCTGTCCAGAAACGAGTTTCTGTTTATCCACTCCACACACAAGAGCGTAAGAAATGTGATCAGATATTAGATATTCGTGGTCATACAAACTCGATAGAAAACGTGAATCCATTTTGCACGCGCATTATTAATTTTATTTTTTATCTTGATTCATGCAACCCCAAGATTCCGTGGAACGCAGTTTGAAGACTACTGCTCCAAAAGGAGAAAATTTCAATAACGTCTTTTCCTTTAAAGATATGAATACTTAATAATGATTTATGCTCTATCAAACTGGCTTATTTTATTTATTTAAATTTTTTTTGCGAATGCCTGCAATTTTTAAAAATCCAACATTTTAAGAACGTAATAAAAGGTATTAATACGGATAGGATAAATTCGTATTGATATTTTAATATATATATACATAACAGTCCTTAGAAATAATAAAATAATAACTGCATAAGAGTACATGATATAGCATATTAGAAATAATTCGTTTTACTAACTTGCCTAATAGGAAGAAGTACTCGTCCGAAAACAGAAAATTTTTTACCAATATCACCAGTACAATGAAGTGTAGCTCAATAAATATATTTAGTCAACAGAAATACTATAAAATTAAAAGATAAAACTACATACCTGAAAACAAATTAATAAAATATAATATTTATTTTATACCGTTTGACAACCCTTAACAAGTTTAGGAATCGCTGGATTTAAACCATCACTTTCCTGTTTTAAATAAAAAAAGAAGAAAAAATCATCTTGTTTTTAATTAACATTGAATGACACATGCGAACATATCATAGAGAACGAATATTGATTTTTGATTTATGAAACATTGCAAAGCTATTCGAGGTGTTAAGTTACGAGCAAAACTGATCAAAACTTTTTGAGCTCATTGAAATAGTCCTATGAATTATTCTTATGATTAATATGCATATCATTAAAGTATCTGTAAGATTATTTCTCATGGTTGCAATATCTCCCCAATAGTGTCAATATCTGTAATGAAAGCATACCTATCCATGATGTTAAAATATTTCAAAATACATGCGACAATAATAAAGCCTTTATTTTCTATAAAATTTTAAAAATACCAAATATTATAAAGTTTATCATAAATAAACTGAATTCTTAAATTGAACTTTTTAATTTTCTATCAAACATTGCATTTGCCAATTTTTAAGATTACTATAATAAAACTGAAAGGCTTCGTAAAAATTACAAAACAGGTTTTTTCATATCTAAAATCAAAAGCAAAGACTGTCTAAGCGTTTGTAAGACAGTAAAAATTGTATAGAAAGAATAATGGCCCCTCTTTAGTAAGTTTTCTTTAAAATATTGTGAATTATAGTCCCTGAAAATAACAGTTATGCTGTAAAAAGCTAAAAATTTCTAAATGTAGATAAATTTCAGAAATTTTCTGTAGACACTAAATGTATTGCTATTATTAAAGATATTTTCCACTTTCTACCATACATAATTTTAATTTTTATGTTATCATTTGTAACACATAGATAAAAATTATTATCCATTTAATAACTTTTGCTTTCAACAATATTTTTCCTAAATAACCAAATATGTGCAATTTATGCTTGATTGTTAAATGAATGAATTTCTAAGCCCATTCGGATATTTTCCTATAAGAAGATTACAGAGTTCCTGCGACAGAATTTTAAAAATCAGATTAAAATACTCATCGTCATTTTATTTATGGAAATCTTGTGCAGCATTTATTTAAAAAGAATAATGAAAGTAATCCCTGGTTTGATGAACAGATTATATAATTATTTTAACTATAGAACATGAAATATGTGCTACAATTATTATTAATCTAAACTTTATCAAATTATGTTTACCTCTGTCACAGTCACGTGTTTATACTGACAATGCATCTAAACAACAATTCCTAAACGTGAAATCAACTTAAAAAAATTTTCTTGGGGTCCAATCTGTCATTTGTACTACTACTTCTTGAGGCAGAGACTTGCAAAAATGAAGTCATCTTATGTACATAAACATTGAAGAATGGGCTCTCTAAAAACAGAAAAACAAAATCATATAATGTAGCATAATAAATACAAAACAAAAATGAGGCTTCTTGCTAATTTTAGCACTTGATGTAATGAACCATTGCATATAAGTAAGGAATATTTTTGGATTAATTTTAAGAGCATTATTATCAAATTACTTAAAACCATGTTTAAACATTTTATAAACTCAATTAACTGAATAGTAATTACTCAAATTTATTTATGTTAAAAAAAAATAAATTCAAATATTATGCTTAGTCCTTTCACATTTAATATTAGGACTAAAACTCTCTCTCCCCGCCCACATTTGGTTTAAGGAATCCGACTACGTTCGGAACCGTGATTTTAAACAAGTGCATAAATGGATAATTTTCATGATATTTAGTGTCACTTAGATTAGAATAAATGTATAAAATTGTTTTAAGGACATTTTGACAAAAAAAATTATTTAAATGCAATATTGTGACAAAAAAGGAACATAGAATTACCTTTTTTCGAAATATTCTCCTTTTGTGAAAAATTCTTCTATTATAACAATATTTTGCCTGTATATAGCTCAGAGCTCTGTACAGAGGCTCAACTATGATTTTTGAAAAATTCATATTATTTTCAGAGTTACAACCAATTGAAGTAATTATTGGCGTTTTTTTCTTAAAATTTCTCCCCTCTGTTGTCGTAAAACATAGATAAACCCACTTCTAAGTTATATATTTCAGAAATTCTAGTTGAGCCTCTGTACAGAGGTCTGAGCTATATACAGGCGAAATATTATTATATAATAGAAGCATTTTTCACAAAAGGAGAATATTTTGAAAATGGGTCATTCTATGTTCATTTTTTGTCAAAATATTGTACTTAAACAATTCTTTTTTTGTAATATTATTCTTAAAACAATTTTATATACATTTTATAATCTAAGTGACACTAGATACCATAAATATTATCCATTTATACGCTTTTGTAAAATCACGGTTCCGAACGTAGTTGGATACCTTAAATCGATGCTCATTTAGATTTATGTGTTATGTTTAGATGGTTTACTGAGATATGGTTTTGATACAAATATAGTGGCCGTGCTAGCCTAGTGATCATAATCATAAATTCGTGGCCGGTTTTGTCGGGTCATGGTTTGGAGTCCTGGTGCCAATGAAGAAACACCAAGTAGAGGGACTGATGCACGTTAAATCTTTCAGGGATCAATGTTCCCATTGGTGTGGTGTGGTTAGGAGTTAGAGGAGAGCGGGTGCCAGCTCAGGTGTCCTCCTTGTCACTTGATTGAGGCTCAAATTACGACGTCCGTCACCAATAGAAGTCATGTTTCTCACACACAACAGTGCGACATTAATAAACTCTCACTTGGTATAAACATAGAAGCGTGTTTATCAGGGGTGTCAAACTCAAAAGCTTACTCGGGCCAAACAAAAAAGGTATAACTTTAGGCGGGACGCAAAAAGTTCATATTCATAGAAACGTAGGTTTATTTCGAACAATACATTATAATAAACAGAAATAAATGAACAAAAAAAATTTAATGTTGTTATCCTGACACTTTACATCTCTTTTTTGCTGCTATCTTTCAAATTTTCGAAGAATTTTTTAAAAATTTTATTATGTGTGGGGATATACTGGTCGGGCCGCAAAAATGCTCGAAGTGGGCCGCATGTGGCCTGCGAGTTTAACACCCATGGTGTATATTGTCCTTTTTTGTCAAATGTCAATTTGTCTAGTTTTTAAGGTTTAAACACAAATAAAAGTTAAATTATGTAAATCTGAGAGATAATAAAATCTTTTTCAATCTATATTTCCAAAAAAAAAATACATTCTTCTTAAGAATACATAAGTGAAATAAAATATATCTAAACACATCTTAAACCATTAAAATTATATCTAAATAATAAAACAAGGCAAATAAGAAAGCTAGAAATTATTATTTTTTTTGTTAAACACACACATTTAGCAGGTTTAAATTCACCAGGGAACCATTAGGTTCAGAAAACAATTGAAAAGTTAAAAAAAAAAAAAAACTGTTCACAGTTATAAAATATTTGCTTTTATTTATTAACTAAAAGCATTGCAGTTAAGTGAGATTTTAATTCACATTCAACACAAAATATTCTTTTAAGTATTTTCTTTCGTTTATACAGGGTGAATAGCAAATACACTTTGGTTGCCAAGATAATGCAAAGTATTACAGCACAGTTACGCCTATCTTTTGTATGAAACTTCATGAATTTGGAGCTCTATTCTTTTACATCTGTTTTGAGCGAAATTAATCGTTCGAGCTTTTTTTCCCTGGTTTATACCTATCCAATGGATATTTTAAATGAAATCTTTATGCCCAACCGTTTCAAATGCAATTGTATTGTTTCTTTTCCCAGCACAAAAAAATTTATCCAATAAAATCTGGTTTCTGGAACATCATGCAGGAAGCCTATCGGAAGTTTCCGAGAAAACCTCTTTCACCATTTTTCTCATTCTAACAATCATAGACATTGTAAGAAAAATCAATAACCGTATCCTAAATCTTATTTGAAATGCATGCATCGTTAAGCAAAATGACGTCTCTTCTTATCCACTTTTGGACACAAGTGCACTCGTTTAAAAATATAAATACAGTTTTGTTAAACAAATCTAAAATGGATTCGTATTATGTTTTTCTTTTTCTGAACTCGCATGTACAGTAGGACCTCAATTTTAACGAATTCATCTGGACCGAACATTTTATGCGTTAAATCACAGTTATTCATTATATCGGGATCCAAACAAAATATAACCCTTTGAAAAATCTATATTGAGTAGCTACACAAAAAATATCCATTGTTAGAAATTACACATTTTTTTAATCAACAGCTTAAAACTATATTAGTGAATTAATACGCAACATTTAATTGGAAATTCTAAATCTTGACTTAACTTTGATTCCTGACTCGAAAGAATACTTTTTTCTCGTCTTCATGCAGAAAAGAAAATATGGCCGCGGTAGCCGAGTGGTCATCATTGCTGGTCTTGTCACCGGTTCGAGCCCAGTACAACTAAAGACCCGCCGTGTAGGGAAGCGATGCATGTTAAATCTGCCGCGAGCTCAAACGTCCTTGTTGTAGTGTGGTGTAGTGTGGTAGTTAGGAGAGGGGGGTGTCAGCTCAGGTGTCGTTCTCTTCACTTGACCATGGTTCAAAATTAAGTGGTCCGTCGCCAAAAGCCCTCTGTAGCTGAACAGTGTGACGTTAATATTCACTCACTCATTCACTCGCAGAGAAGAAAATACTGCGTCTTTTACATCCTGCTCCATGAGGTATATTTTTATAGTTTCCAAACAATGTAAAGCATTGGAAAATGCAACAGAGTTGATAAAAGTTTCATTGTCAATTTCTGCATCAGAATCGCAATGAGGAAAATTCCCCGTTCTAGCGTTTTTTATAATAAACGCAATAGGTCCTACGCATGAGTACCTTTTAATTTTCATAGTATGCCACTTATAGGGCCATCTTTTGATACATTTTGGAACTTTTTTTTCTTATACCATACCGTTTCCCTCTTTCTCTAATTATGTTCACTTCCCATTCTGATCAGCGATCCTTTTTTGGCGCAATTTTGAAAGGGGATTTTAATTATAATCACATTGTATATATAATCCTTAAACGTATACTTATATTTATATCTGTATATAATAATCTTCCTGCAGCGAAACACAACGTTCTTCAATATATAAACCCCAATCAACTACAAATTTTTATACAAGCTTTTTCACACCCAATATTCATGGCAATTTTTTTTTTTCTTTCTCGGCGTTGAAGCTCTAATGAGAAACAAACAATAACAACATTACGCCAATATCAAAGACTTAAAAAAGCAAGGGTGTCAAACTTAAAGGATGAATTGGGCCAAATAAACAAAGTTTAGATTTAGCTGAGTCACAGAGAAAAATGAAAAAAAAAAATCCTACATTTCTAAGAATATTATTATTTCGAATAATACATTAAAAGAAACATATATAAAAGAAAAAGAAAAGTTTAATGTTTACGTCCTGATCCTTGACATCTCTTCTCTCTGCTACTATCTTTCTTATTTCGGGAGATATTTTTTTTTTAAATTTATTATATATTATTGTGTGTCAATATATTGGGCGGGCCACAAAAATCTTCGTGTGGGTCAAATGCGGCCCGTGGGGTTCCAGTTTGCTGTAACGTTAAAAGACTGCTCTATAACTTTTAAACTGAAGAAAATTGCTCCAAGGTTTACATAATTTAGTTAAACTTTCTTACTTGCATTAAATATTTTACATATCAAAGCTCATAATTTTCTCATTATAACTTAACGACTTAAATAGTCCAATAAGAATGTTTTTTTGAAACACTTTTTGTATTTGAATAATTAAAGTTAAAAAACACCACAACAAACTATTTTGTATCACTTAAATGTTTGAAAAAATTAATTTTAATTTCACTAGCTATATTATTTTAAATGCATGTAAATCCAGTAACAATTTTTGCAAAGGGATTTTTTACTCGAAAAAATAATTGCTCTCTACGGCTTTCTTATTATTACTTTTTTTTTTAATTTTGCACTTTATCTCAATTTTTAAAATAATTTCTTATAAACAACCAATGATAATTTTTCTAAATTAATAAATTCTATTGGTCTGTTCTTAGTTATTACATTACAGTTCAGGGATGTAAAACCCCTCAGGGGGCTCACCTTCCTTAGGTGGGTACGGGTGTCACAATCCCGAGGTACCCTAGTGATCTTTTCCTTTTCCCATGGGGTTTACTATCTTTGGTAAACACGGGTGTCACGACCCCGAGGTACCCCAGTGATCCTTCTCTATTTTCAACCCTCCATCTTGTCATCCAATTTCTTCTTTTCCCGTCCAGACCACACACCTATGAATGTTTGGCGCAGTATAGCCCAAACTGGCTCTTGTGCCATAAAACACCAAACTCAACTCAACTCAGGGAAGTAAAATAGAGTAATTCTTGAAGGTAACTTTTATTGCATGTAGTAAATATTGAAACAAAGGAATGTTTCCTTTTATCATGATTATATAATCTGGAAAATAAGTGAGAAACATTTTCATGGAAATAGAATGTAAGAAGAATGAACTGTGAACAAAAAAGAAGTATTTTATTCCATATTTCGTTTAAACTTATTAGATTGTTCTAGAAAAAAAGAAAGACAGACCCTTTGAAAAAGAAATTCACTAATTTTAAATGTGTAACGTCTTCTCAATCCTCAAATCGAAAAGCTGTTCGTTTACAGTCATTACACTCGTTTAAAGTAATAAAGAATATTTTATTACTTTAAATGAGTGTGATCCATTGAGTGAGTCCTGCAATTATTCAGATCACCTTATTAAAGCTTCCATTCAATAACCTTGACACGAAGACTATTAATCTTTATTGCATCAACTGGCACATCGAAACATCTCAAATCACTTAAAAAATTATTGAATGATAGTATCCATAGTAACACAGAAGAAAACAAAACAGTGTGATGACATTTTTTAAGAAATGATTTGAATAAGAGTTTTATATTTTCCATTCAAAATGCATATGCATATAGTAGGAAAAAGAAACAAAATTTCATAACATTGAAAAAATAAAAAGAAAGAAAGCTATCTGCTTTACATTCATTAAGACTCATTTTAAATTGGTAAAATTTCCGAATTAGATTTAGGAAAGAATTTTTTGTATAAGTTTGATTGCAAATAATCAAAAATTTAAATCAAATAAATGTATTATTTTTGGAACTTAGTAGATAAACGTATAAGTGGAATAATGCTCTGTAATTAATTTAAGATTGCAAATATTACTACATTTTTTTCTAGCCCACCTCTTAAAAATACAAAATTAAATTTGTTTCCTCTCTTTATATAAAAAAAAAATTGAAAAACATTATAACCATTTATTGCTTTGAGGACAGTCTTGACTTTTGTACATATATCATATTTAATACATTAAGATTGGAATGGAATTTAAAATAAAAGATACAAATATATTATTTTACAGTAATTAATTTTTTTAGAGTATCATTTATAAACATTTAATCTACGAAAAGTGAATTGAAGAAACTAAATATGAAATTGGAAAAATGATATGTTTACTATTATTAAATAATTATCAAAGTGAATTATAATTTTTTTTCTAAAAATTAAGCATTAGAATTATTTACTTTATTTTTAATTACTTATTTTGATACAGCACACGTTTTCAGTTTTTGATAGTTTCCAATTTAAAAATTAATTCAAAATTATTTTATACTCATGAAATGTCTCCGTTATGTTGCCCGGGTGATTTTATTTGATCCCCAAAATAATTCCAATTCTATTTTACCTTCTTTTGCTCATTTACTTTTTCTTACGACTTGTTTGATTTAGAAATATGATGAATGTATACCTTTATTAATTAAGTAACTCACAAGAGAATACATTTTTGATTAAGGCTACACAATACCCAAAAAATTACAATTTTTCTTCCTTTTTTTTTTCTTTTTCGCCCATATAATTAGAAAGCTTGCCGCAAAACTTCAGATCGGAAAACTAATTAGTTTTTAAGATATTTGTGATGTTTCATGAAACTGTATTTTAGTTCCGGTTTTATTATAAAACATTTTTCCCATTCCAAAAATGAATTAATTAAAAATGTTTTTAAATACAATTTTTTCAGTGTGGAATGGCTATCAACTGCAATTTTCATTACTAAAATCATTTTTGTTTGTGTGCTTATGCTTTTAATTTCTTGAGTTCTTTCATAGTTATTAATTAAGATTGATTTTTTAATATCAATATTTATTTTTACACTTAGTTTATATAACTTAGAACCTGTTTATTTTGTTTTCATTAATTTTTCCCTGTTGAGAAAATGCCATGGTGTACTCAAATTGCTATAAGAAGTAATATTTTGAAGTGATGGAAAACTACTGATTATGATCAATCTAAAACCTAGCCATCAACTGATACTACAATGAGACTTCGGAATACAACTGTTCTGAATACAAGTATTGAATACAAAAAAAATACTGAATACTGTAAAAAAAAAAACTGAATATTTCCATGATGTACCAAACCACATTATAGAAAACATTATGGAGCTATATTACAATATTTTAAAATCACGCAACAAAAACTTAAACTTGCTAAATTTCCCTGATTTAAAGCAAAAAATTTAGATATTTACAAACTTGGTCTGATTTCTAACTTAAATTAACATCATAACTGTTTTGTGTATAAATATTTTGTGTCTAAAACTTTTGTGAAAATAGTACGTTAAGATTTAGTTGAATAATCTGCCGTAGTATCAAATGCTATCAATATTATGCAAAATCATATTTTGAATTTAAAAAATATCTTTTCAGTCATATTAACTAAAGTAGTATTTTAATGTAGAACATAAGATGAAAAATAACATGTAAAAATTATAGCTTCACAGGCATTATTAGTTGTTGTTTTGTACCTTTGCAAAATTTAAATGTGTTTTTCTCAAACTTTAAATTTGGAAGATGTACGTGTTTTCTAATCCCTAAAAGAGATCTAGTTTTATTATTATTATTATTATTATTTTAAAGTTAATATTTAAAAAAAGTTTGCATTATCCAAGTTTAACTATAAAAATAATTATTAAAAATCCACAAGGACACATTTTTTCAATGTCATGCTAACTTTTGTTTCAGTAGTCTAAGAAACCTAAAGCACTTTAAATAATTTTAAAAATTTTAAAATTTAGCATTTAATAAGAATTTTAAAATACTTAAAAATGCTTACTTTTTTAAAATTGTAAAATAAAGACTTCTCAAACTCATTTTTATTTTCGGAATCAATTTAGTAATATAATCTGAACAGAACTAATTGCTTTTACTGTTACTGTTCACAAAAAATTTTTAAAAAAGAATACTGTGAAAGGTTAAAATGGATATTGTTTTCAGTGAGCAGATGAAAAACTATTTTAAAAGCTTTTTATGTTTGGATATATAAAATTAGCTCAAAATATAATATTTTTGCTTCAGTGTTTAAAAAACGCCGCATGAAATAACGAAACCACATTGTATTCAAACAAAAAAAATATAGGCATACAGCTGAGAATAGTCAATATCCATTGACTGCAGACTAATTAGAAAAGTTTGACCATTCGCTCCTTATATGATACCTTGATGGTGAAATATATTTGGAAGACATGTTACCCAATGCCGCGAAAAGAATCACACCTATCAAAAAAATTACATTCATAGAATTATGTATAATTTTCTTGAAGACATAGTTATATGCATATTAGTTGGCCTTGACGAAAAATTGGCTGATCCTTACACTGGAAACTTCTTGGGAAATCAATCAAGGAATAAGTTTTCCCCTTATTTCAGTTGTATTCGGATTAAAAATAGCCCAATCTTGTTTATGTTTGGATAAAATGTAGCAATAATTTTTTTTCACTTAAATATAATGAGAAACGGAAAGTAATGCACGAAAAAATGATGTCATTTTCTGTTAAAATAATATTTTGAAACAAATGAGCTGTCAGTCATTAGTTATTCAACAATTTGCCAATTAATTTCATGGAAATGCCGTCAAGATGAAAGCTTTGCCCTTTATAATTTTCGTAATAAAGATTGTCTCATTCATTCTGATGGAACGCATGAATTGAAATGAACTGGAAATTATGAAATATATTAATGAAAATAATTTTCTCTCCCCCCCCGCTGTCTCTCTTTCCAAAACCTGACTATTGAACTTCGAGTGTCCCATACTCGACAGATTGTGACTTGAACTTTAGTTCGTTCTCCTCTATATAGATGGCGACACGATACTGCGGTAGCTCATACCTTCTCTCTTGCTTTCTCTTCGTACCAGCAATATAAAATTCTTGATCTCCTATAATATGCGCCCCCCCCCCCCCCCCACGAGCATCACTGCACAGAAAAATCCTATTATAGTAAACCCTTCGTGATAACTTTTTTCAGGCCACGCCAAAATGATTTCAAAGCGTGTTTTTTGAATTCGAGATCAGGGAAATTGGGAAAAACATGGCGCTCTGTTCCGAAGGAGCCCAAATGTTAAGATTTTATGACTTTGAGAACAAAACCATGTAAAATTTAGCTGCTAATAATAACGGCATTATATAAAACAAACAAAGAAACCTATAACATCCAAAAGGTATTTTCTGTTAAATTTTTCACTTTTTCTAACAAAATTATTACTTAATTTTATGTATGTAATTAGGATATCTCTTGATTAAGACCTCTAAACCGCCGATTTCCGAGGGTCAAAAAAAGACATCTTAAATAACTATGGAACAATTCCATAAAAATTTTAACTTTTTAAAAGTAGGAAATAAAGAACAATCTGAAAAAAAAAGAAATGTATGTTCAAAAGAGAAAAATTAAAATTTTGAAGTATTTAAAAACAAATTCTATGAAATACGAGGGCTCTTCAATAAGTAATAAGACTAAAATTATATATATATATATAAAAAAAGAATACCTTTAATCGTCACCATTTACATGGTCTTTTTCAACGTAACTTCCGTGGCACGTAATGCACTTATCTCCCAACGTTCTTTCCACTTCTTAAAAACATGTAAAAGTCCGTTTTGTGAGAGCTTTATCAAAATCGCCTACGCAGCCTTTAAACATGCTTTGTTGCTTGCAAAACGTTTGTCTCGTAATGGTTTCTTAAGTTGATGAAACAGCCATAAATCGCATGGAGTTTTATCAGGACTGTATGGAGTGTGTGGTAAAATCTCTACGTTGTTCTGCTAAGAAACGTCCAGTATGCAATGAGAAATGTGTCGTTAGGAATTGTCATAATGCAATAGGAAGTCACTTCGGAGCAATAGACGTCTCCTTTTAACGTGCTGTATCATTGCTCGCAGGACATTCGCGTAGTACGGTACGTTTACGCTAGTACCGGGTTCGACAGCGTGGTAGCTACACAATTCATTTATAATTAAAACAAATTATGGTCATAACTTTACCAGCCAATTTCACAGTGTTTGCTTTCTTGGTAGTAGGTGAAGACGGATGTTTTCGTTCACTACTTTGTTGTTTTATGTTTGGATCAGTGATACAACCGAGCTTTGTCTGCTGTGATGAAGCGTTTTAAGATATTGTCACCTTCTTGTTGCAGTCTTTAATCATATTGTATATATCAAAGGTCTCCGATGCTGATTTTTGCAGATTTTTGCTTCCATTTCGACAACTGGCCACATCTCGCAGGCGCCCGCAAACACTCTTCAGTTCGATCACGTGATACTCAAGAACATGAGTCTGTACACGCCATCTATCGGTAGCTTTTGTTAGTACAGACAAAAAACTTTTCTTATGCCACAGAAATTAACATTCTGATGAGTGGTTTCGTGGCAATAAAATTAGTCTTATTACTTATTGAACAGCCTACGTATTTTTTTTTTCAAAAAAATATGAAGAACATTCCAAAATTAAACAAATAACTTGAAGAACCACATATCTTCCCTTATGCCTTTACATCATACAGATTCTCTCCTTACGAACGCCATCTTCATTAATTGCACTTTTTCTTTCCCTTAAAATCTTATTACTTCCATATTTGAGGCATTCATAACTTGCAGCAATCAAACTTTAATTTACGCACCATTCAATATAATTGCCATTTGCCCACTTTCCTCCAAAGAATTTAAAGAAAAAAAAAAGTTGCTTTCGACACATTTTACAAAGTAACCCATAGCCACATGCATTGTCCAAATAACAGTCGAGCGTGAAAAAAAGGCAAATCCTCTGTTACGGCTGTTGTATAGTTAGTAGGGCAGCCGAACTAACTAACGGCATAATTACTAATTGCAACAACTTAACGTCTCTTGTTTTAAAGACAAAAATGAAGGGTAGCTAGCTTGGTGAACTCATCACCCACCTTGACGAGAAAATTTTTAGAAAAAAAACAAGTGTTGGGCTAAACAAGGATTCTTCCTCACTATATATTCAATTAATTGAATCTTTTAATTACTCTCCTCAAATGACCGCGTTCTGTATCAGTGACTGAGTTCAGTCTGGAGTTCTGTAACGCAGCTGCGTTTCGCATCTCTGATAGAGCTTCTTCTCTCTCGGGCATTATCCAATCACAGTGAGGCCCTGCGGAAATTATGTGACGATTTCACCTTTCTCGTTAAATTTTGGATTTCATCATCATTTTTAAGGTATCCGACTACGTTCGGAACCGTGATTTTAAAAAA
>BMAV01020389.1:119002-186752 GCA_019973955.1 Trichonephila inaurata madagascariensis | reverse complement strand
GTCAAAATGCCCTTAAAACAATTGTATACATGTATTCTAATCTAAGTGACACTGTATATCATGATGTATGCGCTTTTGCAAAATAACTGTTCCGAACGTAGTCGGATACCTTAAGGTCTAAATTAAGGTGAGAAGGTTATTCTAGGAGCCTAGTAATATTCCAACGTGGGTTCATAAAATCACTGTGTGTTGTGTGATCTTTGAAAATAAAAGTGATATCTAGGAAAAGCATAAGCGAATGTCACGTTACCAAACAAATTTTGTGCAAAAAAAGAACTTGTTTCTGTGTGGGAATAATATTAATCTAAGCACTCGGTTAAGGGTTGCCATCTGTCAGCAAGAGATTGAACCAAAAACTATAACCTGATATAAGATGAAAAGACTTTTTTAAGTCGAAAAATAAATTTAAAAAAAAGTTTTTTTTAAAGATAGCATTGCAAAAAAATGAATAAGGTAAATATTTTACAAATTTAAAAAGTAAAATACTTATAAAAAATTTTATGAGAAAAATTAGAAGGAAATTTTTGAGAGTTTTTAATAAATATGACAACCCAGTGCATCTTTGGGCCGTTTGGCCGCACACGGAATTAAATCATCAGAGGTCGGAAGATTTCTCACTAGATTTTTAAAAAAAATTTCTCTTGGCGGCGTTTTTCTTTTAAATATTAGCATCTGCGACAATTTCAAATTAATTGCAGCGCAGCATAAAACTAAAGCATATGAAGCTCTAATATTTCCTGTTGTATTTAAAGGAATACTACTTGTTCCCTGAACATCGACGATCCTGGTAGGTGGTTTATCAAATGATAGAGGAACTTCGTCCTTATCAAAAATCAAATACAATGCAAAATTATTTTCTAGAATAATTTTTTTACAAAATGTCTCGAAGTCTTCTGATTTTTTCCCTCGGTCATCAAGTAATTTCTTTCCGACCTTTGAACGACTTAGAACTGATAAATCGTTTTTTCAAGTCCTACTATTAGCTCACACTCTCAATATATTTATTTATCTAGTGGAGTTTTCAATATAGTTAATAAAATACATTTTAAAGCCCTCAATTGAGCTGAAATTTTATATACATGATTATTTTGGATGACAATACAGTAATTTAATTATAATTAATAAAAATTAATTTATTAAAACTAATTGTTCAAAGAATTACAAATAAAACCACTTTGGCATCATTTTTGGTGACTTAGCGACCCTTTTGGCGACTTGTGTCAAAACTTGAAAAGGATTTTTTCTCACAGTTTAAAGCGCTCATTAGAGCTGAAATTTTCCATACACTATTGTTTTGGGTAAAAATACGATAATTTAATTATAATTAGTTAAAATTAATTGACTGAAACTAATTATTTAAATAATTACAGATAGAGCCACGTTGGTTTCATTTTTAGTGACTTGGGTCAAAACTTTAAAAGATGTTTTTTCTCACGTTTTAAAGCATTCAGTTATACTGAAGTTTTAAGCACACGATTGTTTTGGATGACAATAAGATACTTTAATGATAATTAGTTAAAATTAATTGCCTATTAGTGCTGTGATTCTGTCATATGTTTATACATATTTATATTAATTGTAACTATCTAATAAAAAGTAGCTATAAAATAAAATTTTTCTTTGTTGATCTAAGTAGGAATTGACTTATTGTTTTTTTTATATATTACTTGTTTTTCCTTAAACCTGTAGCACAACGTGGGCGCACCAGAGAAATTTCCAATGTTCATTTCTTGTGCGATATAACAGATTTCTCCTGTCTTGACAGCTTTCCGATTTTCTCTCTCTTTCAAAATCCATTTACTTATATATTAATTACTTATTTATTAATTCTTCCTCTAATTCTGACCAGTCAGGTTTTCCACAGAGATTAGCTCTTTTACGTCGGTCATATTTTTCAGAATTATTCTTGCTTTTTATTAGTCTTGAATATTTGATTCATCAACGTTTAACGTTAGATTTCTCAGCAATCTATTAGAGCACTGTTTCTCAAACTGTGGGGCGCGCCCGGGGCGCGAGCATATCGAAAATATAACAGGTTAAAAAAAATTAATTTACTGGAATGAAAAAAATATTTTCTGATATAATAAAAATGCAGTTTTAAATTGATATGATTTATATATATCATCTGGTAAAAAAGGTCATCAAAAAAAAAAGATTCACTTTGAACTCTCTTAGCTATCTTTGACCCTATAACTAAAAAAAAAAAATATTTTGTTTTGCTTTGCTGTGTTAATCCTGTTAAAAATTTTTTATTAAGTTTTTTTTAAACCAAAAATATTACTTTTTGCTGGCTTTCAACTTACTGGTACATGATTAACTCCCCCCTTTTTTTTTGTGAATTTGTAAATTATATAATTCTTTTCCTTTTTTCACAATGTAAAAGGGGTTTTATGATACATGGATAAGCATATTGAGCATTTTAAAAAATTTAAATTTGGGCCCAAAAAGATTTTTTTTTTTTTGAGTTACGGGGAAACATATGGTAAAAAAACCCCGTTAATTCTGGGGGGAAAACTTTTTATTTTTTTCCCAAATTTTGACCGGCAGGGGAATCTTCTAATATGCCCCAGTCTTGGGGAGATGGGAGCTAAAATGAATTGATAACATATCCCCTTTTTTGGGGGTTTCCAAACGTTTTTTTTTGGGAATTTTAAAAAGGACTTGTTTTAGCCGATTTTCCCAGCGACCACTATTTTTCAAAAATTTTTTCTTGAACATGCTGCATTTCCCCTATGAATAACTTAGTGGTTTTA
This sequence comes from Trichonephila inaurata madagascariensis, assembly GCA_019973955.1. Classification (NCBI taxonomy): domain Eukaryota; kingdom Metazoa; phylum Arthropoda; class Arachnida; order Araneae; family Nephilidae; genus Trichonephila; species Trichonephila inaurata. The sequence goes on along the minus strand of BMAV01020389.1, from coordinate 183,999 downwards.
ATTGTGATTTTTTTTGACTGATTATGGTTTATAAATGTAAATGGGGCAGAATATAAAAAAAATTGGGCATCTGTGATCTCTCTAAAAGGGGAAATTGAACCCCTGATCAAAAAAAGGGAAACATTTCCCAAAAAATCATATTAAATCATGTTAGCAAAAAGTAAATTTGAAAAAGCAAAAAAAACATGAAACAAAAAGGGAAAAATTTTTTCAATAGCTAAAATTAAAGGGGAAAGCTTTATAAAAAAAATATAAAACCATAAGTGTACCGCAAAATCCCTTCACCCTGTAAAAAAGACACAAGCAAGAAAAAGTTCAACAGGATATGTGTCGATCATAAAAAGGACATTAAAATTACAATAACGGGAACGACAGGTTTTTTTTTAAAATAATTTTCCCTTAAATGTTATAAAAAGTGTCTGTGATTTTTTGCCCTTTTAAATTGGGTCCCCAAAAATTTGGAACAATTTAGTTCAGTTTAATTGGATATTTTCTCAAATTATGAAAAAAAAATAAAAAATCCTTTTAAATAGGGAAAATATATTTTCTCTTGTTAAATTATTCACTGAAATTGTTTTTTTTGTTATTGAAAATAATTATAAAAAAAAAAAAAGGGGGCATCACTCCCCCCGAATTAACGTTAGTATCGGTACACCTGATCCCCGGGGTTTCTTTTAGAAAAAATTAAAAATAACACAATTGTTATTCTTTGAATTTTATATTCTTTTTTTTATTAAATTTAAAATTTATTCTAAATGCTAATTCTGCGAGGCTTAAAATTACAGTTCATTTTAAAAACCCTTTATAATATAATTTTTCATTTCAATAAATCATTTTTCATTTTTTGTCTACATTTTTCAAAAACACATTTGGTTTTTTTCTCTCCTTAAAATTAAGCTATTTGTATCAAGAATAATGTATTATCATTTTTAAAAAAAAAAACTCGGTTTTTAAGGTGGGTTTTCCCCAAAAATTTAAAAAAGTTTAATAATTATCAGTGACTTCCATGGGCTTGTCTTGCAGAGCAAAAATTTTTTAAAGGGAAGGCTAAAATTAGAAATTGACACTTTGGGTTTTTTTTTGATATTTAAAAACGAAACTATATTTTTTCTTCAAAGTATTATCACCGAAAATCTGGATTCACAAAAGGGATGTTGTTTAAAAAGGTAATAGTATATGAAATGCTTTTTTTTCAGTGCAGAAAATTCAGCATCCACCTCTATCAGAATTCAAACAGTGATTTATTACAAAATTGCCCCTTTTAATTTTCGTCACTGGATGTAAAAACTATAAAGATCTCTTTTTTTCGGCAGTTGAAAGCCCCTTTTGAAATATTTTTTAAATGGATTCCCCAACCCATTTTTTAACTTGCTATCAATTTGCCCCCGTCTGTGTACTTGTTGATGCTTTATTATTGTCGAATTTCGCTGTGATTTAAAAAAAAATCTATGATTTTGTTTTTTAAACCACTGCCGTAAATATAAAAAATAATTACAATGAATTATGAAATGTACATTCAAAAAAAGATTCGGTAGCCCAATCATTCAGCCAAGGGGGAAATAGAATTGTACGAGGTTTCAGCATTTTTTCATGTTTTTTTTTCAAAACGTATGTTTTAAAAGGGTTTTCTAGACTCACTTGAAACGTTGCAGAATGCCAGATGTAATGGATATGATAAAAAGCAACATGGAAATTTGGCTATTTTTAATGACATTTGTACTTTTAGAAATGGATCTTGGGGAAAGGGAAAAAAATCTTTTTAAATTTAAAAATTATTTCTCAATCCCGTTTCAATTTAAAAAAATTTGAGAAAAAAAAAATAACATAATTTAAAACCAATTCTTAAAAGTATAATTTTTAAAATATATATTACTTAAAAAGTAACAAAATAAAAATTTAATACTTATCTTATTAATACTGAATTAAGAACAAGTTTAATAAGTATTAGCGACTTCCATGGGCTTGTCTTGCAGTGCAAAGGTTTTTCAAATTTTTTTAGAAATTGACCCTTGAGTTCTTTTTCTATATTTAGCTGATATCTATTTTTTTGTCTTCTAGCAGCCACCGCATTTTGCAATATGTTCCAATTTAAAAATTAGAGAAAGGAAAAATAACATAATAATTATCCTATTATTTAATTTTTTTTGTTGCTTAAAAGTAACATATACAAAATTTAATACTTATGTTATTAATTTGTACGGTTTATAATTTAGATCGTGTATTGTAGCTTTAGCGTCAAAGTGCATTATTATTGCATTCAGTAATTTATTAATGTATAAGGGGGGCGCGATAAAAATTGTGATTGAAAAGGAGGGTGCCAGTATTGAAAGTTTGAGAAGCACTGTATTAGAGAGAGAGTTTCCCGATTTCCTACTTCGTTCGTTTCCTATAACGTTTTGCTTAAAATCTTCCATATAACTTCACGCTTTCGCTTTCACGACATGATTATACATGAACTTGAATAATTTCAGGACCAAACAGCCTAGGTCAAGAGAGAATATGACTGTAATATCCTTCCGAGGAACCGAATTCGTTCTTGAACGTAATTGAATAAAATTAATTGTAGATGAAATACGTCAGCCGAGTCATGAAAGCTTTCAGCGTCATCTGTTATTTATATTATAAAACATATAAACGGTATTTCTTTCAAAACTTTATTGTAAGTTTTTCTGATGTAGAGTGTTTCTTATTAAAATTTCCTTGGTGGAGTATAATACGCACAATGAAATCTGAAGCTTTGTTAAAACATAATTCGCGAATTATACACAAGAATACACGATAAATAAAGAGCATTCGATTAAAAAAATTTAATTTTCTCTGAAAAAGCAAAAGTAACATAAAATTGGTGAATCTTAATGGTGAAACACACACACATGTGTGTGTGTGGCGAATAATTTAATTTTTCAAGTTAAATGGTTTAATTTTAACTTTTTAATTTTTAAACTTTTGAGATTTGGATATTTTTCAATTATCTTACCAAGTTGCAATAGGGAAAGGTTGGCAATATCAAACTAGTTTAACCCCACTTATCAGTCCTAAGTCCGAGGTTGCACTTGGATATTTTATAAATTTTTATTTTATAATTTTTTAATTTTGTTTGAAAATGTTGGAATTTTATCTTCTATATTCGAGATTGAAATTTTGAAATGGGATTTAATGTTATAAGATTCATATAATTTCGGTTTTTTTAGTTGATTATTGAGTTGTGATTGAATTATATATATTTAAATATATATATATATATATATATGATTGATTGATTGATTGAATATTAACGTCGCACTGTTCAGCTACNTATATATATATATATATATATATATATATATATATATATATATATGATTGATTGATTGATTGAATATTAACGTCGCACTGTTCAGCTACACGAGGGCTTTTGGCGACGGACCACGTAATTTTGAACCATGGTCAAGTGACGTGGACGACACCTGAGCTGGCACCCCCTCTCCTAACTACCACACCACACCAACGGGATATATATATATATATATCACAGTTCATTACAAAATTTGAAATTGTACGCCACTTTAATGGCTTGTAATTGTTACTCGTTTGTTTGTTTCAAATGGGCTGCACTTTGGAAGTTAGGCCATTTTCGGACACAGCGAGTCCCTAAGAATGGGATCCATTTCATTGGTGGTACCCTCTAGTAGCAGATTCCGATACCAAATTTTGGCTTTTGAATTTTTGGACGGACGCTAAATATTACCTTGATTTAATTTTGAGGAGAGTGCCAGAGCCAAATTGATATATTCTAAAGATATTTTGCATGCCACATAATCATATGACAAGAGTGCGTACGACTTTCGCACCCAAAAAATATATCGACTTCAACCGAAAACGAACCCAAAACCTTCGGTTTCCGGGTCGGGCATGCTACTTCTATGTCACCAAGCTCACTTAGAAATGTTACTAAAATGAATTAAATATTAATTATCATTTTGAAACGGCCGCGTATACAGATGGCTTCAATAAATAAACTAGTAAACGTAGTAAAATACTAGTATCGCTTTCCCAGGTAAAAGTGAAAATCGATATTTTATGAAACAAAAGTTACACTGTTCTTTCGGATGAAAACTGCCCAATATTAAAATCAGTTTGAATACAATGGATGAAGACGCAGATAATTTAAAGTCGAATCTCATACAGGGACGTCTTAAGACTTCTAGAGGCCCCTGGGCCCTTACACAATAGTAGCCCTGGACCCCTACACAAATGTAGCCCCCACATGACCCATAAAACTAGACAGTGCAGCTGCCTTTCGAATTAATGAGTAATGATAGTGTTTGGTGGTAGGCCTAGGCCTATACAGGGACGACAGTCGTCACATGTAGGCAGTTGACATACCATCCAAAATTCCTAATTTTTCGGAGAATACAACCGAAAATAACATTTGACCATTGAAATAGATCGAATAATTATCTTACAGAGGCGGATTAAGGTAATTGGAGGCCCCTGGCGGTACACGATTTGAGGCCCATGGGCTCAAGAGTCGAAAAGCTAAAATAGAATGAAAAGAATCGCGTATACTTTAAATTCTCAAAACAAAATGTATTGCTAATAATAAAACTCAACGGTTAAAGAAAAATATTAACTGTATATTAAAAAATTAATAAATAAAAACCTTACTGAAGAGCTTACAGTTTTTTGCTGTACAACTTGTGATTTCTCTTTGGCAAATTCATCAATTATTTTTACCATATTTATTTTGTCCAAAACATTTTGTACTGTATATAATACGGCCATGTCGATCAATTTCTCCTTTCTCCACTAGTACTTCTTAAATTATTTTTAACGCGTTTTGAAACTGAAAAAGATATTTTACCTGATGCATTCGATTTCGGTATTGTTAAAAAATATTTTTAAAAGTGTTTCTACATCTGGATTTCTCTTGCAACTTGATAAATTTCTAGTAGGGTTTTTCATTATATCTTTGTTTTCTTTTTATTTCTTTTTCCAATTTATAAGATTTGATATTGTCTTTGTAAGTTTCCTTTAATTTTTGTGTAGATTTGCAAATTCATGCAATAATTTCTCAATAAAAATACATTAAAGTGTACTATAACTGTAAGCTCTTCGGGATAGTTCTGGTCTTGCCCTATCACATATGACATAAAATAAATTCCCTGTTAAATTTTCCCTTCCATCAAAATATCATAACCGACTTTCTAACTTTCACCCAAAATATTTTTTTTTGTACTGCCTTTGAGCTTGTTCAGAGTCCTCTTCAAACGAGAGCCCCTGAAAATCAGTTGCTCCTTGTTTTATTTTTCCAAATTCATTTCTGAAATTTTGAGTACAATTTTTTGCAGATTTTTGTACGCTATATCCTTTTAATTATTCCCACTCAACTTATTGCAATGATTTGCACAAGTAGCATTTATTTCCCGGAGTATGGTATTCCCAATGATGGTCATTAGGAAAGTATCATATTTTTCCATCTGTTTCAAAAGAAAAGCAGCCTCCAGTATTGTGGGTTTTTTTCCTCATCCGTATCACGGATTTCAGCCGAGACCACTTTTATGAATTTTCATCTTGCTATTAAGGTCTAAATTCAACTAACTTGAAATAGTTTGCTTTGCACTAAAAATACCTTTTATCACGTAGCTTCATTTTATCTCATTAGCAAAATACACTGATGTAAATAAAAATCCCATCACAAAAAAGGATTTGTGGTATATCGACGAAATTTGGTAGACGTGTTTATACATCTGAAAGATGATTTTGATTCAAATTCAGGGGCGTAGCTACTTCTGTATCAATGTTACACGGCTCTCCCAAGCTACAGGGTCCCCAACATGTGTAATTACATTCCTACTAATACGGCTTTTATATCTAAAAAAGGGCAGCGGAAGAATTTTGATACAGGGTCCACTCAGAACTAACTACGCTGGTGTTCAAATTTCTCATTAGGTGCTAAGTGTGGAGCTAGTGGAGCCACAAGGAGGATGTGAATCAAGTGTATTTTAAAAACGCACTAAAGAGCTCCTGAGTATTACTTATCATTGCGATTTGACGTAGTGAGTTCATGTTAATCCAAAATGACTTTAAGATGAAGAAGCCATTATCCAAAAAAAGGTGGATTTACTTTCCACGATATTACAGAAACACTTGGAAGGAAGGTATCCACTGTGCATGATTTTTGGCCGCAGTAGTCCCAGGAAGGCACTACCTCAAGAAAACTATGGTTCAATCATGCACGAGTAACCATTGACAGAAAGAAGATTGCAGTATTCATCATATTGTTGGGGAACGTATTGCTTCTACAGCAGAAATTACAGTTTTCCCGGCACCACATTGACACAGTGAACAGTAACAAATCAATCGTTTCAGAAATAGCTCCCAGCCAGACGCTCTTCAGCGTTCAGACCACTAGCTCTAAATCATTGACTTCTGTGATTTCAGTGATGTCACTCTAGAAATCATTGGAGAGTGGAATGGATATGTATTGTATTCTCCGATCAAAACCGTTTCTGTCTTGGTGCCAGTGATGCAGAGACGTAACGGAGAATATTAGGGGTCCCATGTAAAATCAGGTTTTGGGCCCTAAGCTATAACTGATCTAAGCTTTCGCTGAGGCACCTGGAGGCCGCCAGGTCCACCAACCGCTTAATCCGCCTCTATCTGGACCCAGGCCCAGTTGGCCCATGCCTTAAGACGTCCCTGATCTCATTACTTTGCTTGAATATTCTATTAAAAAAGAATACCTATAGATTATATGTAAACAATGATTTTGCTGATTGTAACGTCAAACTGCCATCTATTAATTTACCTGAATTTTCCGGATATAGTATGTTGATTGGTTATAATTTAAATCTCAGTTTGTAACTATAATTGCTCATAATACTTGTTTATCAGATTCTGAAAAATTGTATTAAATACAATACAATCTGCCATCAAAGGCAATGCAAGACATTTGAAAACAGTTAAGAATTAGAATTAGGGTCTAACATTTTGCGTGAATCAATGTTAATTTTTGTAATCACTTAACCCTTAACTTCGCAATTTCTTAAATTTCTATGAAAAAATTATATCAGCTAGTTCTCAAGTAAAAAGAAAAATATGAAAAAAATAATTAAGCAGTTTTAAATTGAATGTCAGTTATTTTTTGTTTGTTGCAGAAATGCAGTAAATTACAAAACTTCTTTTTATATAAGGATTTAATTATTCATTGTTATAAATTTTGCCTCTTAGCCTTACATACAATGAAAATTTTTAAAGCAGTTATTAACTTTGTTGTAACAAAATCCTACTTTACACTTTTCGCACTCAGTTTGATTGTAGCCCTTGCAGTTTGGAAACTTGCACCGCATTCGCTTTTTTTTTTTACCATATTGGCCAATGATTTATACCATTTCTATGAATGTACTTACATGGAACGGATTGGGCCGTCTTTTTGCATCTTTTAATCTTAAACATTTTTTCTATTGAAATATTAGTAGATCTTCCTCTTTTAGCATTTTGATTGTACCCTATTTTGCATAAGCATAATGGAACTTCAGATTTGAAATTTTGTAAATTCATTAGATTATTTTTATTTTCAGAGTTCTTATCAGTTTCCACTCTCTTGTACAGTAACCATGTGCACTTACGGTAACCAGATCTAACGAATGAAAAAAAATTCTCACGTACCATTTTTCTTGCTTCTCATTAATATTTTGTGTCGAGCTATTATGCTATCGAGTAAGTCAAAACCTCCCATACGTTTGTTATATTCTTCGATGACATGAGGCTTAATAATTTCTACACGATGTTTAGTTTTCTTGTCATATCTCATTACTTTTCGAAGTGGCTTTTCTCCAGCAAATGTTGAGGCCATTATTACAGTTATATTGTCTTTCCATGCTGTTACGGAGAAATATCTACATCATTATAACTCCCAACAAATTCCATTGATTTTCCATTCCGTTCCATTTTATTGAAAACTTTTTCAGTAGGAATTTTGGAATTAGGAATTCTATTCCTATTTATAGTTCCTAAAGAATATATCCCTTCTTTAGATAAGTATGCTAAAAGTAGAATAGAAGTATAATAATTATCAAAATAGAGTTTATAATTTTTATTACGACTTATAATTTTTGCTAATCGTATTACGACATTTCAACTAGCACTTCAATCTGGTTCACCCTTTGGCCTATACTTTTCATTATTTTCTTGGCCTGAATATATCTCTAATTTATAGGCAAAACCTGATATCCCACAAAGTACAAAAAATTTAAATCCCCATTTATGTGGCTTAATTGGTAAGTATTGTTTCATATAATGTCTTACTTTAGTTGAGCATATTTGCTCATCGATCGATAGATGCCTTTCTAAAGGAACTTTAGCAAAATTTTTATTTAGCTCATCATAAAAGGATCTAATTTTATGTAGCTTATCATGGTTAGGATGATCTCTTGGTAGATGTTTATCATTATCACACATTAAAATGGAGATACTGTTTAATAGTTTAAATTTTTTTATAAGGAATTGTTTCTTTAATTCGATCAAATCCAAGTTCTTTTGACCAGTATGCTCTATAGTTTGGAAAGTGAACTAGAGATGCATAAAGACAAATACCCAAATATTGATTTGTTTCATTCTCTGATATAGTCAAAGGCTTACTTGGATTCTTTTGGATAGCATATCGTTTGCTCTCTTTATAAATGTTACTTATGATCTCGTCCGTCCATAAATATTTAAAAAATTGGTATGGAGTGTCCAAATCCATAATTTCTCTTGGGAGCGTGTAATCTCCATAGAATTTTATTACTTCTTCATTCAATTAAATGTTGGATTTTTCCATAAAATATTCCTTGACTATGTTTTATTATCCTTAAAAGTTAAATTTAAAAAAGGTTCTCTGACTGAAATATTTCTATCTAATTTATTATCATCATCATCGGATTTTTTTATATTCTGAATTGTATTTTGTGTACCAACACTAATTTCACTGTTGTTATCCGAATCTTCAATAGATGACACACAATCAGGTGAAAATCAATATCATCATCAGAATATTCAAGACCATCCTCACTTAATTCACTTAATTCGTCCAAATTATTCATACATCTATCAATTTCATCTTGGGTTAGTATACGTGTTTTGGCCATGTCAAAATGGTAACCAAAGACCAATGTTTCAGACGTGCAACATATAATTAAAATCAAATTTCTTTCAAACTTTTTCCAATAGAAAATCAAAATTACTTTTAAATGAACATAAAATGTTTAAATTTTTTACCTGGTAATTTATTTTGTCAATAAACAAGAGGAAGCATAAAATATAATGGATTCTTTTTATACCAAAAACACAATTCTTGAGGCATTAGGCATATTTATAATCGTTGTGATTTCTCAAAAAAATGTGGTGCTATATCTAGTGACAAAATTAGCATATATTTCATGCAGTAATCTTTTTTTTTCTCAGATAAGGGATTTGTTGGTAATTAGAAACAATATTGAGTCTGTTAAATTGAAATTAATCATATGTTGCAGAAAAGCAATAGTGGGAAGTTAAGGGTTAATGTCTAGGCAATGAATTTCGTAAATCAGTAGTCTCCAACCACTGGTTCACGGATAAAATGCTACCGATCCGCACAAGAAAAATTAAATTACTTCCCTTTTATCTAATGTCGCATATTTTTCTTGGGTTTAGGCTACTTTTTATGAAAATCACTTTATATATCTTGTTAAATCACTTTATATTTAATGTTTGGTGTAGCTATGTTTTATTCTGAAGTCAAGATAAAATGCAATTAAATTAAAATTATAAAAAATTGTTGTCTAAATATAAATGTTGTCTAAATATAAATATAAACGTTGATTGTCTAAAATATAAACAATCAACGTCCTTCCCCTCAGAGGGCCGCGGTTAAATTAACAAACGTTGACCGGTCCGCGACGATAAAAAGGTTGGGGAACACTGTCGTAAACTATTTGAAATGCAATTATATTCCAATGATTTGCTTGAATGGAATAAGTTTTCAAACTTTTTAATTAAAGGAAGCGAAGCCTTAGAAAACGTGTAAAGAAATTCCTCGTTGAAACATAAGAGTAAAGGCCCTCCCAAATTCAAAATGTTTGTATTAAAAAGTGACTAAAAAATCGATCTTTTTGCTTATCAGAACCACGCTCAGTTTTTAAGGTTTTTCTGACTAGTTTAAAATCATTAATTTCTTTAAAAAAAAATGAAATTTATATTTTTAAATTTGTTTTTGTAGCCTGTAGCATTTTCGATTACATAAGACATTTTTTTTTACTTGAAGATCTTACATTTTGAATGTTTTTTTTTTCCAAAACCTTTTTTTTTTTTTTTTACTTGAAGTATGTTGTTGCTATTTATGCCGCTTGATGGGCTGTAAAATCAGATCAAGGCCCACGAAATACATCGTGGCAAGGAACTAGTTTTTACACCAGTCGTTAGTCGCAGCTTTCAGCACCATACAGGTGACAGTACGATTTTTGGCTCGGTTCCCTCCAATTTAGAGAGGGGGTCAGAGAGGTTACTCTGTAGGCGGTCAGAGGCGTCCCACGTGTCTTTCCTTTCCACCACCCTCATGCGAGGATTTGTTGCTCGATAGCTGTTTAGAGTACCCCCATGCCGCAAAGGCACTATACATTCACAAACATCCACGTCTTCTCGGGGATTCGAACCCAGGCCCTAGGGCACAGCAGTCTGTGCCGGCTGCGTGAATTATAAATTAAGTTATAGTGATTTTAAAAAACAACACTAACTGCAAAAACGAGACAGAAAAAACTGGAAGTTCCAGAAAATTGCAATTTTTTACTCAGTTCCTACAATTTTTCTCATTTTCGTAATTTATAAGTTATATTTTTTGAAAATTTTCTAGTGTTTCAGCCACTACCCTATTATTAGTACAATTATTTCTAGCTAAAAATTAGCAACAGAGAGTTTCTTTACTTTCTCTAGTTAGTGTTTTCCTCAGCTGACTTAGGTGGTAGGTTGGACGTGTGTTTTGAAAGTTGGAGAATGTTGCTTCTGACCAGAATTTTCGCTGTTTTTTTTTCCAGTGAGTTAAAATATTTTGGTATACCTGTAAGAAAGTGGTTTTATATATTTATTTCTTTTCTTTTCTGGACTTTGGTAAGTTAACCAATTTATTTTTTTCTCTGTTTTGTTCCTTGAAGGGGACTCAAGCTGAGCCACTCAACATTCCGGAATCCGATGAAGCAAAAACAAATGATAACATGAAGTAAGATACCGATTATATAAATACTTTAAATCTACCCATACAACCCAAGAATTAATTCTGCGAATTGATAAAATCTTTAATGAAATTACAATATTACTTGAACGTATAGAAAAAACCGGAAACATCCTAAATCGAACCCCCACAACGCACCCGCAATCGCCCACCCAAGTTGGCGTCGAAAAACGCGACCGGAGACCGGGCGCATAATACATCTGTTCCAAAATAAGCACCTCGGATCCTGTATGCGATGTTCAGATATAACAGCTATTGATCATATACTAAATATTCCAGAAAAAGCTAACATAACATGGGAAGGGTTCACTTCGCGATTCCTGCTTTTTGTCATCCCAACTAATGTACAGATGGCAGATATGTGGCAACTAAATTAAAAAACTCAAATGTGATATTGAAATTGTTGAAATCCGTAGATTCATCAAGAAAAATAGTCGTCAAGAAGCTTCTCCTGTTTTAATTACTATTCTGGGCATAAATACACCAGAATGTGTAAAACTTTGGTTTTTTAATCATAGAACGCAATTATTCATAGACAAACCCCGGCAATGTAACAATTGTTACAGTTTCACGCACTCATCACGTTTTTGTTCCAGCGATGTTCGATGCATTAATTGTGGAGGATCCCATTCTGGACAATGTATAAATTCTTCAAATTGCATATCCTGTACAGGAGATCATCCAGCAAACTCCCCCAATTGTTCCACTTTATAAAAGAAAAAAAAATTCTCGAATTCAAATGTAATCAGCACTTAACTTTGGGAGAGGCACAATGCAAATTCAAGGAAACTCACTCCGCAAATTAGGCTATAGCAGTAAAAACAGCAGCCCCAGGACCAAATATATAAGAATTTGAGAAAAAATTAGAAAATATAGTAGAAAATTTTCAAGCCACTCTTGAAAAACAAACTACAGCCATAATGAACTCGATGCAAATAATGATCGAATCAATGTTATCACATTTGATAGGAATAATAGAAGTAAACAACTATCATCGCCTATAAAAAAAAAAAAGATAAGTCTACCGCAACGGAAAATTGAAATATCCATACCAAGTATATCTAACAATATGGATAATACATAAAATATATAATATTGAAATTGGATAATTTTAAATTTTTAAATTGCAGATATTTTTCGCGAAATCTGAGTTACGTTTTCTTATTTCTTAAAAGTATAGTAAATTTATCTATATCTATAAACAAATTTCATAACCTCAAGCAGAGGATTAAAAAAAAAAAAAATTTTTTTTTATTTTTTATTTTTTTTTGTTTATTTTTTTTTCGTTTTTTACAATTGAATTTTAGAAGTCTAAAAAACAAACTCATTTGGCTAAAAATTCCTCCCTATTCACAGATATTTTGATATTTTAAGAGACTTTTTTAAAACCTTATGACAATTTGCAAATCCCAGGTAAGATCATTTTCAGACAAGACAGACTTGACAGACCAGGAGGAGGGCTGCTAATAGCAGTACCATTAAATATTTCTGCCAGATAAATATCCTTTAACAAAATACGCCATCTTCAGACTACGAAATTTTAATATTGCAAATTATAATTAATAAATTTATATGCATCTCGAGGACTTAATATTACACAACTTAATTCTTTTCTTGATTCCTTAGTGGACCCAGTTTTTATTTTCAGAGATTTTAATTTACATCACCCAATGTGGGGCTCAAATCATACTTCTCAATACAGTGAAATCTTTCTGGATTGGTTAACAAATTCTAATTTTGTTATTCTAAATACTGATGTTCCAACGCATAGAAACAATGTTGGCTCTCTCTCATCGGATACAGCAACACTTTTGTTTTAGATAGCTCCTACAATAGTGACCATTGTCCTGTTATCACAGATTTTAATTTTCATAATCCGATTAAACGAACTATAAAAAAAATGGATTGGCCCTCAGTAATAAAACAAGCAAAATCAACAGTTTTTAAAATAGACGATTACAATCATAATCTATCTGACAATATTGCTAAAATAATTTCAAATATATATATATATATAATACTAGAAATATAAAAATCTAATAGAATCTTCCCTCCCTGGTGGAATAATGCTTGTCATAACCTTTACAAACTTAAGAAATACTTTAGAAAAAAAGCCATTCGGGAAATCCCACCAAAATTGTGGATTCGATATAAGCAATATTCCAGCCGGCCCCGATTTTATATAAAAAAATCCTAAAAGAAATACTGGGATACAGTATGCAATAATGTTCCTAACCCAAGAATATTCTAGAACATCTTCAAGAAAATCGCAATGAAAAATAATCCTGAATCAACACTGAATTTCCTTCAAATACATAACAAAATAATATATCATTCACAGATTCAATCAACACTCTTTGCAGAAAACTTCGCATCCAATAATATTATCCATGAGCCACTCCCTTTGGATTTTTTTGCCCAAGATAATAGTTTAATCAACAAACCCTTTCATATATCTGAATTGAATAGAGCAATAAAATCTGCTAAGAACACAACCCCAGGTGCAGATCAGATCCCGGCTAAATTCTTGAAACGATAGAATCATAGTGAACGAACGATAATCTTAAATTTCTTTCAACAGATATTTGATAAGGCACACACACACACAATTGTCCCAAAGGATTGGAAGAGAAGAGAGAGCATGCTATAATTCTTCCAATTCCCAAACCATGCAAAGATAAAACTAAAATCTCCTCATATAGACCTATCGCTTTAACCTCAGTTTTTCTAAGACATTTGAAATAATTTTAGCCAATCGAATTGCATACTTCCTGATAACTGTGAACAAAATCTACATCAACAACATTATGGATTTGTTCCTTTTAAAGATAACACAGAACAGCAACTTATATAATTTACAAAGCAATTACAGATGCAAAGATGGAAAAAAAATTTCTTGGGGGTTAGCTTAGATATAATGAGTGCTTATGACTCCGTATATATTGACGGTCTCATTTACAAATTGGTATAAATGGGAAAATAGCGCTTTGGATGCATGAATTATTATCTTACAGATCGCTACAAATTCGATGGAGGGGATGCCTTTCATCTGAAAAAATACTGCTTAAGGGACTCCCCCAAGGTCGAAGCCACTGATGCATCGAAAAATGATCAAATAACATCCATAGCTGGTATCACAGAAAATCTCTCATTTCATACAGAATCAATCACAATAACTCTATTTTTACTGCTGAAGCTTTGGCTATTTGCCAAGCTTTAGATGATCTGACTGTTCCAAACAAAAATCTGCTAATCTTATTTGATAGTTTCTGTTCTCCATGCTCTTCAAAATTATTCTATTAAATCACAGTGAGATTCACAGACTAGAGCTAGTAAAATTTACATACAATCATATCATACCAATAAACTGCTATTACTTTGGACTCTGGGACACTCTTAATATACTATGGAATGATCAGGTGGATTATCTCGCAAGATCTGTCACGGAGTCTGACGTTTATATTGATTGGATTGCATCAGAAGACATTAGTAGAAAAATATATCAAGAAAGACTTGAAAAAGTAAACGATAATTTTTATTCAAGCAAATATTTTGAAAATTTGGTCAATATTATAAACATTAGCATCAACTCTCTAAATGGACAAATAATAGTAGAGAAGAAATCCTATGCACTCGAATCTTCACAGCAAAATGATCATTACCGCAGGACTTCTACAAAAAATTAATTTAACGGATAATGCAATGTGCAGTTCTTGTAATCGTTTAAATGATTTGGAGCATATTTTATTGAAATGCAATAGATATACTCACCCTCGAAATCAACCTTAAAGTTTTTCTCAAGATTGATCCTCGTTGCAATATCACCTTTAAAGAGTTACTGGAAAAAGCTATATCAAACAGAACAACATTCAGATTTTTTATTCAGAAGATAAAATATTTTGACATATACTAACATATTGATACTTCATGTATGGGATGATAGCCTTTGTTGCTCTAAATCCCTAATAAGGATATTGACTGTAACTATTAACTGATTAAGGTAGAGTATTGTCGCGCACTTAAGAAAAATTTGAGTTTTCGCTGTCTTTTTTACAGTTGATTAATATACTTCAGTACACCTCTAAAAAAGAGGTTTTGTTAATTTATTTCCTTTTTTCTCTGGACTGGTAAATTAACGAATTTTTTTTCCTGTATTTTTGTTACCTGAAGGAGACTCAAAGCTGAGTCACTCCTCATTCCGGATTACGGAATCTGATGAAACAAGCTACAAAATGAATGAAAATATGAAAGAAGCTGAAGACTTACAATATTTTAAATCTATCCAAACCGCCCAAGAACTAATTCTGCGAATTGGCAGTAAAAGATATAATGAAATTACAATTTTACTTGAACATACAGAAAAAACAGGAAACATCCCTAAATCGAACCCCCACTTATTACATGCTGAATTAAAGAACAAAATACCTAGGCATGACAACATAACGCACATGTACTTCGCTCAAAGCGGAAAAATAAAAATTTAACACCTGGGATCCTGTATGCACTGTTCAGATAACAGCTATTAAACAAATTCTAAATACTTCGGTAAACGCCAACATAATATAAGAAGGGTTCACTTCACGATTCCTATTTTTCGATATCCCAACTGATGTACATTTGGCAGACGTGGCAACTGAATTAAAAAACTCAAATGATATTGAAATTGTTGAAATCTGAAGATTCATCTAAACAAACAGTTGTCAAGAAGCTTCTATCTTATTTACAATTCTGGGCATTAATACACCAGAATGCGCAAAACTTTGGTTTTTTAATCATAGAATTCAATTATTCATAGACAAACCCTGGCAATGTAGCAATTGTTATAGTTTCACTCACTCATCACGTTTCTGTTCCAGCCCTGTAAGATGTATTAACGGGGTGGAGGATCCCATTCTGGACAATGTATAAATTCTTCAAATTGCATAACCTGTACAGGAGATCATCCGGCAAACTCCCCCAATTGTCCCACTTTTATAAAAGAAAAAAAATTCTCGAATTCAAATGTAATCAGCACTTAACTTTGGGAGAGGCACAATGCAAATTCAAGGTAACTCACTCTATAAATTATACTATAGCATTAAAAACAGCAGCTCCAGAACTCAACATGTAAGTGTTTGAGAAGAAACTAGAAAATATAGTAGAAAATTTTCAAGCAGCTTTTGGAAAAACAAACTACAGCCATAATGAACTCGATGCAAGTAATCATGAATCAATGTTTAAACACTTGATAAGCATAATAGAAATGTGTAAACATCCATTATCTCCTAATAGAAAAAAAAGACAAGTTTACCGCAACAGAAAATTGAAATATCTATACCAAATACATCTCACAATATGGACAATACATACAATAATATTGATATTGGATAACTTTAAAGATTTAAATTGTAGTTCTTAATCGCAAATTTTGAGTTTCTTTTTCCCTTCCTTAAAAATATTCATAAGTTTTCTATATCTGTAAATATATCTGATTTCCTCAAGCGGAGGATAAAAAAAATTTTTCGATCTTTTAATTTCCCTTGTATATCTTTTTTATACATTTTCTACAATGGAATTGTAGAAGTCTAAAAAACAAACTCATTTGGCTAAAAATTCCTCCCTATTCACAGATATTTTGATATTTTAAGAGACTTTTTTAAAACCTTATGAGACAATTTGCAAATCCCAGGTAAGATCATTTTCTGACTTGGCAGACCAGGAGGAGGGTTGCTGATAGCAGTACCATCAAATATGTCTGCCAGACAAATACCCCTTAACAATACACTATTATCAGACTACGAAATCTTAATATTGCAAATTAGAATTAATAATACTTCCTTTCACCTGATAAATTTATATGCATCTCGATGACTTAATATTACACAACTTAATTCTTTTCTTGACTCTTTATCACACCCAGTTTTCATCTTTGGAGATTTTAATTTGCATCACCCAATGTGGGGCTCCAATCATGCTTCTCATCACAGCGAAATTTTTGTGGAATGGTTAACGAATTCTAATTTCATTTTTCTCAGTACCTACTGATGTTCCAATGCATAGAAGCAATGGTGGCTCTAGTGCTCTCCTGGACTTTACTCTGTGCTCTTCAGGGCTGCGGTAGCCCAGTGGTTAAGGTATCGGACCATGGCAGGCATGTCATGAGTTCGAGCCCCGTACCACTAAAGACCCGCCGTGTAGGGCAGCGATGCACGTTAAATCTGTCGAGAGCTGAAACGTCCTCCCGTTGGTGTGGTGTGGTAGTTAGGAGAGGGGGGTGCCAGCTCAGGTGTCGTCCACGTCACTTGACCATGGTTCAAAATTACGTGGTCCGTCGCCAAAAGCCCTCGTGTAGCTGAACAATGCGACGTTAATATTCACTCACTCACTCTGTGCTCTTCAAGTCTCATCAGATACAGCAATACTTTTGTTTTAGACAGCTCCTACAATAGTGACCATTGTCCTGTTATCACAGATTTTAATTTTCCTAACCTGATTAAACGAATTAAAAAAAGTTGATTGTCTCTCAATAATAGAACAAGCCAAATCAACAGTTTTTAAGATAGACAGTTACATTCATAATCTATCTGACAATATTGCTAAAATAATTTCAAATAATACTGGAAATATAAAAATCTAATAGAACCTTCCCTCCCTTGTGGAATAATGATTGTCATAACCTTTACAAACTTAAGAAATACATCCGAAAAAAGGCCATTTGGGAAATCTCTCCAAAATTGTTGATTCCATGCAAGCAGTATTCCAGCCAGCTCTGATTTCATATTAAAAAAGCTAAAAAGATGTACTGAGATACAGTCTGTAATAATGTTTCTAACCCGAGAACCTTTTATTACATTCTGAAAAAATTTTCTATGGGAAAAATCCTGAATCAATACTGAAGTTTCTTCAAATCCATAACAGATTTATTTATCATCTACAGATTCAAACAATACTCTTTGTAAAGTTTTTTGCATCCAATAATACTAACCATGAGCCATTTCCTTTGGATTTTTTTGCCCAAGATAATAGCTTAATCAATAAACCCTTTCACTTATCTGAATTGAATAGAGCTATAAAATCTGCAAGGAACACAACTCGAGGTGCAGGCCTGATCCCGGCTACATTCCTGAAACTATTGAACCAGAGTGAACGTTTGGTAATTCTAAACTTTTAACAGATATTTGATAATTTAATAGAGTCCCTAAGTCGTGGAAGCATGCTATTATTATTCCAGTTCTCAAACTATACAAAGACAAGACAAAAATCTCTTCTTATAGACCTATAGCTTAAACATCAGTTTTTTTTAAGACTTTTGAATGAATTTTAGCAATCAAATTGCCCACTTTCTAATAACAGAGAATGAAAACTTCATCATCAACATTATGGATTTGTTCCTTTTAAAGATAGCAGAACAGCAACTTATCTGATTTACCAAGCAATAACAGACACAAAGTTGGATAAGAAATACTCTTTGTGGGGATACTGCCTAGATATAAATAGTGCTTATGACTCAATTTATATAGATGGTCTCCTTTACAAATGTTTAGAAATTGGTTTTTTACAATGAAAATAGTGCTTTGAATGGATTAATTTTTGTCTTACTTACCACTGCAAATTTAATGGAGGGAGTGCCTTTCATCTGAAAAAACACTGCTTAAGGGTCTCCTCCATGTCAATGTACTGTGTCCAATATTATACACTATTTGCATGTATGACTTTTTTGAACCATTGGAAACTGGAGTCTCGAATGCTCAATATAAATGCAGATCATATATTCCTCTATTGCTCACATCAATTACTAGATATTATTTGTCATAAATTACTAAATACTTTAGAAAGGATTAATCAGTAGTGTAAATATTAAAAATTAAACTTTCACCCAAACATTAAAGTACTATTGCTGAACTCTCAAATAAAAAGATCCACTCATTTCCTAATATATTATTAGCTGAGACCCCTCTTCTGTGGCAATCTTTTATTAAATATTTAGGAGTATATTTTTCTTGAAATGGAATCAAAATGTCATAATAATGAATCAAATGAAAAATAAAGCACTGGAAAAGATCAATGCTCTTAAAGGTATGGCTTACAAGTATTATGGTCTGAGAGCTGAAAATCTTATCCAACTAATCAATAATAGCATTTGTAACCCTTTATTTTACACATGTCACATCATAATGGTCTGACAATCAACTGAAACTCTTTCCCGTCATTCAAACCAAAAATGTCCGAATTACGCTAGGTCTTCCACAATGGACTCCAAATATTGTGTTCTTAAAATTGATTGGACAAGAAATTCTCTCGGATAAAAAAAGAAGATTGTCAAATAAGTTTTTCATTTCTCAAATTTCTAACAAACCTTTTCTACATTATAATAGCAATAACCCTGAGTCTTAGAATTTAAAAATTATGGAAGAAGATAAAAATAATATTGTTAATATACTATATACTTTAAATGCTGATGGTGGTCAAATTATCTCAATCTCCTGAATAACATCTTTTTCAGTTCTCTGATACAAAATATATGTCAATGATCTCAAATTTCAGGATAAAAATTTATCAATTCAAACTATATGGGGTTTATTCTATGATACAGTTGATCATGATTTTCAGGACTTTTATATAATAGCTACTGATGCTTCAAAAAATGAGCAAACAACATCTGTTGCAGGTATTACAGAAAATTCCTCTTTTGCTTATAGAATAATCATAATAGTTCTATTTTTACTGCTGAAACTTTGGTTATCTGCCAAGCTTTAAATGATCTGACTGTTTCGAACAAAAGTCTGCTAATCTTATTTGATAGTCTCTCTATTCTCTATGCTCTTAAAAATTACTTGATCAAGTCACATAGTGTTATTTATAGATTAGCTAGTAAGATTTTCATACAATCGTACTATAACAATCAGTTGATTCTGCTTTGGTTGCCAGGACTCCTAATGTTCCATGGAATGAACAGGCGAATTATCTAACAAAATCTGTCACAAAGTCTAATGTTTACATTGACTGGATTGCCTCAGAAGACACCAGTAAAAAAATATATCAAGAAGGATTTAAAAAAGCAAATTATAATTTCTATTCAAGCAAGTATTTTGAAAATTTGGGCAATATTCCAAACATTGGCATCATCTCTAAGTGGGCAAATTCTGTGTACTTGAATCTTTAGTAAAATGATCATTACTCCAGGACTTCTACAAAAATTCAAATTATCAGGTAATGCAAATTGTAGCTCTTGTAATTGTTTAAATGACTTGGACCATATCTTGTTAAGCTGCCATAGATATACTCATCTTCGAAAGCATATAAAATCTTTTCTCAAAATTGATCCTTATTGCTATATCACTTTCAAAGAATTATTGATGAAAGCTGTGTCAAATAGATCAACATGTAGATTTTTTATTCAGAAGATGAAATAGTTTACTAATAGTTTACTTACTTCCTACATCTACTAATTTGTAATTATTTTTTAGCCTTTGTTGATCCTAGTCTTTGTTGCTCCATATCCCTCAAAAATAATAATTGTAACTCTTTTTATAATGAAAATTTACATTTTACATTAAAATTTTGCTTCAAAGTTTTTAAAAATATTTTAAATATATGTTATGGTAACAAATCTTACTAAAAAAAACGAAAACTTGTAGGAAATCAGTATATAAGCAAACATATTTGCGTAATTATAATTTCGTCATGAACATAACATTTTTTTTGTTTTTTAACTTTTTTTACTGTAAAATATTATTATTGATCTAAAAAGTGTATTCATTTAACTGCATCTGGAAACTGATGTTTAAGATATTTTGAATTTTTTTTATAAATCACTCACACTTATTTTCTTTTATTTTAGATTATTTTAAATCTTCCGGAGAATATATTGATGCCACATGCTGAATGTTACAAAGTTAACTTGTTTAAATACTTTAGAAGAATTCACTAAAGGAGTTTCTGCTGTGAAGTAATTAACTACATTTTTAATTTCACAAATTTGATGTTTTATTTCACATTTAAATAATTATAAAGTGCTGCATATTTGAAAAATTTTCTTTCAGAATTTTTCTTCTATAATTAACTATTTTAGAAAGGTCCTGTTTATGTTTTGGAAAAGCTTTATGAAAAAAATTGTTATTATTTTTTTTTAATCTAATCTCACTGATCATTTTTTTTAGTCCTTTATTACAGCAAGGTATGTAAATTCTAAATTATTTTGATCATATATGTTAATTAAATTATCTTTCTTTGAACATATAATGTTAGAATCTTCTGTATAGGGCTTTGTAATTGTATTGTAGATAATAATGAATAACTACTGAATTTCACAAAATATCTTCACTGAAAACTTTGTATTGAGAATTTTATCCTTACTTAGTCAAGATGCAATTTCAAAAACACTTAATAGTTTACTTTTCTTGTAATTTTTCTAGCTACAAAGAATTCTGTAGTTTCAGTATGTTATTCAACTTCTTAATATTTCAATGACTAGATTATCTTTGAATTCTTCAAGCTAAAACTTTATTTATTTGTTTTAAAATATAAGCAAAAAAAAAAGTGTTTTATGAAGAATTGAATATTACCGTAAAAATAATCAAGTTACATATTAAAAAAAAATTTCTTCTGTTTGTAAAATTCTTATTAGTTTTTTATTTAATCCAGTTTGTAAAACATAGATCTTGCTCTTAATATTTCTAGATTTGGAATGATATGAAATTTTTAAATAATCTTGAAGATATGGATAAAAAGTGCATACATTGTGAATTTTTAATTAAGGAAAAAAAGTTTTAAATACTCTTTTATGTATTTGTTCTTATCTTTACAGCTTAAAAATGTGTGTAAAAATTTTGATTAAAATTTTCACGAAACATTTTCAATAAAAATTTTTCCTAAATTCTAAGAAGGTAAACCAATTAAAAACTATGAGCTGCTGATTTCCATTACTTTTTGAAATTTTATTTTATCCACATCATATGCTTTATGTATATTTATATACAAATTTCAAATCTTCTTTTTCTTAGATGTCTCATAATGTTTGTTTTCCTTCTTCTGATAGGAAGTTTAAGATTTTGTACATATTCCATGGAAACAAATGGTATAAGAAAATGCCATTAATGAGAAACTATTTGTTGATTGTAAAGTTGGAGGAAGAACCAAACTAAACATGCCCTAAAATATGTGACTGAATACAATGCATTATCCAGCATAACTGGATGTAAGTTTCTCTTTATTTATAGCTTGTAGCTTTTTTTTATAGCTTATCTTATGAATAATAATTCCTTTACTATGCAAAGTACAATAGTTATAAACATTAAATTATTTTAATCTAAAACATATTTTCTATCCTGGAATAACTTGCTTCTAATTATGTTCAGTGCCTCAGTTTGAAAGAAAAGTAAATTATTGAATGTTTGATTCATTTTTACCTTAGTTTTTGTTTTGGAGTCACAGTAGTTTTAATAAGAGAACTCTGGATTTGTGTATTCAGAGAATATGATCTTGATTTGTGCATGTGAATTAAGGTAAATGTTATTTAACAGGGCTTACTGCAAATTATATTGAATTGTGTTCAAAATCTTTGCAAACAAATGCAAAAAACAAATCATTTTCATTTTTTCCCCACAATTTATTACTTAAAAATCATTCTGATTATACACACATTATATGTTTTATCAGTGTTAAATTCAAAATTTCTTTTGATTAACAAAAGTTCACTCAGTGAAAGTTATTGCTGTGTGCAGTTTTTGTGAATTGCTACTTATTTTTACTAAAAATATGTTTATTTATGGTTGTATTATTTACTTATTTATTCTTTCTGGCAGAATTACAAATTTCTTTTTTCAATAAACCATTGTAAAAAGTGCTCTTTCAAAAGTATCTGCTTCAAAAGTTCTAATGTTACTAAAGCTACTATTTCTACTGTACTGGCAATTTTAAAAAGTATTTTCATCTTGAATATGCCTATCATTTGATCAAATGTTTTACTTCAGTTGAACTAAATTTCAATTTGTCTTGGCTTTGTTATGAGCATCAATTTTAACCTAAGGATATTTTATTCAAATCTTTGTGCTGTATCTAAGAAATGTTTACTTCCCCTACATTGTGTTGATCAACTTTATGTTGATATTTCAAGAGTGGACAGTGCATAAATTTGTACATTTTTAGGTACTTATCAGTTATAAGGATCTTGGGTTGATGATTGATTTTTGGAGTTATTATCAACACTAACATTGGTGATATTGTCAATTTATGGTTTTTCTGGTCTATGGTCCATTTATGTTGATATCCAAATATAAGTTGTTATTAATATTTTGTGAAATGCTTTATGATAATTTGTAATATCATGGCACAGAAGTGTGTTTGCCCTATTGTAAATAAAGCTCAAGAGCTAATCTCTCTCATCACATGAATAATAATTCCATGCTGCACCAACTAATACAAGTAACTAATATAATTAATGAAGGTTTCGCTTACAAATTTTTTGCACTGTTGGTGTCTTTTTAGATGTTAAAAGGGCATTCAACAAGATGTGGCATAATAGCCTCACTTACAAAGTGATTGAACTCAAATTCTCTGCATATTTAATTAAAATGATTTACAATTATTTACACAACAAAACCTTTCGGGTTCATGTAAATAACACTTTCTCTGATGTGGGGTTTTGTCAAAGTGGGACCCTACAGGGTTTGGTCCTCAGCCCCTATTTGTACAACATTTACACATACGATTTTCCTGATCACCCCACCATCAGTATTTGCTTATTTGCAGATGACTCCGCAGCATTAACCTAGGGTGTCCATCTCAACTACACTATTAAAGCTATGCAAAATTACCATGACATACTTGAGGATTGGTTTACACATTGGAGAATAGCAATTAATGTTGAAAAAACACAAGCCATTGTCTTCAGAAAATGGGGCGTCATTGACCCCCCAAAGTGAACTCACACTTTTTGAGAACAACATCCAGTGAGTCTCAGTCATACATTACCTGGGCTTACACCTCGATAATCGATTAACTTACAAGAAACACATTATCTTTCTGACAAATTCTGGGGTAGAATTGTGTTAGCTATCTCTCTAATTGGAAGGAGCTCTCCTCTATCCTTAGAAAATAAAGTGATTCTTTACAAGCAAATATTGCGCCCAGTGACATATTGCCCCATTTAGGGCAGACTCACATAAAATGCATTCAAGTAATTCAGAAGAAAATTTTACGAATCATTACTAATGCACCTTGGTATTAGTAATAGAGTCATACATCACGATTTACACATGGAGCTGATAGATAATTACATCACTTGAACTACTAGAAATATTTTTACTTCTATTCAAAATCATGACAATCCAATTATTAGATCACAAATACTTTTCATGTATCCACATTCTAAATCAAATTTTGTATACAAATTTTCAAAGTGGAATTTGCCCCTCAAGCCTCCATAAAAACTACATAAATACTTAATTTCTACATCTTAACAACATTCAAGTGCCTTTTGCTTCTCATCAAAACTAAGGTCAGTGATAAGAAGCTGCTCGGCTGTCAGTCCTCCCCCCTTCTGCAAAAGCAGAGCTTTTGGCTGTTTATTCAGCCCTTCTTCCTGTGTTCCCTTTTTGCCTCCCTGTGGCGTTACTTTTGATTTCGTTTTGGTCGGCTGCTTTCCTCTCCACTAGCCCCCCTGCGGGGAGCCTCCTCTGATATCGGTCATTCTGTTTCACCCTTTCTCCAGGACTCTGGGTATAAGCAATTTTCCGCTAGCACCCGATAAATCTAATTTTCATTTCGTTTCACGTGAATAATAGTACAGTTTATAATATTGTGTACAGCACCACAGAAAGCATTTAAGACAGGAATTTGTGAAGTCTGTATAGGCTGCATGATGCTTCACATTCTACATTGGAATGGCGTCCACTTAAGATTACATAATATAAATAAATAGATTTAATGCCTGTGGTGTGTGTGTGTGTGCCATCTATTAAGTAGTTACAACTAATATCTAACATGCCTTTTTTTTCCAAAACATTGAGTTCAATGAATAGAATTACTTGACAATGAATACAATTGCTTATTTAAAATTTACTCAATACAATACAATCAATTGTTAAGGACAACTAAATTTTTATCTAAACTATTTTACAAAGTTATAGTTTTACTTTAAAATTGTTAGTTAAATTTAATTCTTAGATTAATTATTAAACTAAAATATGTTTGTCAGAGTTCTTTCAATTGTCTTTATAGCGAACATGCTTCACTATATTTCCTGAAGACTTTTGTACCACTGGATTGCTCTGCTCACTCTATGTTTCAATTGGAACTTTCAATCATTGGTTAATATTGCTTCTGTTTGTTTTAGGTGATGCATTTATTTCATTGTCTGCAGAATCATTTGGAATTCTAGAAATTTCAGTAGAATCACTGTTATAGAGATCTTGTATAGTTCTTGACCACCGTGGATTATCATTTTCAATGTAGTCTTGTTGAATGTGAAATCTGTTTCTCCTGAAAACACCTCCATCCTCTCCTTTTATTATATATGAGTAAGGTTGAGGTCCTACTTGAATTATAGTTCTTTGCTTCCAAGGCTCTTTCATTTTTTGTTTAAACCATACTTTAGCATTTTGATGTAGCACAGGGAACACTGTTGCATGCTTGTTAACATACTTGTTTTGAACATCAAATGTAGGTTTTAATTGGCCTGGATGGGATGGCAGGAAAGTTCTTAGCTTTCTTCCCTTTAATAGTTCAGATGGTGATGGCATTTCCTTTGCTGGTTGTATCTTGTTGTCAAACTGTACGACATACAAATCTTTTCCCTCTTCTGCAGCTTTAGTAAGAGAATTTTTTACTGCTTGCACTGCTCTCTCTATTTGTGTATTTGCTCTAGGAAAATGAGGCAGTTTAACATGATGTTTAATTCCCCACTCTTGGAAGAAATTCATCATCAAATTTGAGTTATAGGGTGGTCCACCATCACTCACAAGCTCTTCTGGTATTCTATGTGTTGCATAAATGGATTTCATGTCTATATGACATATTGTGCTGTTTTACTGTTTAACCTTTTCAAATCGGCTGGTACAGATGCTGTATCAGTAATTTTTTTGTCACTTAATTCGGCTTGGTACGATGTCTGTACCAAGCTAGCTAAAGAGAGTTCTTTCCCCCTTTTTTCCAACAGACCCTTTTACAACTTTCCCTGACCCTTTTTACAATTCTGCTTCTATTGTCCATAATTGGGTGGGGCTATTTTTCGCCAAAGCTGTGCACATTCTTTAACATTTTGGCGACGTTTAGGAACAGTAAGTTTCTATTTAAAAAAAATACTTCATTTGAAGATTTTATGCTGTGTGGGAACAACAAATTTTTTTTCTCTTGCTTTATCTTTGATTTTTTAAAATATTCCAAAAAAGACCAGAATAAATGATTTAAAAATAATACATTTTCAATAAAAAGGAAAATAAAAAAAAATGTTTGTTAGTAAGAAAAGTATAATGTTTATTAATTATGTTTTACATATTGTTCTTGAAGTTTTTACTTCTTTTGCATATTTCATCAAAAAATTTTGAAAACATGAAGTGTTACTTTTTATTACAGGGTTTCAAAGTTACATTTAAATATATAAGCTGTAATAATAAGTGCATAAAGTGCACACACTAATCCATGCGACTACACACCTATTTATATGTATATATACATATATAAAAGTAGTTGAAATGATTATTACGAGTCTACTTCTGAACAATATATTGTACTCTCAAAAGAGTGTAGTCATGAGGCTACCGAAGGTATTAATTTAATAATATTTTAACATACTTGCTTCTAGAAAATATTTTAATAATGAAAATATTTTAAATAATTTAATATTTTAATAAATATTATAATATTTATATATTTATAGTTACCATTTTCTTTTTGTTATTTGTTCTGTTTGAAAATATTAATTAACGCATTACACGAATAAAGTTATAATAAACTTTTTACTATTTAAAACTAAATGTTTATTTATTACACTCATAGGAACATGAAAACATTTCACCAAATTAGGAATAATTTTTTAAAAATTCTAAACATTTTAAAACACATATTTATTATATAATGCCTTATTAATACTTAAGGGATGCCTTATACTTAAGGGATAATTGCCTATATCGCTCCGCATCCTTCACTAATCTGTGTCCCATTTAAGCAATGGATGCAATAAAATCTTGTTTCAGAATAAGTTATTTTTAGACATTTGTGTGGAATACATGATTTCTAGTAAACATTCTAATCATATATACAAATTCTACTTAGTACTTCTGAAGTGCTGTACATCAAATTCAAGAAAACATATTTTTTAACTTTAAAACTGACTTCAAAATATACATGTGCACATATTTAAAAATTCACAATACTCATAAAATAAAAATATGCAATTGAAAGTTTACAGGTCTTTCAATTAAAAAGGGGAACCATGAATTCAGAAAAAATTATTGTAATATGATATGGCACCAAGTATTGGAATTTTTGTTACTCGGAATGAATACTGACGTAAAATTCACAGCAACCCTTACTATCTCCCTTTTGTAATGAGAAAACATTTGGCTCACTATGTTCCCAGTGGGGGAAAGAAAATTTTTCCTGAATTTTAAAGCGCCGAGTGCAAGAGATATTTTGACTTAGAATCAGCCGAGTTCTAAAGGTTAAGTGGTTTCAGTTCAACATACTTGGACAAATAATCTATCATTAACAGATGCTCTTTGCCTTTTAAACAAAAGAAATCACATGTAACTTTTTGCGAAGGTCTGCCTGGAATTTCTGGATTGATAAGAATTTCCTTCTGGTTTTCTGGCAGATCTTGCATTTGAACAGATATTTCTCAACATCTCTATTCAAGTTAGGGCAATAAAAATATTCCCTGGCTTTGATTTTACTGGAAACTATACCTTTGTGTGACACATTCAATATTTTCAATATTTCTTTTCTATATTTTAGTGGTACCACTAATCCTTGTCCTCTGCAAATAATTCCTTCTTTTGTAAAATATAATTCTTCTTTACAATGCCAATAAGGTTAAGCAGCTATGTTTGTTTTCTTTTTCTGTGGCCAACCCTTATTAATGGAAAACAACACATCTTGTGCATTTCAGGATCACCTGCTGTTAGACTTGCTATTTCCTCCCACTTAATTGGTGTAGCTTGCGTTAACAGATTAATTCTCATAGTTGCCTCCTGGCTTAGAGCTTCATCAAAATTATCGGTGGTTGATTGTGCTCTTGATAGGGCATCTGCTATAACTAGGTTCTTTCTTAGAACATATTCTAACTGAATATTACATTTATTGAGTTGAAGTAACATACATTGAAGACAAGGAGATATTGTATCATATGGTTTCTTACTAAGGCCCAGTATTGCCTTGTGATCTGTCTGGACTGTTACAATCCTTCTGTTAGTATAATAATTGAAATGCTCCAACCCATATATCACAGCCATTAGCTCCTTTTCAATTTAAGCATAACCTTTTTGTGTCTGTATTAATGATACAGTTCTATAGGCTACTGGCTGACCTTTGAAAAAGCACAGTTCCAAGTCCATTTTTGCTAGCGTCAACAGAAATAGTTACTGCCTTGTTTCCATCAAAATATTTCAACCAGGGAGATTCCATTATGGCTTGTTTTACCAGCTGAAAATCCCTCTCTGTGTTTAATCCAGATTCACACAGAATCTGTTTTTAGAAGCTGCCTTAGATTATGCATTAAATTTGATAGGTGTGGTGTAAATTTTACTAGATATGTTACCATACCAAGAAATCTTTGCAAATCTTTTTTGCAGTTAGGTGTTGAAAACTCTTCAATGGCTCTAATTTTCTTGGGATCTGGTTTAATTCCTTTATCAGAAAAACATGACCCAGATAGTTAGCTGAAGTTTGTGATAGCTGTATTTTCAACACATTAAATTAAAATTTTTTTCCTTGTTTTCAAGAGTGTTCAATATAATAATCTGCAGTGTTCTTCCAAATTAGGTGAACCTAGTGCAATATCATCAAAGTAAGGATTTATATCTTCATCATAAATTTTATCCATTTCCTTTTGAAATTCTTCAGGAGCAGAGTTCAGGCCAAATGGCAATACTAAAAATCTGTACTGCCCACAAGGTGTACAAAATGTGGTTAGATATGAAGATTTTTCATGTAATGGTAACTGCCCCAAACCATTTTTTGCATCTAAAGTAGTAAACACTTAACAACCTTGCAGATTTGTAATGAGTGAATCTGCAGTAGGAATTGTGTAATGAGGTCTTGAATAGCCTCATTAAATGATCTGAGATCAAGACAAATCCTGAATTTCTTAAGTGAGTCGATTACAACATGTTGCTCACCCACTCAATTGACTCTTCAACTTTGCTTATTATGCCTGCTTCTACCATATTATTCAGTTCTCTTTTAACTTTGTTATATATAGCAAGAGGCACTTTTTATGGGAGGCTGCTACATGAGGAACAGAGTTTTCTTTTAATTTAATATTTACAATTCTTTTTAAGACTTCCTGTACCAGCAAAAACATCAGCAAATTCTTTTAAAGTTAATTTTGGAGTTTCAACAGAGCTTTTATAAATCATATTCAACCTTTGAATCAGCCCTAATTCTCTACGCTTCAAGGCCTAACATTGGACATGAATTTAAACTTGTAACTAGAAATTTATAAGTTTTTCCATACCTTTTAATTTGACAATTGAGGTAGCACTCACCTAGAATTGGAACTATGTTATCACTGTAGTCAAGCACAGCAGTTTTGCAATTTCTTACTGCTCGCTTTTTATCCCATTTTAAGAGTTTTGACTTGGGAATTACATTCACTTGAGATCCAGTTTCCAGTTTAAACATTACAGCATTTTTATTTACTAAAACTTTTTCATATTATACACAGTTGATTTCTTCCGTGTCCAGTTTGTTTACTGACTTCAGTTCCAGAATGTAAATATTCTTAGAATTCTTGCTGTTTTCTTCAATAGCATTCACCCTTCAACCAGCCATGTTTTTTGTTTATTTCTTTGAGTTCAGCACATTTTTGCCCAGTGATTTCTTCCATCACAATTTCCACATTTTGTTCCGTATGCTGGACATTTCTTCTTCTCTTGTAATTTTCCACATTGCTTGCAATTAACCTCATTTTTCTGATTATTCTTGCATTGATTCCGATAATTTTTAAAATTCTTTAAAACATTCACTGAAATTTTTTTATTCACAACTGATGCTTGTACCTTATTGTTCTCAGTGGTTTTGCATTCACTAACTACTGTCTGTAGTGTTTTGGCCTTTTTACTGGTTTCTCTTTTCAATCTTTCCTATAGTGCTTTATCTAATAGTCCTTAAATTATTTTATCACATAGCATGCGGTCCTGTGATTTGCCATAATTGCATTCTACAACAGCATTATGAAACCTAGAATTATAGTCCATAAATTTTTCTCCTTGTTCCTGTTTTATTTCCAAGAACTTAAGCAAAAATTTCATTTTGATGGTCCAGAAAATATTTATCAAATTCCTGAAGCACTTGTTGCAGAGTCATGCCCTCACAACCATTGTTAGGCTTAAGGTCGAAACCTTGTAGCTGTTATTACAATTCTTCTCCACATAAATGACGGAATAGTGCAGTTTTTGTTTTCTGTGGCACTTCACTGTATCGAAGGGCTTTCCGATAATCGTCAAAATTCTATGTCTCCAGGATTCCGATGGATTCATTCCCGCTTCAAATTCTGGAATTGGTGGTAAATTTTATGCTGTCTTTAGAACAATTTTCTAACAGTCTCTAAATTCGCAAATTAAAAGTATTTTGAAGAAAATGCTTAGATTCTTTTTCTGACACCATATAATATTGTGTACAGAACCATAGTAAGCATTTAAGACAGTTATTTATTGTCTGCATAGGTTACAGGATGCTTCACGTATCAAAAAAATAGATTTAATACCTGTGGTGCCATCTATTTCATAGTAACAACTAATATCCAACACACTTCAGCTTCACTTTTTGCTGCTTCCATCTGCATAGCATTACCATTTGGTTAAAAAAGCTATTACTGTAACATTTCTTTCCTTTGAAAAAAAAATATTTTTGCTTTTTTTCCTTCATCGGCAAATTCTAGGCTTTCATCATTAGAACAAAAGGTAGAAAAATAAACAGAGTATAACAGAAAGAAAATGGCACTAAATTCAAACAAATCGCTTTCAACAGATTAGTAATATAGTGAAGATAATACATCCTATATTTATATCAGAAGCCAGTGGAAACCAGAATTTGGCATGTTTTTTACATATTGCCATATTTGGCTTCATGGTTTCTATAACTGACGAGTAATCTTTGCCTCAAATGGAAATTTGATAAAAACTTAATTAAGAAGCCTTTTGTTGCAATTGCTTATGATGAGGTGCACCTTGAAGCAATTTTCTCATATTTCTTTTGGATTCATTTTAATCTTGATCAGATTTTTCATCACTTGGCATCACAGTTTAATTGTGCTTATGTCAATCTGAAATATATAAATCTATTAATATCATTAATAATAAATAAAAACAAATGCATTTTGAAAGGATTTTTTCATATTTTCCTTTGGGTTTCTTTAAAATTCAGCCTGAATGTGATTTTACCCCACACAGCAACATGATTAAACTTTTTCTATTTTTCAGTTCTATTGTTGATTACAGTTTATTACTAAACAGGCCAAATTTATCTGTTTTTGATAGTTCTTTGATTTCATTTCATACTAATTTATTTTTTCCAGTTTAAGGCTTCCTAATATATGTTATTAGTGATGTAACATTTCCTTCTGTTGAAAAAAAAGATTAATTTTCTTTTTTAACCTCATCATCTACAATGTATTGATCATTTTAGCAAAATAGCACATAAATCTTCATAAAAGTAAAGCAGAAAAACAATTCACTTAAATTACTAACATATTACTCATATCACCAATATTCTGAACATAATGCTCCATATTTATATCACCAGTTATATAAACTAGAATGTGATGGGTTGTTAAATGGATGACCAGTTAACATTATTTATCAAGCTCTTTGCTGGAACTCTGATGAAATGTTCCTTGAAAGGATTTTTACATTTTCTTTTGGAGTTTAAATTCAAATGTTAATCAGGTTTTCCAACATGTAGCATCACAGTTTAAATCTGCTTTTGACAATCTGAAATATATAAATGTATTAACACCATTTGTGATCCAAAAGAGGGGGGGGGGGAACAGTTTACAGAAAAAAAAAATGCATCTTGATTTTCTCATATTTTCTTTAGGATTTCTTTCGTTTGGGTGTGATTTTATGTCAAATGACATCATGGTTTAGCTTTGCTTTAGACAGTTTGTTCCTCGTGTAATTTTTTGGAGATCATATACCTATTTTATATGTATCATACTATCTATATTTTATATATATATATCAATTATCATAAAAGTTATTTACCATTGTATTTACTTATTTGTTTGCTTTTTGTAATAGTGTTAAGGTAATAAATGACACTGTGTGTTTCAACACTGGTGTTGTGTAAGTGTATCCCATAGAATGTGGGAGAATTATGTGTATGGACATGACAGAGAGAGGAGTTTTTGAGAGAGTTTGAGTATTGTTATATGAGGGGTGAGAGTTAAGTAATGTGTATGATGTAGTTTAATAATGAATAAGATGTGCACATAGTTATATTTGTAAATGAAATTTGTTATTAGAGAGTAGTAGTTAATTCTAGAAAGATAGTAGCATCAGTACAAACATAATTACTATTATTTTTAATTGAAATATTTCAAAAATGCATTACTTAAAAATTTATTTGCAACTTAGTTTGTTTTCAGTTTTTTTTTTTTTGTTTTTTTGTTCAGTACTGTTGTTGATTATATTTTATTTCAATGTAGTTCTGTTTAAAAATTTTTTTTAAAATTTTATTTCATGTTAATTCAATTTTTTTTCTCCAGTTGAAGGCTTCCTAATACATGTTACTTGTAATAGTATTCTGTGAAATAGTTTATTGTAATTAATTTTTTTTCTGGTTTATCTACCCATAGTCCCAATAGCAGAAACTTACTATTGCTATTACTTTTTTGTTATACTTTTTATTTATATCTTCATTAATTTTTTTTTCTATTTATCATTATAGCATGTTGATTTTCTCTCTTATATTCAAATATATGTTTTGGTTAAATCATTCTTTATGGTGAGACCAAATTGTAATTTTTAAAAAATATTAAAAATGTGAACACTCATTAAAAAAAAAAGAGTCACTAATTCATTATTTTTGTTATAGATTTAAAAAAAAAAAAAATCTGAAAACGTGTAACCTTCATGGATAATTAAGTTTTTAAATTTTACATTAGTTTTTATCTTCATGTATTCATTAATGTAAACATTTTTACTACAAACATTACTAGAAAGTAACCTATGTTCAATTAGAAATACATAATTTATATGTATATTAATGCATTTTGTGTTTAATTTTGTTAAATTTATATAAGATGTATTGACATTTTTGCTCCTGTATAAGCCTTGTACTGAAATGGTTTCATATTTAGTAGGATTACTTTTAGAATATTACATACACAAATGAAAGAAAAATTCTGAGACAAATTCAGTCTGGTTAATTGTACATATGATTTTCTACTCTTGCTTAAGATAAAATATTTTAATCTTTTTATTTTAGTACACCATTAAAAAAAATGAACTGTACATAAATTTTATTTTATGTATTTTATAAATATGCCATTAAGTATTCATTTGCTGGAAAAACTAATAACAAGCAAGTGTTATACTGTGTAAAAACAGTTTTTTGATTGACTGTCATATTGAAATAAAATATGTATTTTTCTTTAACTTGAAAATATTTAAATGATAAGTATCATTATGACTAAGAAATTTGATAATATTCTGTAAAATAAACAGCTTTAAAATGCTATTTTAAGGAGTGCCAAATATCGTAAACTTCTTTTTAAATGTATGATTTGTTCTTTAAATTAGTCTGAGTGTTGAAAATGAGTAATTTTTAACTAAACTACCTTAACTGTACAAAATACATAAATTTTCTTGAAATTAAAAAGTTTCTTATCTTTCTATATTCTAACAGTTGTTAAAATGGATATTTAAATATCAATTTTAAGTTAAGTTTGTAATCTTTCTTTTCTTTTCATATTATAGATTTTACTAACAGGTTAGATGGATAACCTCGTCTGTCATTACATTATCTTGTCTTTTTGGCTTTTGTCATTGTCATCTGTTTGTAGAAGAAACAGCATTTTATAATACACTAAGGGGAACAACTTATACTTATGGCTTAACATATACTGCTTTTTTGTTTATCAATGACCGAGTAGGTAAGTCAGTTCTAAATAAGAATTTAACTAGTTCATTTATTTTTTTTAACAGTTGCTACCACAACTGTTCTGAGCTTTTTTCTCTTGTCCCTTAAGAACCTAATAATGAAAATAGTATCGAAATGTTAATTGGGAACTATTTAACTGGAAAAACTTGAAAATTTTGAGTTATGTTTCTGAATAACAAACATGGGTGTTGAATTTACCCTATTTTTCCATGTTGAATTTAAAATCTGCTGTTTTGCTTTCATTTTTGAAAATTTCACTTTTCAAGATGTTTTGCTGTAAAATTTCATGTAAAATATATTTTCTTCCCCAAAAGTTTTTCTAATATTTTTTTAAAAAATGTTTACAGTTTTTTTTTGCATTAATCTACATTTTTTTGTGTGTGTGTAATTTATTGGAACACCTAAAAGAAATATTTTTAAATTTATAAAAGAGAACTGTTTTAAATTACTGTTTTGTTCTTAGTTTCTGTTACCTTAAAGTAAAATTTTCATTATTTTTGCAAAGTAAAATTTAGCAAAAGTATGAAAATGGCCATTCTTGTTTTATTGTAAATATATTTCTTTAATTAATCCAAATTTATTAATTATTTTAATTACTCTAAAAATGATAACTAGAATTTAAGTCTCCATAGTATAGAGTACGGTGAAGTAGGTTCCTGCTCATTCAATTTGTGTGTCCTGTGAGTGTGAGATCATCTGGTTTCACAAGGATCTGTAGAGCTGAATCTCATAAATGCAAGGGCTATAAAGCAGATGCACACAAGGACATGGGGAAACCTTTTAAAGGGAAGATATTGCTCACCCCTTCAGAACAAAACTACTACAAATTACATTAAATTGCAATTTAAAATGTAGTTTTTTTCATAAATTTGTTTAAATGTGTGTTTATTGCGTAAAATAGACTAAGTGATCTCTGACTACATATACATTAATTCACATACTCTATGGAGTGCAACATAAATTGTTTTCATTGTAGAGATATTAGAGGAAAATTGCACTTCAAGATCACTGATCTAGAATGAAACTATGGACACTAACTCTAATTTTTTTTTAATTCTATCCGGAAAGAAGTGATTTTTATCATATGCAGTTTTTATAATTTTGAATTATGCTTTTTCTATATATATTTATAGAAAAGATTCTTTAATATATTTAATAATAAAATGTTAATACACATAGTAACAACATGTATATAAAAGTGTCAATTAAAAAGCTTAATTTTTATTTTTTAGTTTTTTTATTTTTATATAAGTTAGTATGAAAATTTCATACTAACAGAAATTCTTGAGGTAAGATTTTGATACATATTTATGCATATACAATTCTGTACATATATAATTTTGGCTTGATGCAAAATGATATCTATAATGAAAGAATTAAAAATATATGTTGATGTAATCCTTTACATTTAATATTCATATGTCAGTCAACAACTGAAATAACAATGAAACATTTTTGAGTATTGTCTTAAGGAGGAATAAGAATGTGTATGTCTGTGGCATTAAGCTTCTATTGTTAATACATTCTGGCTGAATTCCTTTCCAGTGAGCATTTAATGTAGAGACCTGCGATTGTTGTATGTAAAGAAGCATTTGCAAAGCTGTTTAAAATTTAGTCTTTTTTTCATGCACATTGATCAGTTTCACTTATGATGAGTGATCTAAATCTTGTTACATCAAATCAATCAGCTTTAAAAAAGTAAAGAATGCTTTTTCTTGAGTTGAACTGTTTCAAAAACATGTAACAATCAGTTGGGTGTAAATTAGTACTTATTTTTAAAGTGGTTTGAAAATTGAACTCGGTATAATCTGTACACATGTAAGATTTTTTTTATTAAATTTTAAGGGTTAGGTAATTGTAACCATAAATTTATGATTTTGTTTAAAAAAACAGAAAAAAAAAAGAAAAAAAATTAAATCATGTTAGATAACTGCCAAGGAAATATTCCAGTCGAGTGTATTATAACCTGTTTGAGTTCTCCTAATTATTAATTAAGGAAATAAATGGATACCAATTAAAAGGAAAAGATCTACTGTATAAAATAATTCTATTGAGGACTTAAATTTCTAACTCTTTGTTGAATAAGACTTTTCACATGGGCAAAAATTATTTTCCACCAGTTTTTTTGTATATTTTTCCAGTCTTAAAAATGGTCAGTGTTATGTTATTTTGAATATTCTGAATTTTAAAATTTCACCCATTGTCAATAATTTGACTTTCTTCATAGGTGGGGGCAAATGGAGAAACAGCATGAATTTGTATTATTTATATTGTCCTAGAAGTATTTTAATTTCAACTTTGTATTTATTCATAACTGCTTTTTTTGGTTAAAAATATGAGCTACTCAAAATTTATTTTGTAATTAAAATTTTTTCCTGTTCTAGTTACACCACCAATTAAATTTTTTTTCCTTTCATATTAATTTCAAGATGCATACTTCTAAAGAAATGATTAAGAACTTTGATATATAATATATACCAAAGAAATCTGAATGTTAGATTTTGAAAGAAAAAAGTAAAATCTCGATTGTTTGAACATTTGTTCGGTAATATGAAATTCGATATTTTTAATTATCATATGTATTTCTCTCCCATGGAAAGGCTGGATTCCTTTTAGCCGCTTAACTTTCTGTGTGTACCTTGTTCACCAAATTGTTGAAACTGCATGTTATTCTTATTTAAAAGCATGCTTGAGTTTTATCCCACATTGAGATAATATGTATATATATATATTTAATATTTAATCTCTCTTATTTTTAGAAACAAATTTTGTTCTTCAATAGCTATTGCTTGAATAATAAAAATAATTTATAGACTGAAGGAATAACTAGGTTAAATTTGTTATAAACTTAAAAGCTTTGCTACATATGTAGGGAAAAAAAAATCCAAATCATAAAATTGTTTTCAATTGAAAATAGTTTAATCTTTTATATCAGTCAAAACTTAAATTCCACCTGTTTAAAAATGTCCTTTTTTATATATTCATATTCTATTTCTACATAGTGACTAATTAAATATTTTCTAAAAAGCTCTGTCAAACTTTGTGTTAGTGTATTACTTAATGAATTACCTCTTTCAATAACAAATTTTATTTAGTAATTAATTATTATAATGTTATAGTATAATATTCAATTTTGTATACGGTTTCTAGAACTGAATTAATAACTCTTTCACACAAAAGCAATTTTTATAATGTAATGTTTGTCATACTGTGTTCAATATTGAAAAGGAATTGTTTCGATTGGAGTACCACTTATTCATAACGAGAACTGAGAGTATATATATTGAAGAATATTATAAAAAATAGGTATGCATATATATATATATATATAGTATTACTACTGTATATATTTATGGTTGTAAAGTATATGACATAATAGACATATGTTATTTAACTTCAAATGAGTTTAAAGCACATGTGTAGTCTAAAGTAGTAGATTTTAACTACATTCACTTCACATGCACAAAACTAAGCTGAATTTTTAATGGGAGTATTTCTGTTATAAAAAGATCCCAATCACCATATTCCTATTTATCTCACCATAAAGAAAATATTTCTCTTTGTTTGAAATCAAAATTGCTGTAATTTCTGTTGATACTTTTTAAATGAACAGTAATTCGGCCTTTTGTTAATATTAAATTGTAATATGGAATTTTGTATAGTGAATATCTGTATAGTTCGTATTACATTGTAATTTTTAATCAAATAATTTCTCTTATGATACTATATTGATTTGTGTATCATAAATTAAGTCATAATTTATGTAATTAAAAATTCTCTTTCTAAGGAAATAGCATTTTTGAAGAAATACTTCATTAAATCGTTGATTCGAAAATCTATTACAAGAGAAGTATTAATGATATTTTAGTATAGAGTTTGTGTAAATGTGTCATAGAGTATGTGTGTGTCAATAACTATTTACATGCTGAAATTACAATAAATTGAAAAGCTTGAATTTATTTCTAAAAAGGACTATATTTTGAAAGATGGGATCAAAATTACATAAAAATAGGAAGTATGACTTTTGGATCCTGGCATACTTAGGTATTTTCTAGAACATAAGTTCACATGTCTGTGTGTGAATAGTTTAAAAACTTATCCATTTTACAACAAAAAGTAAAGTTCTTAAAAAAAAAATAGAGATTCCAAGATTCTCATTTGAAAATTTTCGTTCACTATCATATATTAAGAAATTGTAAAAGGCTTTCATTTAAAGAAATTCCTTTTAAAATAAGTGCTCTCTGAATATGTATAAATATAAGGTACCAATCCTTTTTTTTGTTGACAAATTTTGTTTCGAGGCTGTAGTACTTAAAGTCTTTATGGTAATCAAAATTTTGTTACCATTTTGGTAGTACATATATTGTTTTTGTATACTTTTTGGTAAAGAGTAATTCTATATTTGCTCTTGAGTTTAAATCATAATTTATTCTTACTGTATACTGGGATTTAGATGATGACAACATTAAGTTTTGGCCTGGTAGCAAATTTTGAGGGGTTGCTTTTTTTAACTGTAGAATTGACTGTGTACAGTATTGGATCAGATTCTATAAATTTTCAAAAAAATTCAAATGGCAAAAAAAAAAAAAAATCTTGTTTGTAAAATTTGATTTTATTGATGTTGTCAAAAATGTTATCCAAAGAGAAAACAAGGTGAAAGCCTTTTTACCAATAACTTATATATATAAACTCTCATTTGGATTCCATTCTTTTATTAATGATTAAATAATAAACCCCATATGTTATTTTTGTAGAAATAATTTCAGTAAAATATGAATGTATCTACTTAAGTATTCAAAGATATAGATTAAAATGTTGTCTTGCTTTTTCAGTGCATTCTTAATCAACTTGTCATGAAATGTGGAAAAATGATTGCAAATTAAATTTCATTGCTCCTTATAAATGCATTTTTGTATTTAATATGTAAAAATAATTTCTTTTCAGGTAATGCTGTCATACAGATATTTCACATTCTATGCTGCAGCTTTTTTGCTGTCTTTGTTATTTGAACCTCCCATGATAAGATTGGTTAAACAAATCAGAAATAAATTTGGATCTTGAAGTATTTGATTTTGAAAATTCATCATTCTGATAAAAGAAACAAACTGCCTAAAAAGCATTATTATTGTAAAATAATTTTATTGTTAAATAAAACTAATAAAATTTTTGCCCATTTAAAAATTTAACATCTGAATGAATGATAGTTAAAAGTACAGTAATACTATATAAATGTAAAAAATTATGTAGTATTACTATGTGATGTATTATCCTTTCGTTGTTAATTGTTTGGAAACTCATGCCTTCATTCAAAATTGTATTTACTATTTTTTGAAACATTATTGAACCATTCTTATTTTTTATAACAAAAATATGTTTTGGGTCTTATTTAAGATATTGAATTTACTGATGCTTGTCATGGGAAGCAGAGAATTTAAGAAAAAATAAACTCTAATGTGTTTTAGATTCTCTAATTGAACATGTGAATTTGTAATTAATTTCATAATGTTCTGTTGTAGTTGACAACATGTACTCTGCTTTCAAAGTATACCACTTAAATGTTCATACATTGTCAAAATGATATTGTGTTATTAAACAAATTTTGTGTATAATATATCAGATGTTTCATTCTTTTTAGTGTGATAAATATGTATATGTATATTAAATATTAGTTTAGATTTCTAGTCCACCTCCATCCCTGTACCTTTCCGGCAGACAAAAGTAATTTTTATTGAACATTGCTTGATGCGAAAACTTCTGTAAAAACTCCTGAGCCTTGCAGGCAATTCAAATTATCAGTTAATTCTGTAAACTTAACTTGTTGAACTAATTAAAAAATTTTTTGATGTATTTAATGTAAAATGTTTACAAATTATTTTCCTTAATGAAGAAAGACCTTAAAGAGATTGGAATCATATCAGATTTATTTTTTTTTTATGTATCATATTTTGTAAATTAATCTTTTGATCTCTCTTTCAAAAAATATTTCAAGTAAATGTTGTACTATTTCTTTTTTTAGAACTAGTTAAATCTTTCTGATATACAATTGGGATTTCTATAAGACTATATAGCAATACAGTTTTTGGAAAAAACAAATCTGAATGTGTTTGATTAATCATAAAAAAAGTTCTAAATTTCAGTTCTAAAAATTCAATGTGCTGCATTTGAATTTTCCTTCCTAAAATGACATGGAATTTCTGTATAATCCAATGAAATATTTAGGAATTCTTTCCTTATGGGACTGAAGGTTTATTATTCAAAAATAAAATGTTTTTATTTGTTACTATAATAAAAGTGATCTACCTGTTAGAGCTATGAATTGAATAAATATGGCTATTTTTGTACAGCTGTGACATCTTTTCAAATTATCATTTATTTTCAAATTGTTGTCTCTGTAGGTAAAATAATTTTCAAACATTAAATTAATTGGAATTTCATATTTTTTTTATTTAGGAATTAAATGATTGAATCTTATTGCAAAATTTAATCTTGTTAAAGCTTTAGAATATTTTTAATTATGTTCATCGTGGGTTTTCATATATAGTATCAAACAGAAACAATATTTTGACATTTAATAATTTAAAAGAAAGTCATGTAAATGCATGCCACTGTTAAATTTGATTTTTCTTTTCATATCTGTTTTTATTTCTTTATCAGAAAAACATTACAGTTTACACGTATCCGGTTATATTTTGAAATCTGAAGCAACCCCATCAATTTCACTGAATTAAATATGCAAATAAAGAGCTAGTATCACACATAATTGAATCAAACTATATATTCTTGAAATTGCATGTATATATTGGATTTTTTTCCCCTAGTGAAACTGAGTGTGCTCTAAATTAATTTCAGTTTTTAATATAGGAACAATGTACCTTATACTAATGTAAAGTTTGTAATAAACAGATTTTAGATATAATTGATCATATTACATGTGTGTGGTAACTCAGAGTTAAAAGTCATGGGTTCTTCAAGCCTTTATAAAGAGTCCATTCGAATTTTGTTAAAACATTCTGTAATATAACTTTCTAATTGTAATGTATAATAAATATTTTTTTGTTATTGGTACTGTCTAGACTTTGATAATTTTCATATTTTTTTATTAGATTAAACTTTAAACAGTACTTGCTTTTATTAAATACAAATCAGACATTTACTTTAATGTGAAGACATGGAACTTTATTAACTTGAATAATAGAAATAAATTAAGTCTACGGAATTGATGAAATTTTCATTTAAAAACTCGTTATATATTAAGATGTTTAACAAGTTTAATGGAATATCAAATCAGGGATTAAAAACAGACATTAATATCACTTTAAATATTTATTTCCCAACATGAGTTGAAGCTTTTTTATCATTGTATTATTTATTAGATTTAAATAATTTATAGTCTTTATTTAAATTTCATATATATTTTACTACATTTTTTTTATATGAATTTTGCTTAAATGAAGAAACAGAACAATAAGTATACCACACACAGTGTTAGTTAAAGGAAAACAGGGCTATTTTTCTGTTCCAGTAGAAATGGAGAGGTTAGCAAGAAAAAAAAACCAGCTCTAAAAGAAATTATATTTAGGAGAATGGCCTTCATTTAATAAATTATTTTTCATGAGCACTGTTTGA
Source organism: Trichonephila inaurata madagascariensis (assembly GCA_019973955.1). NCBI lineage: Eukaryota > Metazoa > Arthropoda > Arachnida > Araneae > Nephilidae > Trichonephila > Trichonephila inaurata. The sequence continues at coordinate 141,848 of BMAV01020389.1, read as the reverse complement.
TAAGCTGTATGAAATAAGCACAAAAGTTTATTTAGTTAAAAATGGCAGTTTTCGCACAGTCTTTGACAGTCTAACAACAAAAATGCAGCTCTAGTAGTTTCAAACTCTGTAGAAAGTAATTTTCTCTCTATATATAAGAAAAGTTTTTGGGATGCTGTAATAACTTAATTTATATATAAGGTCTATAGAAGATTCAATTGAATTTTCTAACTGGCTGCTGAAAACAATTAGAAAATCGAAGTGAACTTTTGTGTGAAGATGTCAAAGAAGTGTATTCTGATGGTATAACAATTGAACAAATGAGTAATAGAGCAATATTGGCTACTCGAAATGACAATGTGAAAAAAAAATTAATATTTCTATTCTAACAAGATTACAAGGTGATATTGCAACATGCAATTCTATTGATGAAGCCCTCACTCTTGGCGGCAGTCATAAAGAGAATGTCATGCTACAGTATCCAACTGATTATCTATCATCACAAACTCCATCGGGAGTGCGACTGGCTAAACTGAATTTGAAATTAGGCTGTACCGTTAGGCTATTAAGAAATTTATGTATTACTGATGGACTGTGTTATGGTATTGAATTGTTGGTGAAAAATATTCAGAAGAATATACTGCAGTGTGAAATTTTTTCAGGAGATAAAGGTGAAATTGTATGTGTACCAAGGATCACACTGGACACTCGAAGGGACTTGGACATGCCATTTGTACTGAAACGTACGCAATTCTTCTAAGATTTGCATTTGCCATGACTGTTAATAAATCATAGGGACAGAGTTTTGAAAAAATTGGTTTTTGTGTAACATGGAAGGAAGCAATATTTACTAATAGTATGTGGCACTGCTAAGGTGCGGAAACAGAATAAAAATTCAGTGTAATTTCCAGAAGGTGATTAGGAACATATTTTTTGAAGAGGCACTACATAGCAGTACAAATTAAAGTGCGTGCCAAGATGAATATATTGAAAAAAAAAAAACAGTTATCAATTGCTTACAATGTATATTTTTTTGAATACATTGTAAGCAATTTTGTGGTAGTGCTGAGTGGTTCATGGCATCGTGGTTCCACACCACAGGTCCTTCATTCAAATCCCGGGCTGGGCAAGGAGGACTCAGCCTTGCGTCCCTTCAGTGGGTCGATAAATGAGTACAAAGTTTGCTTGGGAACTTAAGGCTGTTTTCGGCAAAAGTATGAGAGCATGAACTAAATGCGAAGCATATTTTCAGACAGTAAATTACCTCAAAATTCATGAAAACTTGGAACATTATAACTTAAATATCTGTTAACAATATAGTGTTTTTAAAAATTTCAAAATGTTAAATGAATACTCTGTTTCTCTTTTGAATACGTGCAGGGGTAGCTCATTTAACATTATGGTATAGGAAAAAAAAAACGCGAAACACATTTCATACCAGAAAAAATGGGTCAACTCTGTTAAAAATGAGATGTATGATAAAAAATGCTTCTCTCTAAAGGATAGTGAAGCCAGAATATCATATTAATTTTTCATTTATTTTATTACTGAATAAATGTTCCAAATTCGAGTCCTATTCTTTAATATTGACCGAAGATAGCGTTAACACTTGGGGTTTCGCATCAGACTGACCACTTGACTGGAACATCTGCTCAGGGCCCAAGGTCACGTATACTGATATGGGCACAGTTGGCCTTGACCCTCATGGGCTGTTGCGCCACTGAGTTATGTTACAATATATTAAAAAAAAATGAAACTACATAATGCATGTAAATTATAGTTTTACAATTTGAGCAATGAGTATGAACAGAGAGTGGTATAATTTGTACAATGGGGGTTGGCCCACCGTTAGGCGAACAGGAAATACCTTCCCCACCCCATAGTAATTATGTAAATACTTGGTACACAAGATTCTATAGTTTCAGGTACACGGTTATCTTTTGTTCGTTAAATTTTTGATTATATATATATAGGAAACGAGGCTGTTGTTAATTTAGTTTTAAACTTGTATAGTTATATAAAAAAAGAATAGCATCGCAAACGGTATATATGCTATTTTTAAATTACAATAATATGTTAAGGTTTTTTCCCCCACATTTTTTATAGTTAATAGTTAAAGTTGTGTTTTAGTTTATTTCCAAAGTTAAACTTTAAAGCAAGAATGAACAATTGTTACTCTCGACGGCCACATACAAGAAGCGGAGAATACCAGAAGGCTGCACTTTTTAAAAATGATTGCATTCATTTGGCATCTCAGAAAAGGCATAAATTGTACCATAAAAATCAATACATGTAAGTTAAAATCCTGGCAGTTTTATTCAATTTATTTATTGTTCTAATTTCATATCTATAGCTGTAAGCACGTTTAATTTTACAATCGGTTTAATGAGACAAATGTACAGCAGAACGTCGTTTATCCGAATCAGTTGGGACCGGACACCGTTCGGATACGCGATTGTTCGAATAACAGAAAACCGAATGCGATCCATGCAATATATGAAACCGGACACTATACGATTATTGAAAGTCATCTCATACGGGAAACGTGCTTGAAGAAAAAGCAAATTATCGCCATTTTACCTTTATTGTAGAAAATAATCACTTATTTTTCGCTGTACCATTGTATACCTTCGTTTTTTCTCTGCAAGGACTCTGATTCAGTAGTTGAGTAGGGTAGGACAGCACTCTGATTATTGTTCGCACCAATCCATAGCTGTCTCTAACACAGAAAACGCGTTAGCATTTGATGGACCCTTGCTACTTTCGTTGTTGTTGTCCTCGTCTTCATCCGTTTCATTGTCAACAGGGTCGAATTCTTCTTGCATGGAAATCAGAATCTCGTCATCATTTAGCATTTGAAATTCACATTCTTCTGCATTGCATTCCATCCAGGTGTTTCTACATTTTCATTGCATTCTTGAAATCCTGGTACTGATTGTATAAAGTCGGTATTCTCTTCTCTGTGGTCGTCATTGAAGTCTTTTTCGTTTTCTAAATCTGGCCACAGCTCATTTCATGCATTTTCATATAAATTACATGTAGTCGGGAAAAAAAAGACTCGTCCGGAGATTTGACGCTCCGGATAATAAACGTTCGGATAAACGACATTCTACTGAATCCTATATATCATATTTTTTCACATTTTTTTTTATAAAGGTTTCATTCGCGCATATGCGTTGACGTGGCAGTCCTATCTTAGGTCTCGCACAGAAAACAAATTGCGCTTCAAGGCAGATTTTCTGACTGACTTCGCGGGCTGAAATTTATTCACCTTTGTTCTAAGGCAAAAGCCACTGCAATTGAAGTTTGCTGTACGAACGTCAACAACTCCGACTTATTGAATCGACACATATGACCACTCATTTACATTTGTGACAGTGCAAATTTCCTCTATATAATTACCTACGAATGCTCCCTATGAGCAATTTCTTTTGATCCACAATGGGGCAATGACAGAACTAGACAAATAACTAAGTATAATCCAATGGTGGAAGTCTCAATGAACTATTTCATATGGCTAATATACAATCTGTTGAAGCCCAGTGACTGAGCGGTTAGTGCATCGCGCTTCCACACCACAGGTCCGAGGTTCAAACCTCGCTCCGGGCAAAGTTGACTCAGCCCTTTCATTCCTTCAGTGGGTCGATAAATGAGTACCAAACTTGTACTTGGGAACTTAACACTGGTGGTTTCACGCCAGACTGACCACCTGATCGGAACATCTGCTCATGCATCTCAGGGCTCAAGGTCGCGTATACTAAGTTGGGCACAGTAGGCCTTGGTCCTCATGGGCTGTCGCGCCACTGAGTTAAGTTAATATACAAACTGCAGAACTGTGGCTTCGAATGAGGGATCATTGTTCTCTTAACATTTGGTACAATTTTGCTGCTAAAAATTCACAAACACTTATTTCTTTATTGTATTGACATCTTAAGATAATAACATAATTATACACACACACCGCGACTCAAATCATCAATTACGCGAACCGACAAAAACTTTTTCTCTGGTAATCCTATTTGACGTGGGTGAGTGAATATTAACGTCGCTCTATCTAGCTACTCGAGGGCTTTGGCGACGGACCTCGTAATTTTGAACCATGGGCAAGTGACAAGGACGACACCTGTGCTAGCACCTCCCTCTCTTACCTTCCACACCAACGGGAGGACGTTTGAGCTCTCGACAGATTTATTGTGCATCGCCCCTCTACATGGTCGATCTTCAATGGTTCTTGACTCAAACTCATGACACGCCGGCCATGAGTCTGTTACCTTGACCACTAGGCTACCAAGGTCAGCCTATTTGTCGTGGACTCATAGATACGAACTTGTAACCTATGGTACCGCTTTTGGAATTTAACTTCGTTTTCTTTTAGTAACGGGAACAAGCAATCTGATTTCGCGGCTCATATTTTCTGGAATAAAAATTTAGCTTTAATTGGAATGGTACAAGGAATTCTTAGTGCATCGGAAATACTGTATGCCAAGAATAAAATTTATCTTTGAGATATTTATTCGATACAGATACAGTCCTAAAATTCATGGGATTATATTTTCTATTCGATAAAACTAAAATAAATTCTAAGGTAAAGTTCTAAGCTGATTTTGCGTTTATTTATTATTTTTTTTATGAAATAAACTACCAATATTTATTTTAGAATCAAATCCTCGCACACTCAAGTTTATTTTTACTTTAGCAGAATTTTTTTTTTTCGGCTGATCTTCCATAAAATATCTTAGTTCTTATTTGTCATTTGCGAATACTGTGCAGTTATCATTATAAAACGATCGATTAAGCTTTTGAGCGATACATCTCTGTTTCATCAGAATCTGAGACAAATGGAGCGCAAGAATTGCACCTAAAATAAATCGGCTGAATGTTACACTAAAAGGTAGACTGATAGGGCTGAAAGCATTAATATTTTCTCTCTGCCACCATAAAGTCTGAGAAAATCACCAATATACTTTAACACTAGAGAACAGCTTGATTTTGGACTTACTAAGACCACCGTTGGAGGTCAATTTAACCCTTATAAGAAAGTGAAGCCCTATCAACGTAATTATTCTTCCTTTTAACAAATGACATTATTATTGTAATATATAAGGTAAATCGGTGGAAGTCACCACACATTCAAGGATTTTTCGATTAGTACATTGAAAATTCAAATAATAAGACCATGAAAAAGGTACACTTTACTTTTCAATATTTAATTGGATATGAACACAAGTTAATTCTCTTCTTAGTATAAAAATAAATTAGAAAATTACTGTCAAATAAATTAATTTAATTGTGGCATCTACCAGTCATGGAGTAAGATGCAGCAACATTACAGTAAAAAAAAATAAGGTAAGCATTACAAAATTAAATGCAAAGTAACAATAACTATAGAAAAAAAACACATTAAATTCTTTCATAATTATATAGTTTGCTAAAAATAATAACAGTACATATTCGAATGATAACCGCACAACATTTCAATCAGTGCAAATGATTATCATTGCAATCTTCGTGCAACCATTTGTTGCATTCGATACATTAAATCCAGTCACATTTCGGACATATTTTAGCATAAAAATACCTCTTTACACGCAACACAAAAATCGTCATTATTATCCTCATCAAACTGTTACCACTGGCATCTAGATGAATTTTCTCGCTTGAGAATGACAAGCTGGCATGTCTCTTTTTCTGTTTTGTTGAAGGTTTCTTGTGATTTGTTTTGCCCTTAACCACCTTTTCTAGCTTCTCTTGGGCCTTTTCCCGCATAATTGCTCTCCTCTCTGATCCAGTTAAGACTTCTGATGTATATTTTAAATGCCCGGATGGCTTACGTTTTCTGACCACAGGCATATGGCTAATTCCTTTCAGACAGGAAATCTCGTGTTCTGTGCTTGTGGAGGCAACCGTTGGTGATAGTCTACTGCCACTAGCTCTGACGGTGGAAGCAACTGCTGGTATAGGCATTTCACATACTCCACTTATGAAAGCTACATCATTTGCATCATTGCTGGAACCATCAGAAATAGCAAACGTATGCTGTCGGATTGCTTGTGGGTTGTAGGAGTAAATCCCAGTAGTTGAAAACCCAGAAGTAACATTTCCTATTGTGACTGCTTTGATCGAAGCTGTACTCAGAAGAGATCCAAACTGAAGTCTTGACATCTTACGCTTTGGCTTGCTGTGCATAAAGCTCAATGCTTTAAATGGTCAATATGTTTTAAATGGTTTGAAAAACAAGCGATCATGTGACTATAAGTACTGGGTGATGTAACTTGGAAGACAGAAAAGAATTACGCCAGATTCTGCAGCTCACAAACTAATACGCCACATCTGAGCAATGGGATGCGTGGCCATCTAAATTGAAGAGCATTTTTCCAGGTTCTCTTTCTTGGGATAAAATGATTCTTCAGAAATTTCATGAACACATCTGAGTTGATGTAGGCGGATGTTCCGTTCATCTCTAAATGTAAACCCGGCAGCACGCCATCCCAAACTCAGGCTTCTTCCGTTTACCTATAAAAATACAATGTGGAGAAAGGAAATTACTTTCGGCATTGCAGCATGCCACCACAGTTATGGTCTCTTTTTTTCTCCACTGACGTGACGTGGTGGATATTACGTGATCCTTTCTTCGCATTAACTTTCTCGGCTCCATTATTCATTTGAAGACCACACTCTTCTAAGTTATATATTTTCCTTGGATTTGCTAAAAACGAATTTTCCTGCAGAGCGGTCTACAACTGGCTGAAGTAGTAGTAGACTTCAGTCCTGCAGATTGCTAATCCTCATCCTATGGAGATCCCCTGTGCTCTCCTCACAGCATAATCATTAATTGCTGTATATGTTGCCTTTATACATAATATATAGTGTTATAAAATGGAAAAAAATCAAATTTTAAAGTTCATTTCATTTATTTCTGAACCATGTAGTGTCTTCCCCCTTGTATATGAGGAAGAAGCCGCACATGCTTATTTCCTTATTCTGCTTATTTACTTCTACATGCATCGCATATGTAGCATAATGCGTAACTCTCTTACATTTTTAATATCTTATTTAAAATAGCAAGTACGTTTATGAACTTAAAAGATGAGGAACGCGGAATGCTATAGAAGTTGTACTCACCACTTTAAATGCTTACGAGATCAGAAATAATACCGATTAAAGATGATTAATTCAGATAAATTCACAAAGCACACCCAATGTCAGACCAGACTCTACACAAATGGCTCAGAATTGCAATATATCGATGCATAAAAGTACTATTAACAAACTTACATCTTCCTCCGAATTGCCTTAAATGTTTTTAAAGATCTTATCAGTTTTTATTTCTTATTAATTTAGTTTTTAATGTGTTTGCCATTTCCCCATACTTGCAATTTTTTAAGGCTGTTTTCAGTTAATGTTAAATAATAGGACCCGAATTAAGTACATTTTTTCAGATATAAAAGAAATGAAAATTTAATATTATATTATGGCTTCGCTATCCCTTAGAGAACAACATATTTTATCATTCTTCACTTTTTTTAACAGAGCTGAGCCATTTCTTCTGGTATAAAATGTGTTTCGCGTTTTTTTCCTATACCGTAATGTTAAACGAGTTGTCCTTTCACGTGTTAAAATGAAAATATAATACTTAATGAATATTTTGAAATTTTAGAAATGCTATATTGTTAATAGATGTATGAGTTATAATGTTGCAAATTTTCATGAGAATTGAGGCATTTTTCTGTCTGAAAATGTACTCCGCGTTTAGTTCAGGCTCTCGTAATTTTGTCGAAAACAGCCTTAATGACAGTACACAAATAAGACAATATATATATATATATATTACAGTATATTTTATAACATAATATTCTTTAGTAGAAGTACAAATGGTAAGGAAACAAGTAAAAGTTACAGTTGAAAATCAAACAAATTTGCATACAAAATGCTCCAATGTTAAACATTAGCGCAAATACAACATTGTGCTCACTTGACGGTGATAGCAAATCTTTACCACAAATTGGTTTCTGACATCCCTTACAACTTGCAAGTTTCATTTTGTCTCTTGCTACGCTCAAAGGTGCATTTTTTCCATTTGAATGTCTGTACATGATCAATTAAGGGCCTTTAATGCTCAATTCGTAACTCTTTTATAATTTCAAAAGAATAACTTTTTATCATGAAATTGAGACGCATAAAGATAGTTAAAAAACTCGCCAATAATTCGGTGCAGCAATATCAAGGTCGTTGTAAAATTTGTGTGAGTAGGCTATAATATAACAGTTTCCCTAAGTTGTAAATCAAATGTCCGCTTTTTATCTTTGAGCAAACTAGGATAGCCCTTCAAAACATACTTGAATTTTACATCAGTTGCTATATAACCAAAAGAGGATGAATGTGCCTACTTCATTTGTCATTTATTGGATTAATCTGAATATTGATTTATACAGCAACAGCTATTCATTAATGGTTACTTCTTGTTAGGAATTATAGCATACAAATAGTAATTTTTAATCAACTAGTACCGAGTAGAATAAATTAGTTTGTGGGTACTCTGCTGTACTATTTCGCACATCAAATTTGCGATTACGCAAAAATTTCACGGAAAAAATTGCATATTAAACATGGATGGTCCAAACTTTTGCACTACAAATCATATACATAAAGTTTTGACTGACCTAGTGTCTCAAGGGAATATGATAAAGCAAACGAAGTAACATACCAGTAAATGTCCTCTCCTAGATGACTTTGTGCTTCAGCAACTGTACATGTTCGAATATATTTTAGCATAGCTTCATTTTTCACCATCAAATGGCAAATTAAAACTGGATATGTCCGAATGTTATGACGAGCAAAAAAGTATTAGTCCACTGCAATTGTCACAATTTTACAATCGGTCATACAAAGGTGCATGGTTGTATTGTTTATCAAAGTCCAAGAGATACCTCTTGATGACATGTCCTTATCGTTACTGGTATCAGCAGAAAGATGTGATCCGTCTGTAAGCTCATGTCCACTGGAGCATCCTGAGTCACAAACTACTGGGAAATCACATTCTCTAATATCCTACGGTATCATTGTTATTGCTTTCAGAAAACGGTACATTCTTCTAATTCATGTTATCAACTTGAAAATCTTCATCGTTTCTTTCGTTTTCACTGATATCTGAATAAAATGCTCTAGGAATGTAAGGCATTCCTTTTCACTCATTTTCTATTTACACACTGATTACAATATAAAGATGTCAAAACACCTGCTTTGAAAATTAATGTCGCGTTCAGATTTCAACTGTAGCTCTAGCAGGACTATTTCCCCTCAAAACGTTATGTAGCATACTAATGTTGCTTGAATTCATTCGCATTTAAGAGAAGAATGGTATTTCTATACTTGATGGTGTGTGCAATGGATCGAAGAATAATCTTTCTTATCGCTTAAGCGTCTACGAAACAAAGTCAAACTGGAATTTATTTTTTTCTTCTTAATCTTCATGATAGCTTTTGTTGTGTTTTCCCATGCATGAAAAAAACGAAAAATAAGTATCGCGAAATCGAAAACAGATTTTCACTTGGAAATCTGTCATTTTTTATGAGGGTCAAACGATCTCTTTTGGCTGTTTTAGGCATTTCTATGATTATTTATTTAGTAATTATTACAGAAATATGAAAACTTGTCACAGTATTCATGAAAGCGTTTTAGAAAAAAATGAGCCACAGTGTTCTCTTGTATATTGAAATAAAGCCCAACGGCATTTCTAGCGTTAAAAACGTATATATATATATATATATATTTTATATCAGACGTGACTCTATTTTACATTTTTCTTAAAATCTGGTTAGTCTGAGGACACTTTTTCAATCATGTTTGGCCCTTTAAATAATAAACATTGTTGAAAAAAAGTGGTCTATTAATTTACAAAACGCAGGAAAAGAAAATTTTATTTTAATAGAATATTATAAGTAGAGAAATATATCATTCATATTTGTGGTCAAAATATCTCATTCCATATTGGGCGCCGCTTCAGTCACTCTTCCTCTTTTATCTATTTATCTTGATAATTTTCGTAATTTTTAAACTTATTTAATTCTTAAGTTTTTGTGATTAGCTAAATAATCCAGTTTCAATATATGTGGCAATTGGATGGTAATTCAGAATTATTTCACATTCACGGAAATCCAACAAAAGTGTGATGGTCTTTATTTCTGGAATGGAAGTTCATGAAAGACTCATGAGTTATGTATAGCTCATCATACTCAGATAAGTTTTATTAAGGATTAGTATTTTGGGTCAGAGTTTTAAATTCCAAGAGTAACAGATTTTGAAAATTTTTAATATATTTTAGCCCAAAAGTGATGTGTTTTGATTTCCGGGAGAATAGACTTCCCACAAATCAGCCAACTTAATTTATTGTTAATTTCTGCTAATCTTCGGTTCAATTGTTTGATACAAGTTCATTTGCCTAGACAAAAACAGGATTAAAAAAAATCCTTTAACACAATACTATATATATAATTTAAACTATATTTATTTATCTACTGGTTTCAGACATACTCGATTTTTTTTTCCTATAGAAGGAACCTATTATTATGTTTTATTTGGTTGCACAAAAGATATAACATCAATTATGCTTAAGAATTTTAAAGTAAAACAGTGCGAAAATGTAATTTTTTAACATTGAAGCTCAAAGCATTAAAAAAAAATCAAACGATGCTGACGCAATGTCCTTTTTTACGTGAATTTATAGATGAGTAGTAACTGATACCATAGGTTAAAGAATTTGTTTGTATGAAATTGTGAACATTTTATTTTATATAAACATATCAAGGTTAAAAATGTCATGTAATATTTAAAAATGAAATGTTAATTATAAATAGATAGAATAGTAATCATTATGAATATTTATTTTAACTAAATTGTATTTTTAACACTAACTAAATTGTTTATCTATTTTTATAATCTTTATGCGCCAATAATATTCATGTTTCATCCTTAATTTCGAAAATATATTTGATTTTTAATTGTACTTACTCCCTTTGAAATATATAATTTTCTGTAAAGTAAATTCACGTAAATACTTGAGCTGCTAAACTTAATATTTAAATAAAATATTTAATTGCATTAACTTAAATAAGATAACCAAACGATGTTTCAAGAAAGGAATAGTCTCTTAAAGGAAAGCAGGGCTTAAAAATAATTAAGTTCTTTTTTTTCTTTTGAACTCCTTTCCGTATATCATGTTGACTTTCTTATCTTATTAACTTCAATCACTACACCAAACTGTTTTGTTTTCAAATTATGCAGACATAAAACTTTTTTGTTCCTTACTTTCTTAAATACATAGATCCCCACTACTCAGCCGGTGAACTTTGCGTTATTTCGTTGTCATTGACCGATGGCATACGATAGCGTCAAACTTTGGTTAAAAAAATAAAGAGAGAGAGACAGAGGAGCAGAAAATTCAGGCGGAAGTTCCATCCCAAAGACCAGTTTCTTTTTAAAACTAACCATCTCTTAAAAGTTATCTTTTCAATCTGATGCTCATGCTTAGGCACATTCATTTACACGAAAAAAAATATTGTTTGCGTAAATAGTATTTCACTTAGTATCATAAATAATTTACTTAAAATAATTTATGCCGAATTTTTCTTAAATATCTACTGATCGTATTTTCTTGAAGGAGATTATTTTAAAAAGATTTAGATTTCGATAAATTATAATCTTTGAATGGAATTAATTGCTTTTTAACGGGACTTCAGAAAGAATTTCCCAAATTGAAAAATCTAATTTTAAGCAGTAAAATTTAATTCTATATTAAAAGTTAAATACTTTAAAGTGTAAAACTCTAAAAACGAATTTTATCATCATTGAACTCATTATTATATTTAGAGTAATTTTCATAAAAGATATAAACATATGTTCTTTATGTAAAGAATTTATGTTTTGAATTCTATTTTTAAATCATATATGCATATAATAACGCTTGAAATGTTTGCTTTTTAGTTTTAAATGAAAAAAAAATAGATGTATGTATATATGAAATAAAATATAACAAAGAATAAGGAGTATAAATAATAAGAATAAAGAAGATGCTAGATGATCAAAAATTTTAAAACAGAGTTATATATATACCGAGTAAAGCCACATTTCGCTTCGAATAGCTGTAATTTTCTCCTTGTGTGTGTGTGTGTGAAACTCTTAAACAGAAGTTCCATTCAAGCATATATATAAGCATCTTGTTTTAGCAGTATAAATCAATAAAGTTTTATCAAACGGAGAATTGTAATATAATATGGTTTGTGTAAAATTTATATACTTGTAATTTTTGAAGAAGCATTTTACTACTAAAGTTGCAATTAAAAATAAATTTTAAAAGTAATTCTTAAGTTTTATTTAAGTAAACAAATTCTACTAAGTATAACAAAATAGCCATAAAGTAAAAAAAAAAAAATTAATATATATTTCAAAGGTAATATTTGGAAAAGCAAAAAGAAAAAAAATCTCTCAATATCATCATTTCAAAATATTCATTTCATCAAAAGCTCCCAGCTTAACATCAACACCCAAAATTCTGACGGAAATTCAAAAGGCAATCAATAATGTCTTCTGCTAGTCATCCATTAGGAGAGCACTGAAAGGAATTCAAAGATTGGAAAAAAGGAAATGGAAGCCTAAATCTCTTTAGTAAATTTCAAATCTCTCTCTCATTTGTATCTTCTATTACATAAATCTCTCTTTCTCTGAATCAATCGATTTCTGGCTAACAATTATTCCTTTATTCAATTAAAAAAAATTCTTAATTTCCTTTTTTCATTTCAGATTTACCCGGCATACTACATAAAATCTGCATTACTTCCTTCGTTTACCACAGCGTTTCTCAAACTGTGGGGAGCGCCCCCTAGGGTGGCGTGTTAACCCTACAAGGGAGGCACGAGCGTATCGGAAAGTCGAAAAAATAAAAGATTTAAAAAATTATCAATTTACTAAAAGGAAACAAAATTTATTCTGACATAATAAAAAAATACACATTTACTCTTATATAGTATACTTATAAATGTATCAGCACGGTACAATATGTTTGATACCAAGTATCAATAGTAAGTTAAGAAAAAGTTTAATAATTACTAGTGATTTTTCAATGAGTTTATCATACACAAAATTTAATTCTTATCTTAATACTTATTGTAGCTATAGCGTCAAAAAAGTATTATACATTATTACTACATTCAACACATTGTTATTGTATGGGGTAGGGGGGCGCGATGAAAATTCTGATTGAAAATTGGGTCGCGAATATAGAAAGTTTGAGAAGCACTGGTTTACCAGCATCTGTCTCTCTTTTGTTGAGTTGGCTCCTTTACTCAATGCATTTGATATGCAAACCTTACTTTAGAGCACTGGATTCAGGTTTTCTTCACTTAATCTGCACTTGCTATTTTAAATTCATATTTCATTTTATATTTAACTTTATGTGTTAAGACGGGGTATTCGGAACTAAACAATTTGAAATAAATGGACTTTAAAATACTTAAATTGTGCGTATATTATTTAAAACCAATTTTTCCTTACCGTTGTAACATAGCCTTTACTTTAAAGTCGGTAATATTCCAAGCTTAAGGCATACAAATTAAAAACAAAATTAAGTAGAATTTGACCATAAACTCTCTTAAAAAATGTCTTCATTCATCTCAAATTTTAAAAAAAAATATCAAAGCAGTTAGTAAAAGTACCAAAGAATAAAAAGTCTGATGCATTTCAGAGCTTTTTTGATTGTTTTTTTTTTACACATACACTATTTCATTTCACAAGCGACAGTTATAAAGTTCTCGCAATGCGCATTTATATATTTCAATTAACGTTTAAAAAGATACACTCTGATACAGTTAAGAAGGGATGGCGAACCTTTTTGGGAAAAATACCACTATCTGTGATTAAAAAAAAATGCGTGTATTGGTCTCAATGTCTTTTAACCCCTTAGCTGCCGAAGAAACGTTGTACAATTCGCTCCTCACTGCCACCGTTTTTCACACAGGAGTGCTCAATTATAGAATGTATTGGAAGGAAAAAAAAATGCATTAATCCACTGCTTCTCAAACTTTCAGCATTTGTGACTCAGTTTTTCATCATAATTTTCATTTGCCTCCCTCCGTACAATGACTATGTATTGAATTCAATAGTGTACTTTGAAGTAAAGCTACAGAGAGAGTACGCGACTTTAAGTATAAACCGTTCAAATTATCAAGATAAGTATTAAATTTTGTTTATGACAAGCCCATGTTAGTCACTAGCAATTATTAAATTTGTTCTTGATTTAGTATTGATAAATTAATTACCAAATACATTGAGCAGTACTGAAACATTTATAAGTATATTATATCATTGTAAATGTGTATTTTATTTTTTTGTTATGTCAGAATGTATTTTGTTTTGGTTTCAGTAAATTAATATATTTTTTAAAATTCTTTTATTTTTGATTTTTCGATATTCTAGCTCCTCCTAATAGAATTATCACTCCCCCCTAGTTGGACACACTCCACAGTTTGAGAAACGCTACATTAATAAGTAAATCCTTCTCTTAACACTAGATTGCCCAAGGAAGTTATTTTGACTGTTTTTTAATTTCAATTAGAAAAACAATTACAATATAATGCACAATTTCTTAGAACTTTTTAGAATATCTTTTTTTCCCAAGTGAAGTAATTTTTTTTATTGTTATAATTTACCAATAACTTGTTGTATGACTGTAAGTAATATAAAAGATATTAAAAGTCAATTTTTAATAAATTTCTTTACATAATTATCATCCTTTCACAATGCAGTCATTTCGACTGCTTTTGGGCACTCTAGTGGCCGCGGTAGCTGAGTGGTATAGGTATCAGACCGTGACTTGCCTTGTCACGAGTTCGAGCCCAGTATCACTAAAGACCCATCGTGTAGGGCAGCGATGCACGTTAAATCTGTCGAGAGCTGAAACGTCCTCCCGTTGGTGTGGTAATTAGGAGAGGGGGTGCCAGCTCAGGTGTCGTCCACGTCACTTGACCATGGTTCAAAATTACGTGGTCCGTCGCCAAAAGCCCTCGTGTAGCTGAACAGTGCGACGTTAATTTTCAATCAATCATTTGGGCACTCTAGGTATATACTAAGTTTCAGTCTTTGTAGTGTGTTAAATAAATGAATATCTTTCGAAAATACTGTCAAGGTCATTGTATTGTACTTCAAAGCCTTTGGAATAGTTTTACTCATAGCAGCGCAATACAAAAGTTATAGTAAGCCAGAAAACCATATATCTATATACTCTCAGGTTAGTTAGAGCAACGACTTAGAAAAGCGTTCGTATACGCCAGTGGCAAGGGATTAGTTAGCATTTTCTCGTCAAATTTGACTGCGTAGACTAAGTAAATTTAAAACAATATTTAAGAAGAAATGTATTCACAAATGTTATAGTTAAATATTTCCAAATTTCTTTCTTATATATCTGTATTATAGAACTTTGAAATAGTCTTATACACAGATAAAAGCTTTCTAATTGGATTTTCAGTTTTCAACACTTATAAATTATTAATTAAATTTCATTTTCACCAATTTAATTTCTCAATACAAATTTAAATTTTTTAAATTTATAATTAAAAAATAAATGTGTAGATTTGGGTCTAAAAAACCCTTTAAATCATCGGATAACTTAAGATAAAGACCAAAATTGTAAATCAAATTCATATTCATAAAATTTGATTTAATTTTGGAGCCGTGGAAGCCAAGTTGTCCTTTTTGCTGGAGTAATGGAATACGATATACGTGTTTCAGTTTTATCAAAGACAATTCAGCAGAAAAGTGGATTTCATTGTTCATCAAATTTAACTTGAGGTTTTCTCTTGTTGCACGGTGTTGAAGAGATATAAGAAAAGTACCATCTCACATATCATCTTCGTCATATGACAAAATTTCAATTAAATTCAAGTAAAAGTATAAAATATCTTTCATCAAAATATTCAAGCTTCATTAACTTCTTTGGTGTTTATATAACTGCTTAAATGTTTATATTTATTGGATAAGATGTATTTTTATTTCTTTACATAGAGATTTTTTTTTTAGTTTTTACTAAGACCTCATTCTTCGTGAAAATATTAATATTCAATTATAGAAATAACTAACTAATATTAAAATATTCCCCTCCCCCAAATAAAGCAAAAATTAATAAATTCATATACAGAATAATTAATATTATTTATTTTATCAAAGGGAATCTTAAAAATTAATATATATGATCATGAATTTTCTTAATTTTTTTCGTCAATGAAATTTTTTTTGCATATTTTCAAAAAACAGCAGAAAAATTAGTTTATTTTCAAAGTACGGGTGCCAAAATTGAAGTAATTGTAAAATGCAGATTTTTCTGAGTGTCAGTGTCTTATGTTTAAATTCATAGAGTAACTACAAAGTTTTAAATATTTATAAATAGTAAACCAAACACAGAGAATTTAATATATTTATTCAGTGTAAAAATGTCACAAAAAATAATCATACTTTTAAAATGTACTTAAAGTAAACTATTCATATGATTCTACTAGAAGTTTTTGTTTCACGTTATTTGCAATATTTCTTATATTAAGTCTGGTATGTTGTTGATTGTAAGGCAATACATGTCTCAGAGTTAATCTTCTGACAGAACATCACTTAGCATTTAAAATGTAAGTAGACGGGAAAATGGTTGACAATGCGATTGCTATACTTTTTAACTGAAGCAAAGACATTTAGCATGCATTTCCACAATTCTAGTAACGAATTTTCAATCCGGGATTTAGACAATGCATCTTCTTTTAACACTTGATAACTTTCCAGGTTTTGATGTTTAGGCATACAGTCAATCAAAAATGTATTGGGACACTTGGCATGCATAACTGTAAAGCCATTTATAAAAATATTTATCGCATTAAAACAAAAACAAAATGAGAATTAAGAAATATTTTAACATTTAGTGTACAGTATATAAAAAAAATTTATTAGTATTATAGAATTATAATTTGATCTAGCTTTTAAAATATAATTCAAAGGCACACTGGAGTCAAAAAAGTATTGATGGACACCGTTGAAATGAGAAATTCAACAAATATACAGCTCATCAATAGAATTTAATTTCACCCATTTTTTTTTAGACTAGAAGTTTAAACACAAATGTCTCAACCGATAAGATTATTTATAGAAAAAATGGCCAGAAATAAAGATATATCGGTTGATGTGCGAAATCTTGTAATAAGTCATTGGAAAGAGGGGAAATCAATTCGCTGTATAGGAAAAATCTTGAAATTGAGTAAGTCTACTATTTTTAACATCATTAACAGGTTCAAGAAAACAGTGTCGAAAACAAGCAAATATCAGGGTGTTCAAGGATATTTAATGAACGTGAAGAGAGGTGGATTGTGAGACACAAGTACACATTAATCCAAGAACTGGTGCATTAAAAATGACTTTGCAATGTAAAAGTAGGTTCAGAAAATCAGTAAATCCTGAAACTGTCAGAAATGTTTTAAGAAAACATAATTATCATGGCAGAGTACCTCAAAGAAAGCCTTACATCAGCAAAGTAAATAGACAAGATAGCTTAGCATTTACTAAAATGTATGTAAGGCAGCCAACAGAATATTGGGAAAATATAATTTTTGTTGATGAAAGCAAATATAACATTTTCGGATCGGATGGCAAGCAAAAAGTTTGGTGGAAATCAAATACAGCAATGCATGCCAGAAATTAACGGCCTACTGTCAAATATAGAAGGGGTAACAAATTGTCTGGGGGTGCACGGCAAGCTCTGGTTTCGGGAACTTGCATTTTATTGATGGTATAATGAATAAATATGTCTATCTTGACATTCTCAAGCGAAATTTAAAACAAAGTGTGAGCACACACAAGCTGGGAATCTCAAGATATTTTAAATTGTACCAAGATAATGATCCGAAACATACTGCACATATTTGCAAGTAATGGGTCCTCTACCACTGTCCTAGAGTTACTAAAACTGCTGCACAAAGTCCAGACCTTCATCCCATTGAACATGTGTGAGATTATTTGCAGCAAAAAATACATGAGCACCAAATTTCTAACAAGCAGGATTTGAGAAAATATTTGCCCGAAGAGTGGACCAAAATCGATAGATCGTTTTGCAAAAAATTGATCCAATCCATGCCAAATAGACTTTGATAAGTCATAAAAAGCAAGGAGGGCCCAACAAAATATTAATTTCTAATTTTGAATTTTTTTTCTTAATTTATAGGGAAGTGTCCCAATACTTTTTTGAGCACGTTTTTTTTTAACTCGATTTCTTTTATTTTCAATTTTAACCATAATTGCATTATTGTATGAGTTTTGTTCAAATTATTATTATTAGTATTTAACAAAATAACGTGTAATTTTTTTTGTTTCATTTGTATGTTTAAGTAAAATATTACGATAAAAATCTATGAACTGGTAGTGTGTCCCAATACTTTTTTTTGATAGACTGTATATACAAATTTTACCAAAATAGGATTTTATTGCAGATCTGTAATCCGTATATCCACAATTCTTTTGTCTAAATAAAATTGCATTGCAGATCTATAGTCCACCTTTCTGAGTTTTCTAATTCCATCCAATTAATACAATTAGTATCGAAATCTTTATGTGTCGAGTAAGTTTGGAGAAATCGCGCAATTTTTAAAAGTCTTTCAAGTATTCGTAATTCTTTAAATCAGTTTGAAATCCATTTCTTTAACAAGGTAGAGTATATTTGGAATTCATAGCTGCATTTTTATTTGGTTTTTTGAAAAGTGTTGTGATTTATCCAAAGAAAATTTAAAATTTAGAAAATTTCAAAAAAATTTGTATTTAATATCTCTAGCACATAAAAAAATGATTTACATTCGAATCCTTTTATGAATTCAAATATAATCTAATTGTTTGTCCAACTCTTTGTAACTTTTATCTAAGATCCTTTAAATGAAATATTATATTCATGAGAGAGATAAACATTGATTTTGTCTATCATTCTGTTTCGTACAGGTCTTTGACATCGTCCTCTTGTTCTACATTAAAAATATGGCGTATTTCCTCCAGGCAATTCAGAAATGGTTTCAAAGATGCAGTCAGACTTAACTCTATTGTACGTTATCATACATTAAAAAAAGTATATTATTCTCAATCAATAACACATTTAAGGATCTTTTAAATTGCAGTTTTTATGCATGTCACGCGTGAAACTGTAAAAGGTGGTGGGTAAATATTGGCATTTTTTTGACCATCATAGTCATGAAAATTCAAAATATTTATTAGAGCTATACTATTATATTTATGTGAACTTTAAATATTGATCTTTGTTTTTATTGTAAAATAGTAAGAAAAAAAAATAGCAAGTCACATAAAAAAGTAATCAAACTTGGCAAATTCATTGAGTTTTGTTATTTTAAGTTCTTTTTCTTTCTTTTAAAAATTAGGTGCTTTAAGCATCACTATATTTTTTGGTCTCTCAAATACTACAATAATAAATAAGGTTTTTAAACTTACATTCATTTGCTTTGGTGAATCGAGTGCGTTGATGTGATACAAAACATAATATCTTGTCCGCGAATCGGTCGGATTCATATGTCACGTGCGTATTCAAACGTGTCTTCACCTCGTGCATATCATATCGTAATACACATATTTCTTTTGTATTGTGGCCATTATTTTACTTAGCATTGTATGCGTTTGTGTATTTTATTAAAACATTATGCACTCACGAACACATTAAACAATCGGGGCTGTACTCTCTATACGTAAAAGAGAAGATTCCTCAGTTGTTCGACTCCAGTTGAGATCACGACATACAAGTTCAAAAGTATAAACATATGGATAAGAACAAGTATATGTCATAATCCAAACATTAAATGGTATTGTCAGTGCAAAGTTGGTGCTAGAGTTGTTGGCTGCTATACACATGTTGCATCTGTACTTATGCACTTGGGATACTGGTGCCATAATCACACTCAGGAAAAAACACCAAGTCTTGGATATACTGATACACTTCAAAACGTTGCTACTGGATGGTCCAGTGACAATTCAGCCAGTGAAAACGAGAAGGAAATATAATCAAAGACATTTGTTAAAAATAGTTTAACATTGTTATTTTTTTTCCTTTTTTTCTCTATTTAATAAAAGTTTATATGAAAAAAACCTAACATTTTGTCATTTTGACTGAGTATGAGTGTTAAAAAAATACATAATATGAATTTGCCGATAGGCGAAAAAAGGCCGATCCTTCACAGTTTAAATAAATTTTCCAGATATTTTTCTTTTTTGTTTGTTTTTAAAATCGCTAGTTCTGAGTTTTGCGTAAGCCACTTGATGGTGAATAATGCTTTGAAAATCTACTACTGTATGTTTTCAACTTCAGTTTGAATTAATTTAACAGAACCTATTAGTTCATATATTAGGAGCTTCAGCTGCCACATCAGAAATATTCTTAAAAATCTGTTTTGAGTACCTTAAGTTTATTGAGACTATAACTTTACAGAAATCAATGCCTCTTATTTTTGGTATATTTGGTAATTTAAAAATTTTCTCTCGTTCATTTCACTCTCTTTCAGAAAATTTGGAGTAATTGATTTTATATCGTTGAAAAGTTGATCAAAAATATATTCGCAGTCAATTTTAGAATTAAAATAAGCAAACTGTATTTATAATTCATCTCTTATGTTTAACAGATTCTACATAACATAAATATAATTCATGTGAGACAATTTATGCCAAAATCTCATAATGTTCTCTAAATGTACTTAATCCCTCTCCTTCAAATCAATTCATGAGGCATACTAAAATTGAATACGCTTTGCTAGAATTATTTTACATAGTTATGAGAGAGAAATCTTTATAATACATTTTGATTTACATTATGAGTCTGGATAAAATTTTAATTTTGTTACTCAATTTAGGCATAACATTTATAATACATATTTTTCCAGTTATTGAAATAAGATCCGTAACCAAACCAACACTTGTTTTTAAGTTCATAACATGTTTTGTATTAGTCATTTCCAATACTTTGAGTTGTTTTCAACGTGTCATTTTCACTGAAATAGTTTATTATTTCCTTACGTATCTCACAATCATTGTATTGCTTTTCCAGAAAGTTTGAATTGGGATTCTCATTGTTATTTTGCAAACAAAGACAAAATGTGTTCATCAACTGGAAGTTAGGATACAGCCCCTTGTAGTCGAAGAAATACTGTGTGAATCCTTTTATCCAATTCCAGATGACAAAACACCATGAAAGAAGACACAGAGGGCATTCTCAGTTGCCTTAAAAATAAAAATACATCCTCGTTCGTATAAGCCGCTGGTACTATTTCTGCTTTCACGTCTGAAATCATCACTGAAAAATATATTTTCCTCCTACTTTATAAAACTAGACTTTTTATAAATTTTTTCTCCATACTTTCTCTTTCCCATTTTATATTCAAAATTAAATTACCTTTAAATTTTGTGTATTTCCGGTGTTCTTTCAAGGAAAGTATATTTAGGTCCAGTACTGTTTTTTATGCAAGGAATGTTTTTTATGCCCTTTTTTATGGAATTGTTTTCATACTTTTTGTATGAATCTTAGGAACACATTTATCATTTTCTACAAGGCTATAAAAGATATGATTTTGATTTCTTTAGACGATAAATAAAATAGTCTAAAGTATGGTGTGAAACCAATGACGTAGAAATAAAATAAATATCACAAAAGATGACATGCTTCAAAAATTTGAAATTTTAAAGTTTAAATATAGACGGCTTCCAATTATACGTAAAAATGTTATACTTAGAGGCAATGAATACAATTTAATATTGCTATAGTTATTAAATAGTTATTAGTAAATATGTTAGCCATTTTTCTCAACACTTTTCTCTTTCAATACCAAAAACGTTTTTCATAATGCTTTAATAAATTTATTTATGCATAACGTATAGTTAGTAAAATTGGGTCGTAAAAAGTTGAATTGTGAACAGAAGAGGAACGCCAAGAATGAATTTTGCAAAAAAGTACAAATGAAGAAAGTGCACAGAAGGCAATCATTTTTAAAGAAGAAATTAGTTGAACATTAGAATTACATAATACACGTAAATTACAGTTTTAAAATCAGAGCAAAAGTTATGAACAGTTGTACAATTTATACAATACGGGGGTTGATCCACCATCAGGCGGACAGGATTATTAATTATTTCAAAACGATACTTTTATTGTAGAAAAATAAGAGGAATTAATACTAACTCAATTATGTTTACGTACGCGTATTCTATTTTCCTTAACAATATTTTTTTCACATAGATGTGGAATAAGCATCCATGTCTTATAACTTACAACTTGAATGGAATTTTAACGTCTAGTTAATGGAAAAAAAATCAAATCAGATTTAAAATTTAGCTCACATGCATCAACCCAAGCTATTTTCTCTCCCCCCCTTTGTTGTTGAAATAGAAAATGAAAAACATTGATTTATATATACTTTTTTGTAATAATGTGTAAATTATACGTTACAAATCTGTTTGTGTTTCAATACTTTAAGGAAAAGGAGTTTTCTTGTCACGTGTTATAAGATAATCTGATAAATGATTTTCATATAAATGAGACACTGACACACACTAACCATTTCAAGTTCATAAGTCATTTCATTGACTGCTTTTTATGATTTTTTTTTAAATTTTCGATGTCCGCATTGCGTTCTGTGAAAGTTCCTTTTCAGTTAAGTTAAAACATTAATTATTAATATTAGTTTATCCTGAAATGAATTACGATTCATTTAATTTTCATTTTATTGTTATAATATTAACAAGTTTACCCTTTTCTGATGCTTATATGTTTTGTTTGCTTTTTGATATATATATATATATATATATATATATA